>CAKNEX010000074.1:0-76538 GCA_930367185.1 Myathropa florea | reverse complement strand
ATAACAAGATTTGTAGAGGCATTCATTACGAACATTTTAAAACCAAAAATCTTAATTCTAGGCCTACTAGTTTCCGAGAAAATGAAAATAAACCAAATTATGCCATACTTTTAGCTGAAAATATGTATGTTATTGTGCGATGCACATATTTTTTCTCAAAAACGGTAGTCTGGCGTGGTTTTGACCATAACAAGATTTGTAGAGGCATTCATTACGAACATTTTAAACCAAAAATCTTAATTCTAGGCCTACTAGTTTCCGAGAAAATGAAAATAAACCAAATTATGCCATACTTTTTAGCTGAAAATATGTATGTTATTGTGCGATGCACATATTTTTTCTCAAAAACGGTAAGTCTGGCGTGGTTTTGACCATAACAAGATTTGTAGAGGCATTCATTACGAACATTTTAAACCAAAAATCTTAATTCTAGGCCTACTAGTTTCCGAGAAAATGAAAATAAACCAAATTATGCCATACTTTTAGCTGAAAATATGTATGTTATTGTGCGATGCACATATTTTTTCTCAAAAACGGTAAGTCCTGGCGTGGTTTTGACCATAACAAGATTTGTAGAGGCATTCATTACGAACATTTTAAACCAAAAATCTTAATTCTAGGCCTACTAGTTTCCGAGAAAATGAAAAATAAACCAAATTATGCCATACTTTTAGCTGAAAATATGTATGTTATTGTGCGATGCACATATTTTTTTCTCAAAAACGGTAAGTCTGTGGCGTGGTTTTGACCGTAACAAGATTTGTAGAGGCATTCATTACGAACATTTTAAACCAAAAATCTTAATTCTAGGCCTACTAGTTTCCGAGAAAATGAAAATAAACCAAATTATGCCATACTTTTAGCTGAAAATATGTAAAAATATGTATGTTATTGTGCGATGCACATATTTTTTCTCAAAAAACGGTAAGTCTGGCGTGGTTTTGACCATAACAAGATTTGTAGAGGCATTCATTACGAACATTTTAAACCAAAAATCTTAATTCTAGGCCTACTAGTTTCCGAGAAAATGAAAATAAACCAAATTATGCCATACTTTTAGCTGAAAATATGTATGTTATTGTGCGATGCACATATTTTTTCTCAAAAACGGTAAGTCTGGCGTGGTTTTGACCATAACAAGATTTGTAGAGGCATTCATTACGAACATTTTAAACCAAAAATCTTAATTCTAGGCCTACTAGTTTCCGAGAAAATGAAAATAAACCAAATTATGCCATACTTTTAGCTGAAAATATGTATGTTATTGTGCGATGCACATATTTTTTTCTCAAAAAACGGTAAGTCTGGCGTGGTTTTGACCATAACAAGATTTGTAGAGGCATTCATTACGAACATTTTAAACCAAAAATCTTAATTCTAGGCCTACTAGTTTCCGAGAAAATGAAAATAAACCAAATTATGCCATACTTTTAGCTGAAAATATGTATGTTATTGTGCGATGCACATATTTTTTCTAAAAAACGGTAAGTCTGGCGTGGTTTTGACCATAACAAGATTTGTAGAGGCATTCATTACGAACATTTTAAACCAAAAATCTTAATTCTAGGCCTACTAGTTTCCGAGAAAATGAAAATAAACCAAATTATGCCATACTTTTAGCTGAAAATATGTATGTTATTGTGCGATGCACATATTTTTTCTCAAAAACGGTAAGTCTGGCGTGGTTTTGACAATAACAAGATTTGTAGAGGCATTCATTACGAACATTTTAAACCAAAAATCTTAATTCTAGGCCTACTAGTTTCCGAGAAAATGAAAATAAACCAAATTATGCCATACTTTTAGCTGAAAATATGTAAAAATATGTATGTTATTGTGCGATGCACATATTTTTTCTCAAAAACGGTAAGTCTGGCGTGGTTTTGACCATAACAAGATTTGTAGAGGCATTCATTACGAACATTTTAAACCAAAAATCTTAATTCTAGCCTACTAGTTTCCGAGAAAATGAAAATAAACCAAATTATGCCATACTTTTAGCTGAAAATATGTATGTTATTGTGCGATGCACATATTTTTTCTCAAAACGGTAAGTCTGGCGTGGTTTTGACCATAACAAGATTTGTAGAGGCATTCATTACGAACATTTTAAACCAAAAATCTTAATTCTAGGCCTACTAGTTTCCGAGAAAATGAAAATAAACCAAATTATGCCATACTTTTAGCTGAAAATATGTAAAAATATGTATGTTATTGTGCGATGCACATATTTTTTCTCAAAAACGGTAAGTCTGGCGTGGTTTTGACCATAACAAGATTTGTAGAGGCATTCATTACGAACATTTTAAACCAAAAATCTTAATTCTAGGCCTACTAGTTTCCGAGAAAATGAAAATAAACCAAATTATGCCATACTTTTAGCTGAAAATATGTAAAAATATGTATGTTATTGTGCGATGCACATATTTTTTCTCAAAAACGGTAAGTCTGGCGTGGTTTTGACCATAACAAGATTTGTAGAGGCATTCATTACGAACATTTTAAACCAAAAATCTTAATTCTAGGCCTACTAGTTTCCGAGAAAATGAAAATAAACCAAATTATGCCATACTTTTAGCTGAAAATATGTATGTTATTGTGCGATGCACATATTTTTTCTCAAAAACGGTAAGTCTGGCGTGGTTTTGACCATAACAAGATTTGTAGAGGCATTCATTACAAACATTTTAAACCAAAAATCTTAATTCTAGGCCTACTAGTTTCCGAGAAAATGAAAATAAACCAAATTATGCCATACTTTTAGCTGAAAATATGTATGTTATTGTGCGATGCACATATTTTTTCTCAAAAACGGTAAGTCTGGCGTGGTTTTGACCATAACAAGATTTGTAGAGGCATTCATTACGAACATTTTAAACCAAAAATCTTAATTCTAGGCCTACTAGTTTCCGAGAAAATGAAAATAAACCAAATTATGCCATACTTTTAGCTGAAAATATGTATGTTATTGTGCGATGCACATATTTTTTCTCAAAAACGGTAAGTCTGGCGTGGTTTTCACCATAACAAGATTTGTAGAGGCATTCATTACGAACATTTTAAACCAAAAATCTTAATTCTAGGCCTACTAGTTTCCGAGAAAATGAAAATAAACCAAATTATGCCATACTTTTAGCTGAAAATATGTAAAAATATGTATGTTATTGTGCGATGCACATATTTTTTCTCAAAAACGGTAAGTCTGGCGTGGTTTTGACCATAACAAGATTTGTAGAGGCATTCATTACGAACATTTTAAACCAAAAATCTTAATTCTAGGCCTACTAGTTTCCGAGAAAATGAAAATAAACCAAATTATGCCATACTTTTAGCTGAAAATATGTATGTTATTGTGCGATGCACATATTTTTTCTCAAAAACGGTAAGTCTGGCGTGGTTTTGACCATAACAAGATTTGTAGAGGCATTCATTACGAACATTTTAAACCAAAAATCTTAATTCTAGGCCTACTAGTTTCCGAGAAAATGAAAATAAACCAAATTATGCCATACTTTTAGCTGAAAATATGTATGTTATTGTGCGATGCACATATTTTTTCTCAAAAACGGTAAGTCTGGCGTGGTTTTGACCATAACAAGATTTGTAGAGGCATTCATTACGAACATTTTAAACCAAAAATCTTAATTCTAGGCCTACTAGTTTCCGAGAAAATGAAAATAAACCAAATTATGCCATACTTTTAGCTGAAAATATGTATGTTATTGTGCGATGCACATATTTTTTCTCAAAAACGGTAAGTCTGGCGTGGTTTTCACCATAACAAGATTTGTAGAGGCATTCATTACGAACATTTTAAACCAAAAATCTTAATTCTAGGCCTACTAGTTTCCGAGAAAATGAAAATAAACCAAATTATGCCATACTTTTAGCTGAAAATATGTAAAAATATGTATGTTATTGTGCGATGCACATATTTTTTCTCAAAAACGGTAAGTCTGGCGTGGTTTTGACCATAACAAGATTTGTAGAGGCATTCATTACGAACATTTTAAACCAAAAATCTTAATTCTAGGCCTACTAGTTTCCGAGAAAATGAAAATAAACCAAATTATGCCATACTTTTAGCTGAAAATATGTAAAAATATGTATGTTATTGTGCGATGCACATATTTTTTCTCAAAAACGGTAAGTCTGGCGTGGTTTTGACCATAACAAGATTTGTAGAGGCATTCATTACGAACATTTTAAACCAAAAATCTTAATTCTAGGCCTACTAGTTTCCGAGAAAATGAAAATAAACCAAATTATGCCATACTTTTAGCTGAAAATATGTATGTTATTGTGCGATGCACATATTTTTTCTCAAAAACGGTAAGTCTGGCGTGGTTTTGACCATAACAAGATTTGTAGAGGCATTCATTACGAACATTTTAAACCAAAAATCTTAATTCTAGGCCTACTAGTTTCCGAGAAAATGAAAATAAACCAAATTATGCCATACTTTTAGCTGAAAATATGTATGTTATTGTGCGATGCACATATTTTTTCTCAAAAACGGTAAGTCTGGCGTGGTTTTCACCATAACAAGATTTGTAGAGGCATTCATTACGAACATTTTAAACCAAAAATCTTAATTCTAGGCCTACTAGTTTCCGAGAAAATGAAAATAAACCAAATTATGCCATACTTTTAGCTGAAAATATGTAAAAATATGTATGTTATTGTGCGATGCACATATTTTTTCTCAAAAACGGTAAGTCTGGCGTGGTTTTGACCATAACAAGATTTGTAGAGGCATTCATTACGAACATTTTAAACCAAAAATCTTAATTCTAGGCCTACTAGTTTCCGAGAAAATGAAAATAAACCAAATTATGCCATACTTTTAGCTGAAAATATGTAAAAATATGTATGTTATTGTGCGATGCACATATTTTTTCTCAAAAACGGTAAGTCTGGCGTGGTTTTGACCATAACAAGATTTGTAGAGGCATTCATTACGAACATTTTAAACCAAAAATCTTAATTCTAGGCCTACTAGTTTCCGAGAAAATGAAAATAAACCAAATTATGCCATACTTTTAGCTGAAAATATGTATGTTATTGTGCGATGCACATATTTTTTCTCAAAAACGGTAAGTCTGGCGTGGTTTTGACCATAACAAGATTTGTAGAGGCATTCATTACGAACATTTTAAACCAAAAATCTTAATTCTAGGCCTACTAGTTTCCGAGAAAATGAAAATAAACCAAATTATGCCATACTTTTAGCTGAAAATATGTATGTTATTATGCGATGCACATATTTTTTCTCAAAAACGGTAAGTCTGGCGTGGTTTTGACCATAACAAGATTTGTAGAGGCATTCATTACGAACATTTTAAACCAAAAATCTTAATTCTAGGCCTACTAGTTTCCGAGAAAATGAAAATAAACCAAATTATGCCATACTTTTAGCTGAAAATATGTATGTTATTGTGCGATGCACATATTTTTTCTCAAAAACGGTAAGTCTGGCGTGGTTTTGACCATAACAAGATTTGTAGAGGCATTCATTACGAACATTTTAAACCAAAAATCTTAATTCTAGGCCTACTAGTTTCCGAGAAAATGAAAATAAACCAAATTATGCCATACTTTTAGCTGAAAATATGTATGTTATTGTGCGATGCACATATTTTTTCTCAAAAACGGTAAGTCTGGCGTGGTTTTGACCATAACAAGATTTGTAGAGGCATTCATTACGAACATTTTAAACCAAAAATCTTAATTCTAGGCCTACTAGTTTCCGAGAAAATGAAAATAAACCAAATTATGCCATACTTTTAGCTGAAAATATGTAAAAATATGTATGTTATTGTGCGATGCACATATTTTTTCTCAAAAACGGTAAGTCTGGCGTGGTTTTGACCATAACAAGATTTGTAGAGGCATTCATTACGAACATTTTAAACCAAAAATCTTAATTCTAGGCCTACTAGTTTCCGAGAAAATGAAAATAAACCAAATTATGCCATACTTTTAGCTGAAAATATGTATGTTATTGTGCGATGCACATATTTTTTCTCAAAAACGGTAAGTCTGGCGTGGTTTTGACCATAACAAGATTTGTAGAGGCATTCATTACGAACATTTTAAACCAAAAATCTTAATTCTAGGCCTACTAGTTTCCGAGAAAATGAAAATAAACCAAATTATGCCATACTTTTAGCTGAAAATATGTATGTTATTGTGCGATGCACATATTTTTTCTCAAAAACGGTAAGTCTGGCGTGGTTTTGACCATAACAAGATTTGTAGAGGCATTCATTACGAACATTTTAAACCAAAAATCTTAATTCTAGGCCTACTAGTTTCCGAGAAAATGAAAATAAACCAAATTATGCCATACTTTTAGCTGAAAATATGTATGTTATTGTGCGATGCACATATTTTTTCTCAAAAACGGTAAGTCTGGCGTGGTTTTGACCATAACAAGATTTGTAGAGGCATTCATTACGAACATTTTAAACCAAAAATCTTAATTCTAGGCCTACTAGTTTCCGAGAAAATGAAAATAAACCAAATTATGCCATACTTTTAGCTGAAAATATGTATGTTATTGTGCGATGCACATATTTTTTCTCAAAAACGGCAAGTCTGGCGTGGTTTTGACCATAACAAGATTTGTAGAGGCATTCATTACGAACATTTTAAACCAAAAATCTTAATTCTAGGCCTACTAGTTTCCGAGAAAATGAAAATAAACCAAATTATGCCATACTTTTAGCTGAAAATATGTAAAAATATGTATGTTATTGTGCGATGCACATATTTTTTCTCAAAAACGGTAAGTCTGGCGTGGTTTTGACCATAACAAGATTTGTAGAGGCATTCATTACGAACATTTTAAACCAAAAATCTTAATTCTAGGCCTACTAGTTTCCGAGAAAATGAAAATAAACCAAATTATGCCATACTTTTAGCTGAAAATATGTATGTTATTGTGCGATGCACATATTTTTTTCTCAAAAACGGTAAGTCTGGCGTGGTTTTGACCATAACAAGATTTGTAGAGGCATTCATTACGAACATTTTAAACCAAAAATCTTAATTCTAGGCCTACTAGTTTCCGAGAAAATGAAAATAAACCAAATTATGCCATACTTTTAGCTGAAAATATGTAAAAATATGTATGTTATTGTGCGATGCACATATTTTTTCTCAAAAACGGTAAGTCTGGCGTGGTTTTGACCATAACAAGATTTGTAGAGGCATTCATTACGAACATTTTAAACCAAAAATCTTAATTCTAGGCCTACTAGTTTCCGAGAAAATGAAAATAAACCAAATTATGCCATACTTTTAGCTGAAAATATGTAAAAATATGTATGTTATTGTGCGATGCACATATTTTTTCTCAAAAACGGTAAGTCTGGCGTGGTTTTGACCATAACAAGATTTGTAGAGGCATTCATTACGAACATTTTAAACCAAAAATCTTAATTCTAGGCCTACTAGTTTCCGAGAAAATGAAAATAAACCAAATTATGCCATACTTTTAGCTGAAAATATGTAAAAATATGTATGTTATTGTGCGATGCACATATTTTTTCTCAAAAACGGTAAGTCTGGCGTGGTTTTGACCATAACAAGATTTGTAGAGGCATTCATTACGAACATTTTAAACCAAAAATCTTAATTCTAGGCCTACTAGTTTCCGAGAAAATGAAAATAAACCAAATTATGCCATACTTTTAGCTGAAAATATGTATGTTATTGTGCGATGCACATATTTTTTCTCAAAAGCGGTAAGTCTGGCGTGGTTTTGACCATAACAAGATTTGTAGAGGCATTCATTACGAACATTTTAAACCAAAAATCTTAATTCTAGGCCTACTAGTTTCCGAGAAAATGAAAATAAACCAAATTATGCCATACTTTTAGCTGAAAATATGTATGTTATTGTGAGATGCACATATTTTTTCTCAAAAACGGTAAGTCTGGCGTGGTTTTGACCATAACAAGATTTTTAGAGGCATTCATTACGAACATTTTAAACCAAAAATCTTAATTCTAGGCCTACTAGTTTCCGAGAAAATGAAAATAAACCAAATTATGCCATACTTTTAGCTGAAAATATGTATGTTATTGTGCGATGCACATATTTTTTCTCAAAAACGGTAAGTCTGGCGTGGTTTTCACCATAACAAGATTTGTAGAGGCATTCATTACGAACATTTTAAACCAAAAATCTTAATTCTAGGCCTACTAGTTTCCGAGAAAATGAAAATAAACCAAATTATGCCATACTTTTAGCTGAAAATATGTAAAAATATGTATGTTATTGTGCGATGCACATATTTTTTCTCAAAAACGGTAAGTCTGGCGTGGTTTTGACCATAACAAGATTTGTAGAGGCATTCATTACGAACATTTTAAACCAAAAATCTTAATTCTAGGCCTACTAGTTTCCGAGAAAATGAAAATAAACCAAATTATGCCATACTTTTAGCTGAAAATATGTATGTTATTGTGCGATGCACATATTTTTTCTCAAAAACGGTAAGTCTGGCGTGGTTTTCACCATAACAAGATTTGTAGAGGCATTCATTACGAACATTTTAAACCAAAAATCTTAATTCTAGGCCTACTAGTTTCCGAGAAAATGAAAATAAACCAAATTATGCCATACTTTTAGCTGAAAATATGTAAAAATATGTATGTTATTGTGCGATGCACATATTTTTTCTCAAAAACGGTAAGTCTGGCGTGGTTTTGACCATAACAAGATTTGTAGAGGCATTCATTACGAACATTTTAAACCAAAAATCTTAATTCTAGGCCTACTAGTTTCCGAGAAAATGAAAATAAACCAAATTATGCCATACTTTTAGCTGAAAATATGTATGTTATTGTGCGATGCACATATTTTTTCTCAAAAACGGTAAGTCTGGCGTGGTTTTGACCATAACAAGATTTGTAGAGGCATTCATTACGAACATTTTAAACCAAAAATCTTAATTCTAGGCCTACTAGTTTCCGAGAAAATGAAAATAAACCAAACTATGCCATACTTTTAGCTGAAAATATGTATGTTATTGTGCAATGCACATATTTTTTCTCAAAAACGGTAAGTCTGGCGTGGTTTTGACCATAACAAGATTTGTAGAGGCATTCATTACGAACATTTTAAACCAAAAATCTTAATTCTAGGCCTACTAGTTTCCGAGAAAATGAAAATAAACCAAATTATGCCATACTTTTAGCTGAAAATATGTATGTTATTGTGCGATGCACATATTTTTTCTCAAAAACGGTAAGTCTGGCGTGGTTTTGACCATAACAAGATTTGTAGAGGCATTCATTACGAACATTTTAAACCAAAAATCTTAATTCTAGGCCTACTAGTTTCCGAGAAAATGAAAATAAACCAAATTATGCCATACTTTTAGCTGAAAATATGTATGTTATTGTGCGATGCACATATTTTTTCTCAAAAACGGTAAGTCTGGCGTGGTTTTGACCATAACAAGATTTGTAGAGGCATTCATTACGAACATTTTAAACCAAAAATCTTAATTCTAGGCCTACTAGTTTCCGAGAAAATGAAAATAAACCAAATTATGCCATACTTTTAGCTGAAAATATGTATGTTATTGTGCGATGCACATATTTTTTCTCAAAAACGGTAAGTCTGGCGTGGTTTTGACCATAACAAGATTTGTAGAGGCATTCATTACGAACATTTTAAACCAAAAATCTTAATTCTAGGCCTACTAGTTTCCGAGAAAATGAAAATAAACCAAATTATGCCATACTTTTAGCTGAAAATATGTATGTTATTGTGCGATGCACATATTTTTTCTCAAAAACGGTAAGTCTGGCGTGGTTTTGACCATAACAAGATTTGTAGAGGCATTCATTACGAACATTTTAAACCAAAAATCTTAATTCTAGGCCTACTAGTTTCCGAGAAAATGAAAATAAACCAAATTATGCCATACTTTTAGCTGAAAATATGTAAAAATATGTATGTTATTGTGCGATGCACATATTTTTTCTCAAAAACGGTAAGTCTGGCGTGGTTTTGACCATAACAAGATTTGTAGAGGCATTCATTACGAACATTTTAAACCAAAAATCTTAATTCTAGGCCTACTAGTTTCCGAGAAAATGAAAATAAACCAAATTATGCCATACTTTTAGCTGAAAATATGTAAAAATATGTATGTTATTGTGCGATGCACATATTTTTTCTCAAAAACGGTAAGTCTGGCGTGGTTTTGACCATAACAAGATTTGTAGAGGCATTCATTACGAACATTTTAAACCAAAAATCTTAATTCTAGGCCTACTAGTTTCCGAGAAAATGAAAATAAACCAAATTATGCCATACTTTTAGCTAAAAGTATGTATGTTATTGTGCGATGCACATATTTTTTCTCAAAAACGGTAAGTCTGGCGTGGTTTTGACCATAACAAGATTTGTAGAGGCATTCATTACGAACATTTTAAACCAAAAATCTTAATTCTAGGTCTACTAGTTTCCGAGAAAATGAAAATAAACCAAATTATGCCATACTTTTAGCTGAAAATATGTAAAAATATGTATGTTATTGTGCGATGCACATATTTTTTCTCAAAAACGGTAAGTCTGGCGTGGTTTTGACCATAACAAGATTTGTAGAGGCATTCATTACGAACATTTTAAACCAAAAATCTTAATTCTAGGCCTACTAGTTTCCGAGAAAATGAAAATAAACCAAATTATGCCATACTTTTAGCTGAAAATATGTATGTTATTGTGCGATGCACATATTTTTTCTCAAAAACGGTAAGTCTGGCGTGGTTTTGACCATAACAAGATTTGTAGAGGCATTCATTACGAACATTTTAAACCAAAAATCTTAATTCTAGGCCTACTAGTTTCCGAGAAAATGAAAATAAACCAAATTATGCCATACTTTTAGCTGAAAATATGTATGTTATTGTGCGATGCACATATTTTTTCTCAAAAACGGTAAGTCTGGCGTGGTTTTGACCATAACAAGATTTGTAGAGGCATTCATTACGAACATTTTAAACCAAAAATCTTAATTCTAGGCCTACTAGTTTCCGAGAAAATGAAAATAAACCAAATTATGCCATACTTTTAGCTGAAAATATGTATGTTATTGTGCGATGCACATATTTTTTCTCAAAAACGGTAAGTCTGGCGTGGTTTTCACCATAACAAGATTTGTAGAGGCATTCATTACGAACATTTTAAACCAAAAATCTTAATTCTAGGCCTACTAGTTTCCGAGAAAATGAAAATAAACCAAATTATGCCATACTTTTAGCTGAAAATATGTAAAAATATGTATGTTATTGTGCGATGCACATATTTTTTCTCAAAAACGGTAAGTCTGGCGTGGTTTTGACCATAACAAGATTTGTAGAGGCATTCATTACGAACATTTTAAACCAAAAATCTTAATTCTAGGCCTACTAGTTTCCGAGAAAATGAAAATAAACCAAATTATGCCATACTTTTAGCTGAAAATATGTAAAAATATGTATGTTATTGTGCGATGCACATATTTTTTCTCAAAAACGGTAAGTCTGGCGTGGTTTTGACCATAACAAGATTTGTAGAGGCATTCATTACGAACATTTTAAACCAAAAATCTTAATTCTAGGCCTACTAGTTTCCGAGAAAATGAAAATAAACCAAATTATGCCATACTTTTAGCTGAAAATATGTATGTTATTGTGCGATGCACATATTTTTTCTCAAAAACGGTAAGTCTGGCGTGGTTTTGACCATAACAAGATTTGTAGAGGCATTCATTACGAACATTTTAAACCAAAAATCTTAATTCTAGGCCTACTAGTTTCCGAGAAAATGAAAATAAACCAAATTATGCCATACTTTTAGCTGAAAATATGTATGTTATTGTGCGATGCACATATTTTTTCTCAAAAACGGTAAGTCTGGCGTGGTTTTGACCATAACAAGATTTGTAGAGGCATTCATTACGAACATTTTAAACCAAAAATCTTAATTCTAGGCCTACTAGTTTCCGAGAAAATGAAAATAAACCAAATTATGCCATACTTTTAGCTGAAAATATGTATGTTATTGTGCGATGCACATATTTTTTCTCAAAAACGGTAAGTCTGGCGTGGTTTTGACCATAACAAGATTTGTAGAGGCATTCATTACGAACATTTTAAACCAAAAATCTTAATTCTAGGCCTACTAGTTTCCGAGAAAATGAAAATAAACCAAATTATGCCATACTTTTAGCTGAAAATATGTATGTTATTGTGCGATGCACATATTTTTTCTCAAAAACGGTAAGTCTGGCGTGGTTTTGACCATAACAAGATTTGTAGAGGCATTCATTACGAACATTTTAAACCAAAAATCTTAATTCTAGGCCTACTAGTTTCCGAGAAAATGAAAATAAACCAAATTATGCCATACTTTTAGCTGAAAATATGTAAAAATATGTATGTTATTGTGCGATGCACATATTTTTTCTCAAAAACGGTAAGTCTGGCGTGGTTTTGACCATAACAAGATTTGTAGAGGCATTCATTACGAACATTTTAAACCAAAAATCTTAATTCTAGGCCTACTAGTTTCCGAGAAAATGAAAATAAACCAAATTATGCCATACTTTTAGCTGAAAATATGTATGTTATTGTGCGATGCACATATTTTTTCTCAAAAACGGTAAGTCTGGCGTGGTTTTGACCATAACAAGATTTGTAGAGGCATTCATTACGAACATTTTAAACCAAAAATCTTAATTCTAGGCCTACTAGTTTCCGAGAAAATGAAAATAAACCAAATTATGCCATACTTTTAGCTGAAAATATGTAAAAATATGTATGTTATTGTGCGATGCACATATTTTTTCTCAAAAACGGTAAGTCTGGCGTGGTTTTGACCATAACAAGATTTGTAGAGGCATTCATTACGAACATTTTAAACCAAAAATCTTAATTCTAGGCCTACTAGTTTCCGAGAAAATGAAAATAAACCAAATTATGCCATACTTTTAGCTGAAAATATGTAAAAATATGTATGTTATTGTGCGATGCACATATTTTTTCTCAAAAACGGTAAGTCTGGCGTGGTTTCGACCATAACAAGATTTGTAGAGGCATTCATTACGAACATTTTAAACCAAAAATCTTAATTCTAGGCCTACTAGTTTCCGAGAAAATGAAAATAAACCAAATTATGCCATACTTTTAGCTGAAAATATGTATGTTATTGTGCGATGCACATATTTTTTCTCAAAAACGGTAAGTCTGGCGTGGTTTTGACCATAACAAGATTTGTGGAGGCATTCATTACGAACATTTTAAACCAAAAATCTTAATTCTAGGCCTACTAGTTTCCGAGAAAATGAAAATAAACCAAATTATGCCATACTTTTAGCTGAAAATATGTATGTTATTGTGCGATGCACATATTTTTTCTCAAAAACGGTAAGTCTGGCGTGGTTTTGACCATAACAAGATTTGTAGAGGCATTCATTACGAACATTTTAAACCAAAAATCTTAATTCTAGGCCTACTAGTTTCCGAGAAAATGAAAATAAACCAAATTATGCCATACTTTTAGCTGAAAATATGTATGTTATTGTGCGATGCACATATTTTTTCTCAAAAACGGTAAGTCTGGCGTGGTTTTGACCATAACAAGATTTGTAGAGGCATTCATTACGAACATTTTAAACCAAAAATCTTAATTCTAGGCCTACTAGTTTCCGAGAAAATGAAAATAAACCAAATTATGCCATACTTTTAGCTGAAAATATATATGTTATTGTGCGATGCACATATTTTTTCTAAAAAACGGTAAGTCTGGCGTGGTTTTGACCATAACAAGATTTGTAGAGGCATTCATTACGAACATTTTAAACCAAAAATCTTAATTCTAGGCCTACTAGTTTCCGAGAAAATGAAAATAAACCAAATTATGCCATACTTTTAGCTGAAAATATGTATGTTATTGTGCGATGCACATATTTTTTCTCAAAAACGGTAAGTCTGGCGTGGTTTTGACCATAACAAGATTTGTAGAGGCATTCATTACGAACATTTTAAACCAAAAATCTTAATTCTAGGCCTACTAGTTTCCGAGAAAATGAAAATAAACCAAATTATGCCATACTTTTAGCTGAAAATATGTATGTTATTGTGCGATGCACATATTTTTTCTCAAAAACGGTAAGTCTGACGCGGTTTTGACCATAACAAGATTTGTAGAGGCATTCATTACGAACATTTTAAACCAAAAATCTTAATTCTAGGCCTACTAGTTTCCGAGAAAATGAAAATAAACCAAATTATGCCATACTTTTAGCTGAAAATATGTAAAAATATGTATGTTATTGTGCGATGCACATATTTTTTCTCAAAAACGGTAAGTCTGGCGTGGTTTTGACCATAACAAGATTTGTAGAGGCATTCATTACGAACATTTTAAACCAAAAATCTTAATTCTAGGCCTACTAGTTTCCGAGAAAATGAAAATAAACCAAATTATGCCATACTTTTAGCTGAAAATATGTAAAAATATGTATGTTATTGTGCGATGCACATATTTTTTCTCAAAAACGGTAAGTCTGGCGTGGTTTTGACCATAACTAGATTTGTAGAGGCATTCATTACGAACATTTTAAACCAAAAATCTTAATTCTAGGCCTACTAGTTTCCGAGAAAATGAAAATAAACCAAATTATGCCATACTTTTAGCTGAAAATATGTATGTTATTGTGCGATGCACATATTTTTTCTCAAAAACGGTAAGTCTGGCGTGGTTTTGACCATAACAAGATTTGTAGAGGCATTCATTACGAACATTTTAAACCAAAAATCTTAATTCTAGGCCTACTAGTTTCCGAGAAAATGAAAATAAACCAAATTATGCCATACTTTTAGCTGAAAATATGTAAAAATATGTATGTTATTGTGCGATGCACATATTTTTTCTCAAAAACGGTAAGTCTGGCGTGGTTTTGACCATAACAAGATTTGTAGAGGCATTCATTACGAACATTTTAAACCAAAAATCTTAATTCTAGGCCTACTAGTTTCCGAGAAAATGAAAATAAACCAAATTATGCCATACTTTTAGCTGAAAATATGTAAAAATATGTATGTTATTGTGCGATGCACATATTTTTTCTCAAAAACGGTAAGTCTGGCGTGGTTTTGACCATAACAAGATTTGTAGAGGCATTCATTACGAACATTTTAAACCAAAAATCTTAATTCTAGGCCTACTAGTTTCCGAGAAAATGAAAATAAACCAAATTATGCCATACTTTTAGCTGAAAATATGTATGTTATTGTGCGATGCACATATTTTTTCTCAAAAACGGTAAGTCTGGCGTGGTTTTGACCATAACAAGATTTGTAGAGGCATTCATTACGAACATTTTAAACCAAAAATCTTAATTCTAGGCCTACTAGTTTCCGAGAAAATGAAAATAAACCAAATTATGCCATACTTTTAGCTGAAAATATGTATGTTATTGTGCGATGCACATATTTTTTCTCAAAAACGGTAAGTCTGGCGTGGTTTTGACCATAACAAGATTTGTAGAGGCATTCATTACGAACATTTTAAACCAAAAATCTTAATTCTAGGCCTACTAGTTTCCGAGAAAATGAAAATAAACCAAATTATGCCATACTTTTAGCTGAAAATATGTATGTTATTGTGCGATGCACATATTTTTTCTCAAAAACGGTAAGTCTGGCGTGGTTTTGACCATAACAAGATTTGTAGAGGCATTCATTACGAACATTTTAAACCAAAAATCTTAATTCTTGGCCTACTAGTTTCCGAGAAAATGAAAATAAACCAAATTATGCCATACTTTTAGCTGAAAATATGTATGTTATTGTGCGATGCACATATTTTTTCTCAAAAACGGTAAGTCTGGCGTGGTTTTGACCATAACAAGATTTGTAGAGGCATTCATTACGAACATTTTAAACCAAAAATCTTAATTCTAGGCCTACTAGTTTCCGAGAAAATGAAAATAAACCAAATTATGCCATACTTTTAGCTGAAAATATGTAAAAATATGTATGTTATTGTGCGATGCACATATTTTTTCTCAAAAACGGTAAGTCTGGCGTGGTTTTGACCATAACAAGATTTGTAGAGGCATTCATTACGAACATTTTAAACCAAAAATCTTAATTCTAGGCCTACTAGTTTCCGAGAAAATGAAAATAAACCAAATTATGCCATACTTTTAGCTGAAAATATGTATGTTATTGTGCGATGCACATATTTTTTCTCAAAAACGGTAAGTCTGACGCGGTTTTGACCATAACAAGATTTGTAGAGGCATTCATTACGAACATTTTAAACCAAAAATCTTAATTCTAGGCCTACTAGTTTCCGAGAAAATGAAAATAAACCAAATTATGCCATACTTTTAGCTGAAAATATGTAAAAATATGTATGTTATTGTGCGATGCACATATTTTTTCTCAAAAACGGTAAGTCTGGCGTGGTTTTGACCATAACAAGATTTGTAGAGGCATTCATTACGAACATTTTAAACCAAAAATCTTAATTCTAGGCCTACTAGTTTCCGAGAAAATGAAAATAAACCAAATTATGCCATACTTTTAGCTGAAAATATGTAAAAATATGTATGTTATTGTGCGATGCACATATTTTTTCTCAAAAACGGTAAGTCTGGCGTGGTTTTGACCATAACTAGATTTGTAGAGGCATTCATTACGAACATTTTAAACCAAAAATCTTAATTCTAGGCCTACTAGTTTCCGAGAAAATGAAAATAAACCAAATTATGCCATACTTTTAGCTGAAAATATGTATGTTATTGTGCGATGCACATATTTTTTCTCAAAAACGGTAAGTCTGGCGTGGTTTTGACCATAACAAGATTTGTAGAGGCATTCATTACGAACATTTTAAACCAAAAATCTTAATTCTAGGCCTACTAGTTTCCGAGAAAATGAAAATAAACCAAATTATGCCATACTTTTAGCTGAAAATATGTAAAAATATGTATGTTATTGTGCGATGCACATATTTTTTCTCAAAAACGGTAAGTCTGGCGTGGTTTTGACCATAACAAGATTTGTAGAGGCATTCATTACGAACATTTTAAACCAAAAATCTTAATTCTAGGCCTACTAGTTTCCGAGAAAATGAAAATAAACCAAATTATGCCATACTTTTAGCTGAAAATATGTAAAAATATGTATGTTATTGTGCGATGCACATATTTTTTCTCAAAAACGGTAAGTCTGGCGTGGTTTTGACCATAACAAGATTTGTAGAGGCATTCATTACGAACATTTTAAACCAAAAATCTTAATTCTAGGCCTACTAGTTTCCGAGAAAATGAAAATAAACCAAATTATGCCATACTTTTAGCTGAAAATATGTATGTTATTGTGCGATGCACATATTTTTTCTCAAAAACGGTAAGTCTGGCGTGGTTTTGACCATAACAAGATTTGTAGAGGCATTCATTACGAACATTTTAAACCAAAAATCTTAATTCTAGGCCTACTAGTTTCCGAGAAAATGAAAATAAACCAAATTATGCCATACTTTTAGCTGAAAATATGTATGTTATTGTGCGATGCACATATTTTTTCTCAAAAACGGTAAGTCTGGCGTGGTTTTGACCATAACAAGATTTGTAGAGGCATTCATTACGAACATTTTAAACCAAAAATCTTAATTCTAGGCCTACTAGTTTCCGAGAAAATGAAAATAAACCAAATTATGCCATACTTTTAGCTGAAAATATGTAAAAATATGTATGTTATTGTGCGATGCACATATTTTTTCTCAAAAACGGTAAGTCTGGCGTGGTTTTGACCATAACAAGATTTGTAGAGGCATTCATTACGAACATTTTAAACCAAAAATCTTAATTCTAGGCCTACTAGTTTCCGAGAAAATGAAAATAAACCAAATTATGCCATACTTTTAGCTGAAAATATGTAAAAATATGTATGTTATTGTGCGATGCACATATTTTTTCTCAAAAACGGTAAGTCTGGCGTGGTTTTGACCATAACAAGATTTGTAGAGGCATTCATTACGAACATTTTAAACCAAAAATCTTAATTCTAGGCCTACTAGTTTCCGAGAAAATGAAAATAAACCAAATTATGCCATACTTTTAGCTGAAAATATGTATGTTATTGTGCGATGCACATATTTTTTCTCAAAAACGGTAAGTCTGGCGTGGTTTTGACCATAACAAGATTTGTAGAGGCATTCATTACGAACATTTTAAACCAAAAATCTTAATTCTAGGCCTACTAGTTTCCGAGAAAATGAAAATAAACCAAATTATGCCATACTTTTAGCTGAAAATATGTATGTTATTGTGCGATGCACATATTTTTTCTCAAAAACGGTAAGTCTGGCGTGGTTTTGACCATAACAAGATTTGTAGAGGCATTCATTACGAACATTTTAAACCAAAAATCTTAATTCTAGGCCTACTAGTTTCCGAGAAAATGAAAATAAACCAAATTATGCCATACTTTTAGCTGAAAATATGTATGTTATTGTGCGATGCACATATTTTTTCTCAAAAACGGTAAGTCTGGCGTGGTTTTGACCATAACAAGATTTGTAGAGGCATTCATTACGAACATTTTAAACCAAAAATCTTAATTCTTGGCCTACTAGTTTCCGAGAAAATGAAAATAAACCAAATTATGCCATACTTTTAGCTGAAAATATGTATGTTATTGTGCGATGCACATATTTTTTCTCAAAAACGGTAAGTCTGGCGTGGTTTTGACCATAACAAGATTTGTAGAGGCATTCATTACGAACATTTTAAACCAAAAATCTTAATTCTAGGCCTACTAGTTTCCGAGAAAATGAAAATAAACCAAATTATGCCATACTTTTAGCTGAAAATATGTATGTTATTGTGCGATGCACATATTTTTTCTCAAAAACGGTAAGTCTGGCGTGGTTTTGACCATAACAAGATTTGTAGAGGCATTCATTACGAACATTTTAAACCAAAAATCTTAATTCTAGGCCTACTAGTTTCCGAGAAAATGAAAATAAACCAAATTATGCCATACTTTTAGCTGAAAATATGTAAAAATATGTATGTTATTGTGCGATGCACATATTTTTTCTCAAAAACGGTAAGTCTGGCGTGGTTTTGACCATAACAAGATTTGTAGAGGCATTCATTACGAACATTTTAAACCAAAAATCTTAATTCTAGGCCTACTAGTTTCCGAGAAAATGAAAATAAACCAAATTATGCCATACTTTTAGCTGAAAATATGTATGTTATTGTGCGATGCACATATTTTTTCTCAAAAACGGTAAGTCTGGCGTGGTTTTGACCATAACAAGATTTGTAGAGGCATTCATTACGAACATTTTAAACCAAAAATCTTAATTCTAGGCCTACTAGTTTCCGAGAAAATGAAAATAAACCAAATTATGCCATACTTTTAGCTGAAAATATGTATGTTATTGTGCGATGCACATATTTTTTCTCAAAAACGGTAAGTCTGGCGTGGTTTTGACCATAACAAGATTTGTAGAGGCATTCATTACGAACATTTTAAACCAAAAATCTTAATTCTAGGCCTACTAGTTTCCGAGAAAATGAAAAAAAACCAAATTATGCCATACTTTTAGCTGAAAATATGTATGTTATTGTGCGATGCACATATCTTTTCTCAAAAACGGTAAGTCTGGCGTGGTTTTGACCATAACAAGATTTGTAGAGGCATTCATTACGAACATTTTAAACCAAAAATCTTAATTCTAGGCCTACTAGTTTCCGAGAAAATGAAAATAAACCAAATTATGCCATACTTTTAGCTGAAAATATGTATGTTATTGTGCGATGCACAAATTTTTTCTCAAAAACGGTAAGTCTGGCGTGGTTTTGACCATAACAAGATTTGTAGAGGCATTCATTACGAACATTTTAAACCAAAAATCTTAATTCTAGGCCTACTAGTTTCCGAGAAAATGAAAATAAACCAAATTATGCCATACTTTTAGCTGAAAATATGTAAAAATATGTATGTTATTGTGCGATGCACATATTTTTTCTCAAAAACGGTAAGTCTGGCGTGGTTTTGACCATAACAAGATTTGTAGAGGCATTCATTGCGAACATTTTAAACCAAAAATCTTAATTCTAGGCCTACTAGTTTCCGAGAAAATGAAAATAAACCAAATTATGCCATACTTTTAGCTGAAAATATGTATGTTATTGTGCGATGCACATATTTTTTCTCAAAAACGGTAAGTCTGGCGTGGTTTTGACCATAACAAGATTTGTAGAGGCATTCATTACGAACATTTTAAACCAAAAATCTTAATTCTAGGCCTACTAGTTTCCGAGAAAATGAAAATAAACCAAATTATGCCATACTTTTAGCTGAAAATATGTATGTTATTGTGCGATGCACATATTTTTTCTCAAAAACGGTAAGTCTGGCGTGGTTTTGACCATAACAAGATTTGTAGAGGCATTCATTACGAACATTTAAAACCAAAAATCTTAATTCTAGGCCTACTAGTTTCCGAGAAAATGAAAATAAACCAAATTATGCCATACTTTTAGCTGAAAATATGTATGTTATTGTGCGATGCACATATTTTTTCTCAAAAACGGTAAGTCTGGCGTGGTTTTGACCATAACAAGATTTGTAGAGGCATTCATTACGAACATTTTAAACCAAAAATCTTAATTCTAGGCCTATTAGTTTCCGAGAAAATGAAAATAAACCAAATTATGCCATACTTTTAGCTGAAAATATGTATGTTATTGTGCGATGCACATATTTTTTCTCAAAAACGGTAAGTCTGGCGTGGTTTTGACCATAACAAGATTTGTAGAGGCATTCATTACGAACATTTTAAACCAAAAATCTTAATTCTAGGCCTACTAGTTTCCGAGAAAATGAAAATAAACCAAATTATGCCATACTTTTAGCTGATAATATGTAAAAATATGTATGTTATTGTGCGATGCACATATTTTTTCTCAAAAACGGTAAGTCTGGCGTGGTTTTGACCATAACAAGATTTGTAGAGGCATTCATTACGAACATTTTAAACCAAAAATCTTAATTCTAGGCCTACTAGTTTCCGAGAAAATGAAAATAAACCAAATTATGCCATACTTTTAGCTGAAAATATGTAAAAATATGTATGTTATTGTGCGATGCACATATTTTTTCTCAAAAACGGTAAGTCTGGCGTGGTTTTGACCATAACAAGATTTGTAGAGGCATTCATTACGAACATTTTAAACCAAAAATCTTAATTCTAGGCCTACTAGTTTCCGAGAAAATGAAAATAAACCAAATTATGCCATACTTTTAGCTGAAAATATGTATGTTATTGTGCGATGCACATATTTTTTCTCAAAAACGGTAAGTCTGGCGTGGTTTTGACCATAACAAGATTTGTAGAGGCATTCATTACGAACATTTTAAACCAAAAATCTTAATTCTAGGCCTAATAGTTTCCGAGAAAATGAAAATAAACCAAATTATGCCATACTTTTAGCTGAAAATATGTATGTTATTGTGCGATGCACATATTTTTTCTCAAAAACGGTAAGTCTGCCGTGGT
Source organism: Myathropa florea (assembly GCA_930367185.1). NCBI lineage: Eukaryota > Metazoa > Arthropoda > Insecta > Diptera > Syrphidae > Myathropa > Myathropa florea. The sequence goes on along the minus strand of CAKNEX010000074.1, from coordinate 54,943 downwards.
TTTGACCATAACAAGATTTGTAGAGGCATTCATTACGAACATTTTAAACCAAAAATCTTAATTCTAGGCCTACTAGTTTCCGAGAAAATGAAAATAAACCAAATTATGCCATACTTTTAGCTGAAAATATGTAAAAATATGTATGTTATTGTGCGATGCACATATTTTTTCTCAAAAACGGTAAGTCTGGCGTGGTTTTGACCATAACAAGATTTGTAGAGGCATTCATTACGAACATTTTAAACCAAAAATCTTAATTCTAGGCCTACTAGTTTCCGAGAAAATGAAAATAAACCAAATTATGCCATACTTTTAGCTGAAAATATGTATGTTATTGTGCGATGCACATATTTTTTCTCAAAAACGGTAAGTCTGGCGTGGTTTTGACCATAACAAGATTTGTAGAGGCATTCATTACGAACATTTTAAACCAAAAATCTTAATTCTAGGCCTACTAGTTTCCGAGAAAATGAAAATAAACCAAATTATGCCATACTTTTAGCTGAAAATATGTAAAAATATGTATGTTATTGTGCGATGCACATATTTTTTCTCAAAGACGGTAAGTCTGGCGTGGTTTTGACCATAACAAGATTTGTAGAGGCATTCATTACGAACATTTTAAACCAAAAATCTTAATTCTAGGCCTACTAGTTTCCGAGAAAATGAAAATAAACCAAATTATGCCATACTTTTAGCTGAAAATATGTAAAAATATGTATGTTATTGTGCGATGCACATATTTTTTCTCAAAAACGGTAAGTCTGTATGTTATTGTGCGATGCACATATTTTTTCTCAAAAACGGTAAGTCTGGCGTGGTTTTGACCATAACAAGATTTGTAGAGGCATTCATTACGAACATTTTAAACCAAAAATCTTAATTCTAGGCCTACTAGTTTCCGAGAAAATGAAAATAAACCAAATTATGCCATACTTTTAGCTGAAAATATGTATGTTATTGTGCGATGCACATATTTTTTCTCAAAAACGGTAAGTCTGGCGTGGTTTTGACCATAACAAGATTTGTAGAGGCATTCATTACGAACATTTTAAACCAAAAATCTTAATTCTAGGCCTACTAGTTTCCGAGAAAATGAAAATAAACCAAATTATGCCATACTTTTAGCTGAAAATATGTATGTTATTGTGCGATGCACATATTTTTTCTCAAAAACGGTAAGTCTGGCGTGGTTTTGACCATAACAAGATTTGTAGAGGCATTCATTACGAACATTTTAAACCAAAAATCTTAATTCTAGGCCTACTAGTTTCCGAGAAAATGAGAATAAACCAAATTATGCCATACTTTTAGCTGAAAATATGTAAAAATATGTATGTTATTGTGCGATGCACATATTTTTTCTCAAAAACGGTAAGTCTGGCGTGGTTTTGACCATAACAAGATTTGTAGAGGCATTCATTACGAACATTTTAAACCATAAATCTTAATTCTAGGCCTACTAGTTTCCGAGAAAATGAAAATAAACCAAATTATGCCATACTTTTAGCTGAAAATATGTAAAAATATGTATGTTATTGTGCGATGCACATATTTTTTCTCAAAAACGGTAAGTCTGGCGTGGTTTTGACCATAACAAGATTTGTAGAGGCATTCATTACGAACATTTTAAACCAAAAATCTTAATTCTAGGCCTACTAGTTTCCGAGAAAATGAAAATAAACCAAATTATGCCATACTTTTAGCTGAAAATATGTAAAAATATGTATGTTATTGTGCGATGCACATATTTTTTCTCAAAAACGGTAAGTCTGGCGTGGTTTTGACCATAACAAGATTTGTAGAGGCATTCATTACGAACATTTTAAACCAAAAATCTTAATTCTAGGCCTACTAGTTTCCGAGAAAATGAAAATAAACCAAATTATGCCATACTTTTAGCTGAAAATATGTAAAAATATGTATGTTATTGTGCGATGCACATATTTTTTCTCAAAAACGGTAAGTCTGGCGTGGTTTTGACCATAACAAGATTTGTAGAGGCATTCATTACGAACATTTTTAACCAAAAATCTTAATTCTAGGCCTACTAGTTTCCGAGAAAATTAAAATAAACCAAATTATGCCATACTTTTAGCTGAAAATATGTAAAAATATGTATGTAATTGTGCGATGCACATATTTTTTCTCAAAAACGGTAAGTCTGGCGTGGTTTTGACCATAACAAGATTTGTAGAGGCATTCATTACGAACATTTTAAACCAAAAATCTTAATTCTAGGCCTACTAGTTTCCGAGAAAATGAAAATAAACCAAATTATGCCATACTTTTAGCTGAAAATATGTAAAAATATGTATGTTATTGTGCGATGCACATATTTTTTCTCAAAAACGGTAAGTCTGGCGTGGTTTTGACCATAACAAGATTTGTAGAGGCATTCATTACGAACATTTTAAACCAAAAATCTTAATTCTAGGCCTACTAGTTTCCGAGAAAATGAAAATAAACCAAATTATGCCATACTTTTAGCTGAAAATATGTATGTTATTGTGCGATGCACATATTTTTTCTCAAAAACGGTAAGTCTGGCGTGGTTTTGACCATAACAAGATTTGTAGAGGCATTCATTACGAACATTTTAAACCAAAAATCTTAATTCTAGGCCTACTAGTTTCCGAGAAAATGAAAATAAACCAAATTATGCCATACTTTTAGCTGAAAATATGTATGTTATTGTGCGATGCACATATTTTTTCTCAAAAACGGTAAGTCTGGCGTGGTTTTGACCATAACAAGATTTGTAGAGGCATTCATTACGAACATTTTAAACCAAAAATCTTAATTCTAGGCCTACTAGTTTCCGAGAAAATGAAAATAAACCAAATTATGCCATACTTTTAGCTGAAAATATGTAAAAATATGTATGTTATTGTGCGATGCACATATTTTTTCTCAAAAACGGTAAGTCTGGCGTGGTTTTGACCATAACAAGATTTGTAGAGGCATTCATTACGAACATTTTAAACCAAAAATCTTAATTCTAGGCCTACTAGTTTCCGAGAAAATGAAAATAAACCAAATTATGCCATACTTTTAGCTGAAAATATGTATGTTATTGTGCGATGCACATATTTTTTCTCAAAAACGGTAAGTCTGCCGTGGTTTTGACCATAACAAGATTTGTAGAGGCATTCATTACGAACATTTTAAACCAAAAATCTTAATTCTAGGCCTACTAGTTTCCGAGAAAATGAAAATAAACCAAATTATGCCATACTTTTAGCTGAAAATATGTAAAAATATGTATGTTATTGTGCGATGCACATATTTTTTCTCAAAAACGGTAAGTCTGGCGTGGTTTTGACCATAACAAGATTTGTAGAGGCATTCATTACGAACATTTTAAACCAAAAATCTTAATTCTAGGCCTACTAGTTTCCGAGAAAATGAAAATAAACCAAATTATGCCATACTTTTAGCTGAAAATATGTATGTTATTGTGCGATGCACATATTTTTTCTCAAAAACGGTAAGTCTGGCGTGGTTTTGACCATAACAAGATTTGTAGAGGCATTCATTACGAACATTTTAAACCAAAAATCTTAATTCTAGGCCTACTAGTTTCCGAGAAAATGAAAATAAACCAAATTATGCCATACTTTTAGCTGAAAATATGTATGTTATTGTGCGATGCACATATTTTTTCTCAAAAACGGTAAGTCTGGCGTGGTTTTGACCATAACAAGATTTGTAGAGGCATTCATTACGAACATTTTAAACCAAAAATCTTAATTCTAGGCCTACTAGTTTCCGAGAAAATGAAAATAAACCAAATTATGCCATACTTTTAGCTGAAAATATGTAAAAATATGTATGTTATTGTGCGATGCACATATTTTTTCTCAAAAACGGTAAGTCTGGCGTGGTTTTGACCATAACAAGATTTGTAGAGGCATTCATTACGAACATTTTAAACCAAAAATCTTAATTCTAGGCCTACTAGTTTCCGAGAAAATGAAAATAAACCAAATTATGCCATACTTTTAGCTGAAAATATGTATGTTATTGTGCGATGCACATATTTTTTCTCAAAAACGGTAAGTCTGGCGTGGTTTTGACCATAACAAGATTTGTAGAGGCATTCATTACGAACATTTTAAACCAAAAATCTTAATTCTAGGCCTACTAGTTTCCGAGAAAATGAAAATAAACCAAATTATGCCATACTTTTAGCTGAAAATATGTATGTTATTGTGCGATGCACATATTTTTTCTCAAAAACGGTAAGTCTGGCGTGGTTTTGACCATAACAAGATTTGTAGAGGCATTCATTACGAACATTTTAAACCAAAAATCTTAATTCTAGGCCTACTAGTTTCCGAGAAAATGAAAATAAACCAAATTATGCCATACTTTTAGCTGAAAATATGTAAAAATATGTATGTTATTGTGCGATGCACATATTTTTTCTCAAAAACGGTAAGTCTGGCGTGGTTTTGACCATAACAAGATTTGTAGAGGCATTCATTACGAACATTTTAAACCAAAAATCTTAATTCTAGGCCTACTAGTTTCCGAGAAAATGAAAATAAACCAAATTATGCCATACTTTTAGCTGAAAATATGTATGTTATTGTGCGATGCACATATTTTTTCTCAAAAACGGTAAGTCTGGCGTGGTTTTGACCATAACAAGATTTGTAGAGGCATTCATTACGAACATTTTAAACCAAAAATCTTAATTCTAGGCCTACTAGTTTCCGAGAAAATGAAAATAAACCAAATTATGCCATACTTTTAGCTGAAAATACGGTAAGTCTGGCGTGCTTTTGACCATAACAAGATTTGTAGAGGCATTCATAACGAACATTTTAAACCAAAAATCTTAATTCTAGGCCTACTAGTTTCCGAGAAAATGAAAATAAACCAAATTATGCCATACTTTTAGCTGAAAATATGTATGTTATTGTGCGATGCACATATTTTTTCTCAAAAACGGTAAGTCTGGCGTGGTTTTGACCATAACAAGATTTGTAGAGGCATTCATTACGAACATTTTAAACCAAAAATCTTAATTCTAGGCCTACTAGTTTCCGAGAAAATGAAAATAAACCAAATTATGCCATACTTTTAGCTGAAAATATGTATGTTATTGTGCGATGCACATATTTTTTCTCAAAAACGGTAAGTCTGGCGTGGTTTTGACCATAACAAGATTTGTAGAGGCATTCATTACGAACATTTTAAACCAAAAATCTTAATTCTAGGCCTACTAGTTTCCGAGAAAATGAAAATAAACCAAATTATGCCATACTTTTAGCTGAAAATATGTAAAAATATGTATGTTATTGTGCGATGCACATATTTTTTCTCAAAAACGGTAAGTCTGGCGTGGTTTTGACCATAACAAGATTTGTAGAGGCATTCATTACGAACATTTTAAACCAAAAATCTTAATTCTAGGCCTACTAGTTTCCGAGAAAATGAAAATAAACCAAATTATGCCATACTTTTAGCTGAAAATATGTATGTTATTGTGCGATGCACATATTTTTTCTCAAAAACGGTAAGTCTGGCGTGGTTTTGACCATAACAAGATTTGTAGAGGCATTCATTACGAACATTTTAAACCAAAAATCTTAATTCTAGGCCTACTAGTTTCCGAGAAAATGAAAATAAACCAAATTATGCCATACTTTTAGCTGAAAATATGTAAAAATATGTATGTTATTGTGCGATGCACATATTTTTTCTCAAAAACGGTAAGTCTGGCGTGGTTTTGACCATAACAAGATTTGTAGAGGCATTCATTACGAACATTTTAAACCAAAAATCTTAATTCTAGGCCTACTAGTTTCCGAGAAAATGAAAATAAACCAAATTATGCCATACTTTTAGCTGAAAATATGTAAAAATATGTATGTTATTGTGCGATGCACATATTTTTTCTCAAAAACGGTAAGTCTGGCGTGGTTTTGACCATAACAAGATTTGTAGAGGCATTCATTACGAACATTTTAAACCAAAAATCTTAATTCTAGGCCTACTAGTTTCCGAGAAAATGAAAATAAACCAAATTATGCCATACTTTTAGCTGAAAATATGTAAAAATATGTATGTTATTGTGCGATGCACATATTTTTTCTCAAAAACGGTAAGTCTGGCGTGGTTTTGACCATAACAAGATTTGTAGAGGCATTCATTACGAACATTTTAAACCAAAAATCTTAATTCTAGGCCTACTAGTTTCCGAGAAAATGAAAATAAACCAAATTATGCCATACTTTTAGCTGAAAATATGTAAAAATATGTATGTTATTGTGCGATGCACACATTTTTTCTCAAAAACGGTAAGTCTGGCGTGGTTTTGACCATAACAAGATTTGTAGAGGCATTCATTACGAACATTTTAAACCAAAAATCTTAATTCTAGGCCTACTAGTTTCCGAGAAAATGAAAATAAACCAAATTATGCCATACTTTTAGCTGAAAATATGTATGTTATTGTGCGATGCACATATTTTTTCTCAAAAACGGTAAGTCTGGCGTGGTTTTGACCATAACAAGATTTGTAGAGGCATTCATTACGAACATTTTAAACCAAAAATCTTAATTCTAGGCCTACTAGTTTCCGAGAAAATGAAAATAAACCAAATTATGCCATACTTTTAGCTGAAAATATGTAAAAATATGTATGTTATTGTGCGATGCACATATTTTTTCTCAAAAACGGTAAGTCTGGCGTGGTTTTGACCATAACAAGATTTGTAGAGGCATTCATTACGAACATTTTAAACCAAAAATCTTAATTCTAGGCCTACTAGTTTCCGAGAAAATGAAAATAAACCAAATTATGCCATACTTTTAGCTGAAAATATGTAAAAATATGTATGTTATTGTGCGATGCACATATTTTTTCTCAAAAACGGTAAGTCTGGCGTGGTTTTGACCATAACAAGATTTGTAGAGGCATTCATTACGAACATTTTAAACCAAAAATCTTAATTCTAGGCCTACTAGTTTCCGAGAAAATGAAAATAAACCAAATTATGCCATACTTTTAGCTGAAAATATGTAAAAATATGTATGTTATTGTGCGATGCACACATTTTTTCTCAAAAACGGTAAGTCTGGCGTGGTTTTGACCATAACAAGATTTGTAGAGGCATTCATTACGAACATTTTAAACCAAAAATCTTAATTCTAGGCCTACTAGTTTCCGAGAAAATGAAAATAAACCAAATTATGCCATACTTTTAGCTGAAAATATGTATGTTATTGTGCGATGCACATATTTTTTCTCAAAAACGGTAAGTCTGGCGTGGTTTTGACCATAACAAGATTTGTAGAGGCATTCATTACGAACATTTTAAACCAAAAATCTTAATTCTAGGCCTACTAGTTTCCGAGAAAATGAAAATAAACCAAATTATGCCATACTTTTAGCTGAAAATATGTAAAAATATGTATGTTATTGTGCGATGCACATATTTTTTCTCAAAAACGGTAAGTCTGGCGTGGTTTTGACCATAACAAGATTTGTAGAGGCATTCATTACGAACATTTTAAACCAAAAATCTTAATTCTAGGCCTACTAGTTTCCGAGAAAATGAAAATAAACCAAATTATGCCATACTTTTAGCTGAAAATATGTAAAAATATGTATGTTATTGTGCGATGCACATATTTTTTCTCAAAAACGGTAAGTCTGGCGTGGTTTTGACCATAACAAGATTTGTAGAGGCATTCATTACGAACATTTTAAACCAAAAATCTTAATTCTAGGCCTACTAGTTTCCGAGAAAATGAAAATAAACCAAATTATGCCATACTTTTAGCTGAAAATATGTAAAAATATGTATGTTATTGTGCGATGCACATATTTTTTCTCAAAAACGGTAAGTCTGGCGTGGTTTTGACCATAACAAGATTTGTAGAGGCATTCATTACGAACATTTTAAACCAAAAATCTTAATTCTAGGCCTACTAGTTTCCGAGAAAATGAAAATAAACCAAATTATGCCATACTTTTAGCTGAAAATATGTAAAAATATGTATGTTATTGTGCGATGCACATATTTTTTCTCAAAAACGGTAAGTCTGGCGTGGTTTTGACCATAACAAGATTTGTAGAGGCATTCATTACGAACATTTTAAACCAAAAATCTTAATTCTAGGCCTACTAGTTTCCGAGAAAATGAAAATAAACCAAATTATGCCATACTTTTAGCTGAAAATATGTATGTTATTGTGCGATGCACATATTTTTTCTCAAAAACGGTAAGTCTGGCGTGGTTTTGACCATAACAAGATTTGTAGAGGCATTCATTACGAACATTTTAAACCAAAAATCTTAAATCTAGGCCTACTAGTTTCCGAGAAAATGAAAATAAACCAAATTATGCCATACTTTTAGCTGAAAATATGTATGTTATTGTGCGATGCACATATTTTTTCTCAAAAACGGTAAGTCTGGCGTGGTTTTGACCATAACAAGATTTGTAGAGGCATTCATTACGAACATTTTAAACCAAAAATCTTAATTCTAGGCCTACTAGTTTCCGAGAAAATGAAAATAAACCAAATTATGCCATACTTTTAGCTGAAAATATGTAAAAATATGTATGTTATTGTGCGATGCACATATTTTTTCTCAAAAACGGTAAGTCTGGCGTGGTTTTGACCATAACAAGATTTGTAGAGGCATTCATTACGAACATTTTAAACCAAAAATCTTAATTCTAGGCCTACTAGTTTCCGAGAAAATGAAAATAAACCAAATTATGCCATACTTTTAGCTGAAAATATGTATGTTATTGTGCGATGCACATATTTTTTCTCAAAAACGGTAAGTCTGGCGTGGTTTTGACCATAACAAGATTTGTAGAGGCATTCATTACGAACATTTTAAACCAAAAATCTTAATTCTAGGCCTACTAGTTTCCGAGAAAATGAAAATAAACCAAATTATGCCATACTTTTAGCTGAAAATATGTAAAAATATGTATGTTATTGTGCGATGCACATATTTTTTCTCAAAAACGGTAAGTCTGGCGTGGTTTTGACCATAACAAGATTTGTAGAGGCATTCATTACGAACATTTTAAACCAAAAATCTTAATTCTAGGCCTACTAGTTTCCGAGAAAATGAAAATAAACCAAATTATGCCATACTTTTAGCTGAAAATATGTATGTTATTGTGCGATGCACATATTTTTTCTCAAAAACGGTAAGTCTGGCGTGGTTTTGACCATAACAAGATTTGTAGAGGCATTCATTACGAACATTTTAAACCAAAAATCTTAATTCTAGGCCTACTAGTTTCCGAGAAAATGAAATTAAACCAAATTATGCCATACTTTTAGCTGAAAATATGTATGTTATTGTGCGATGCACATATTTTTTCTCAAAAACGGTAAGTCTGGCGTGGTTTTGACCATAACAAGATTTGTAGAGGCATTCATTACGAACATTTTAAACCAAAAATCTTAATTCTAGGCCTACTAGTTTCCGAGAAAATGAAAATAAACCAAATTATGCCATACTTTCAGCTGAAAATATGTAAAAATATGTACATATTTTTTCTCAAAAACGGTAAGTCTGGCGTGGTTTTGACCATAACAAGATTTGTAGAGGCATTCATTACGAACATTTTAAACCAAAAATCTTAATTCTAGGCCTACTAGTTTCCGAGAAAATGAAAATAAACCAAATTATGCCATACTTTTAGCTGAAAATATGTAAAAATATGTATGTTATTGTGCGATGCACATATTTTTTCTCAAAAACGGTAAGTCTGGCGTGGTTTTGACCATAACAAGATTTGTAGAGGCATTCATTACGAACATTTTAAACCAAAAATCTTAATTCTAGGCCTACTAGTTTCCGAGAAAATGAAAATAAACCAAATTATGCCATACTTTTAGCTGAAAATATGTATGTTATTGTGCGATGCACATATTTTTTCTCAAAAACGGTAAGTCTGGCGTGGTTTTGACCATAACAAGATTTGTAGAGGCATTCATTACGAACATTTTAAACCAAAAATCTTAATTCTAGGCCTACTAGTTTCCGAGAAAATGAAAATAAACCAAATTATGCCATACTTTCAGCTGAAAATATGTAAAAATATGTACATATTTTTTCTCAAAAACGGTAAGTCTGGCGTGGTTTTGACCATAACAAGATTTGTAGAGGCATTCATTACGAACATTTTAAACCAAAAATCTTAATTCTAGGCCTACTAGTTTCCGAGAAAATGAAAATAAACCAAATTATGCCATACTTTTAGCTGAAAATATGTAAAAATATGTATGTTATTGTGCGATGCACATATTTTTTCTCAAAAACGGTAAGTCTGGCGTGGTTTTGACCATAACAAGATTTGTAGAGGCATTCATTACGAACATTTTAAACCAAAAATCTTAATTCTAGGCCTACTAGTTTCCGAGAAAATGAAAATAAACCAAATTATGCCATACTTTTAGCTGAAAATATGTATGTTATTGTGCGATGCACATATTTTTTCTCAAAAACGGTAAGTCTGGCGTGGTTTTGACCATAACAAGATTTGTAGAGGCATTCATTACGAACATTTTAAACCAAAAATCTTAATTCTAGGCCTACTAGTTTCCGAGAAAATGAAAATAAACCAAATTATGCCATACTTTTAGCTGAAAATATGTAAAAATATGTATGTTATTGTGCGATGCACATATTTTTTCTCAAAAACGGTAAGTCTGGCGTGGTTTTGACCATAACAAGATTTGTAGAGGCATTCATTACGAACATTTTAAACCAAAAATCTTAATTCTAGGCCTACTAGTTTCCGAGAAAATGAAAATAAACCAAATTATGCCATACTTTTAGCTGAAAATATGTATGTTATTGTGCGATGCACATATTTTTTCTCAAAAACGGTAAGTCTGGCGTGGTTTTGACCATAACAAGATTTGTAGAGGCATTCATTACGAACATTTTAAACCAAAAATCTTAATTCTAGGCCTACTAGTTTCCGAGAAAATGAAAATAAACCAAATTATGCCATACTTTTAGCTGAAAATATGTAAAAATATGTATGTTATTGTGCGATGCACATATTTTTTCTCAAAAACGGTAAGTCTGGCGTGGTTTTGACCATAACAAGATTTGTAGAGGCATTCATTACGAACATTTTAAACCAAAAATCTTAATTCTAGGCCTACTAGTTTCCGAGAAAATGAAAATAAACCAAATTATGCCATACTTTTAGCTGAAAATATGTAAAAATATGTATGTTATTGTGCGATGCACATATTTTTTCTCAAAAACGGTAAGTCTGGCGTGGTTTTGACCATAACAAGATTTGTAGAGGCATTCATTACGAACATTTTAAACCAAAAATCTTAGTTCTAGGCCTACTAGTTTCCGAGAAAATGAAAATAAACCAAATTATGCCATACTTTTAGCTGAAAATATGTAAAAATATGTATGTTATTGTGCGATGCACATATTTTTTCTCAAAAACGGTAAGTCTGGCGTGGTTTTGACCATAACAAGATTTGTAGAGGCATTCATTACGAACATTTTAAACCAAAAATCTTAATTCTAGGCCTACTAGTTTCCGAGAAAATGAAAATAAACCAAATTATGCCATACTTTTAGCTGAAAATATGTAAAAATATGTATGTTATTGTGCGATGCACATATTTTTTCTCAAAAACGGTAAGTCTGGCGTGGTTTTGACCATAACAAGATTTGTAGAGGCATTCATTACGAACATTTTAAACCAAAAATCTTAATTCTAGGCCTACTAGTTTCCGAGAAAATGAAAATAAACCAAATTATGCCATACTTTTAGCTGAAAATATGTATGTTATTGTGCGATGCACATATTTTTTCTCAAAAACGGTAAGTCTGGCGTGGTTTTGACCATAACAAGATTTGTAGAGGCATTCATTACGAACATTTTAAACCAAAAATCTTAATTCTAGGCCTACTAGTTTCCGAGAAAATGAAAATAAACCAAATTATGCCATACTTTTAGCATAAAATATGTATGTTATTGTGCGATGCACATATTTTTTCTCAAAAACGGTAAGTCTGTCGTGGTTTTGACCATAACAAGACTTGTAGAGGCATTCATTACGAACATTTTAAACCAAAAATCTTAATTCTAGGCCTACTAGTTTCCGAGAAAATGAAAATAAACCAAATTATGCCATACTTTTAGCTGAAAATATGTAAAAATATGTATGTTATTGTGCGATGCACATATTTTTTCTCAAAAACGGTAAGTCTAGCGTGGTTTTGACCATAACAAGATTTGTAGAGGCATTCATTACGAACATTTTAAACCAAAAATCTTAATTCTAGGGATACTAGTTTCCGAGAAAATGAAAATAAACCAAATTATGCCATACTTTTAGCTGAAAATATGTATGTTATTGTGCGATGCACATATTTTTTCTCAAAAACGGTAAGTCTGGCGTGGTTTTGACCATAACAAGATTTGTAGAGGCATTCATTACGAACATTTTAAACCAAAAATCTTAATTCTAGGCCTACTAGTTTCCGAGAAAATGAAAATAAACCAAATTATGCCATACTTTTAGCTGAAAATATGTAAAAATATGTATGTTATTGTGCGATGCACATATTTTTTCTCAAAAACGGTAAGTCTGGCGTGGTTTTGACCATAACAAGATTTGTAGAGGCATTCATTACGAACATTTTAAACCAAAAATCTTAATTCTAGGCCTACTAGTTTCCGAGAAAATGAAAATAAACCAAATTATGCCACACTTTTAGCTGAAAATATGTAAAAATATGTATGTTATTGTGCGATGCACATATTTTTTCTCAAAAACGGTAAGTCTGGCGTGGTTTTGACCATAACAAGATTTGTAGAGGCATTCATTACGAACATTTTAAACCAAAAATCTTAATTCTAGGCCTACTAGTTTCCGAGAAAATGAAAATAAACCAAATTATGCCATACTTTTAGCTGAAAATATGTATGTTATTGTGCGATGCACATATTTTTTCTCAAAAACGGTAAGTCTGGCGTGGTTTTGACCATAACAAGATTTGTAGAGGCATTCATTACGAACATTTTAAACCAAAAATCTTAATTCTAGGCCTACTAGTTTCCGAGAAAATGAAAATAAACCAAATTATGCCATACTTTTAGCATAAAATATGTATGTTATTGTGCGATGCACATATTTTTTCTCAAAAACGGTAAGTCGGTCGTGGTTTTGACCATAACAAGACTTGTAGAGGCATTCATTACGAACATTTTAAACCAAAAATCTTAATTCTAGGCCTACTAGTTTCCGAGAAAATGAAAATAAACCAAATTATGCCATACTTTTAGCTGAAAATATGTAAAAATATGTATGTTATTGTGCGATGCACATATTTTTTCTCAAAAACGGTAAGTCTGGCGTGGTTTTGACCATAACAAGATTTGTAGAGGCATTCATTACGAACATTTTAAACCAAAAATCTTAATTCTAGGCCTACTAGTTTCCGAGAAAATGAAAATAAACCAAATTATGCCATACTTTTAGCTGAAAATATGTAAAAATATGTATGTTATTGTGCGATGCACATATTTTTTCTCAAAAACGGTAAGTCTGGCGTGGTTTTGACCATAACAAGATTTGTAGAGGCATTCATTACGAACATTTTAAACCAAAAATCTTAATTCTAGGCCTACTAGTTTCCGAGAAAATGAAAATAAACCAAATTATGCCATACTTTTAGCTGAAAATATGTATGTTATTGTGCGATGCACATATTTTTTCTCAAAAACGGTAAGTCTGGCGTGGTTTTGACCATAACAAGATTTGTAGAGGCATTCATTACGAACATTTTAAACCAAAAATCTTAATTCTAGGCCTACTAGTTTCCGAGAAAATGAAAATAAACCAAATTATGCCATACTTTTAGCTGAAAATATGTATGTTATTGTGCGATGCACATATTTTTTCTCAAAAACGGTAAGTCTGGCGTGGTTTTGACCATAACAAGATTTGTAGAGGCATTCATTACGAACATTTTAAACCAAAAATCTTAATTCTAGGCCTACTAGTTTCCGAGAAAATGAAAATAAACCAAATTATGCCATACTTTTAGCTGAAAATATGTATGTTATTGTGCGATGCACATATTTTTTCTCAAAAACGGTAAGTCTGGCGTGGTTTTGACCATAACAAGATTTGTAGAGGCATTCATTACGAACATTTTAAACCAAAAATCTTAATTCTAGGCCTACTAGTTTCCGAGAAAATGAAAATAAACCAAATTATGCCATACTTTTAGCTGAAAATATGTATGTTATTGTGCGATGCACATATTTTTTCTCAAAAACGGTAAGTCTGGCGTGGTTTTGACCATAACAAGATTTGTAGAAGCATTCATTACGAACATTTTAAACCAAAAATCTTAATTCTAGGCCTACTAGTTTCCGAGAAAATGAAAATAAACCAAATTATGCCATACTTTTAGCTGAAAATATGTATGTTATTGTGCGATGCACATATTTTTTCTCAAAAACGGTAAGTCTGGCGTGGTTTTGACCATAACAAGATTTGTAGAGGCATTCATTACGAACATTTTAAACCAAAAATCTTAATTCTAGGCGTACTAGTTTCCGAGAAAATGAAAATAAACCAAATTATGCCATACTTTTAGCTGAAAATATGTAAAAATATGTATGTTATTGTGCGATGCACATATTTTTTCTCAAAAACGGTAAGTCTGGCGTGGTTTTGACCATAACAAGATTTGTAGAAGCATTCATTACGAACATTTTAAACCAAAAATCTTAATTCTAGGCCTACTAGTTTCCGAGAAAATGAAAATAAACCAAATTATGCCATACTTTTAGCTGAAAATATGTATGTTATTGTGCGATGCACATATTTTTTCTCAAAAACGGTAAGTCTGGCGTGGTTTTGACCATAACAAGATTTGTAGAGGCATTCATTACGAACATTTTAAACCAAAAATCTTAATTCTAGGCCTACTAGTTTCCGAGAAAATGAAAATAAACCAAATTATGCCATACTTTTAGCTGAAAATATGTAAAAATATGTATGTTATTGTGCGATGCACATATTTTTTCTCAAAAACGGTAAGTCTGGCGTGGTTTTGACCATAACAAGATTTGTAGAGGCATTCATTACGAACATTTTAAACCAAAAATCTTAATTCTAGGCCTACTAGTTTCCGAGAAAATGAAAATAAACCAAATTATGCCATACTTTTAGCTGAAAATATGTATGTTATTGTGCGATGCACATATTTTTTCTCAAAAACGGTAAGTCTGGCGTGGTTTTGACCATAACAAGATTTGTAGAGGCATTCATTACGAACATTTTAAACCAAAAATCTTAATTCTAGGCCTACTAGTTTCCGAGAAAATGAAAATAAACCAAATTATGCCATACTTTTAGCTGAAAATATGTATGTTATTGTGCGATGCACATATTTTTTCTCAAAAACGGTAAGTCTGGCGTGGTTTTGACCATAACAAGATTTGTAGAGGCATTCATTACGAACATTTTAAACCAAAAATCTTAATTCTAGGCCTACTAGTTTCCGAGAAAATGAAAATAAACCAAATTATGCCATACTTTTAGCTGAAAATATGTATGTTATTGTGCGATGCACATATTTTTTCTCAAAAACGGTAAGTCTGGCGTGGTTTTGACCATAACAAGATTTGTAGAGGCATTCATTACGAACATTTTAAACCAAAAATCTTAATTCTAGGCCTACTAGTTTCCGAGAAAATGAAAATAAACCAAATTATGCCATACTTTTAGCTGAAAATATGTAAAAATATGTATGTTATTGTGCGATGCACATATTTTTTCTCAAAAACGGTAAATCTGGCGTGGTTTTGACCACAACAAGATTTGTAGAGGCATTCATTACGAACATTTTAAACCAAAAATCTTAATTCTAGGCCTACTAGTTTCCGAGAAAATGAAAATAAACCAAATTATGCCATACTTTTAGCTGAAAATATGTAAAAATATGTATGTTATTGTGCGATGCACATATTTTTTCTCAAAAACGGTAAGTCTGGCGTGGTTTTGACCATAACAAGATTTGTAGAGGCATTCATTACGAACATTTTAAACCAAAAATCTTAATTCTAGGCCTACTAGTTTCCGAGAAAATGAAAATAAACCAAATTATGCCATACTTTTAGCTGAAAATATGTATGTTATTGTGCGATGCACATATTTTTTCTCAAAAACGGTAAGTCTGGCGTGGTTTTGACCATAACAAGATTTGTAGAGGCATTCATTACGAACATTTTAAACCAAAAATCTTAATTCTAGGCCTACTAGTTTCCGAGAAAATGAAAATAAACCAAATTATGCCATACTTTTAGCTGAAAATATGTAAAAATATGTATGTTATTGTGCGATGCACATATTTTTTCTCAAAAACGGTAAGTCTGGCGTGATTTTGACCATAACAAGATTTGTAGAGGCATTCATTACGAACATTTTAAACCAAAAATCTTAATTCTAGGCCTACTAGTTTCCGAGAAAATGAAAATAAACCAAATTATGCCATACTTTTAGCTGAAAATATGTAAAAATATGTATGTTATTGTGCGATGCACATATTTTTTCTCAAAAACGGTAAGTCTGGCGTGGTTTTGACCATAACAAGATTTGTAGAGGCATTCATTACGAACATTTTAAACCAAAAATCTTAATTCTAGGCCTACTAGTTTCCGAGAAAATGAAAATAAACCAAATTATGCCATACTTTTAGCTGAAAATATGTAAAAATATGTATGTTATTGTGCGATGCACATATTTTTTCTCAAAAACGGTAAATCTGGCGTGGTTTTGACCACAACAAGATTTGTAGAGGCATTCATTACGAACATTTTAAACCAAAAATCTTAATTCTAGGCCTACTAGTTTCCGAGAAAATGAAAATAAACCAAATTATGCCATACTTTTAGCTGAAAATATGTAAAAATATGTATGTTATTGTGCGATGCACATATTTTTTCTCAAAAACGGTAAGTCTGGCGTGGTTTTGACCATAACAAGATTTGTAGAGGCATTCATTACGAACATTTTAAACCAAAAATCTTAATTCTAGGCCTACTAGTTTCCGAGAAAATGAAAATAAACCAAATTATGCCATACTTTTAGCTGAAAATATGTATGTTATTGTGCGATGCACATATTTTTTCTCAAAAACGGTAAGTCTGGCGTGGTTTTGACCATAACAAGATTTGTAGAGGCATTCATTACGAACATTTTAAACCAAAAATCTTAATTCTAGGACTACTAGTTTCCGAGAAAATGAAAATAAACCAAATTATGCCATACTTTTAGCTGAAAATATGTATGTTATTGTGCGATGCACATATTTTTTCTCAAAAACGGTAAGTCTGGCGTGGTTTTGACCATAACAAGATTTGTAGAGGCATTCATTACGAACATTTTAAACCAAAAATCTTAATTCTAGGCCTACTAGTTTCCGAGAAAATGAAAATAAACCAAATTATGCCATACTTTTAGCTGAAAATATGTATGTTATTGTGCGATGCACATATTTTTTCTCAAAAACGGTAAGTCTGGCGTGGTTTTGACCATAACAAGATTTGTAGAGGCATTCATTACGAACATTTTAAACCAAAAATCTTAATTCTAGGACTACTAGTTTCCGAGAAAATGAAAATAAACCAAATTATGCCATACTTTTAGCTGAAAATATGTATGTTATTGTGCGATGCACATATTTTTTCTCAAAAACGGTAAGTCTGGCGTGGTTTTGACCATAACAAGATTTGTAGAGGCATTCATTACGAACATTTTAAACCAAAAATCTTAATTCTAGGCCTACTAGTTTCCGAGAAAATGAAAATAAACCAAATTATGCCATACTTTTAGCTGAAAATATGTATGTTATTGTGCGATGCACATATTTTTTCTCAAAAACGGTAAGTCTGGCGTGGTTTTGACCATAACAAGATTTGTAGAGGCATTCATTACGAACATTTTAAACCAAAAATCTTAATTCTAGGCCTACTAGTTTCCGAGAAAATGAAAATAAACCAAATTATGCCATACTTTTAGCTGAAAATATGTATGTTATTGTGCGATGCACATATTTTTTCTCAAAAACGGTAAGTCTGGCGTGGTTTTGACCATAACAAGATTTGTAGAGGCATTCATTACGAACATTTTAAACCAAAAATCTTAATTCTAGGCCTACTAGTTTCAGAGAAAATGAAAATAAACCAAATTATGCCATACTTTTAGCTGAAAATATGTAAAAATATGTATGTTATTGTGCGATGCACATATTTTTTCTCAAAAACGGTAAGTCTGGCGTGGTTTTGACCATAACAAGATTTGTAGAAGCATTCATTACGAACATTTTAAACCAAAAATCTTAATTCTAGGCCTACTAGTTTCCGAGAAAATGAAAATAAACCAAATTATGCCATACTTTTAGCTGAAAATATGTATGTTATTGTGCGATGCACATATTTTTTCTCAAAAACGGTAAGTCTGGCGTGGTTTTGACCATAACAAGATTTGTAGAGGCATTCATTACGAACATTTTAAACCAAAAATCTTAATTCTAGGCCTACTAGTTTCCGAGAAAATGAAAATAAACCAAATTATGCCATACTTTTAGCTGAAAATATGTAAAAATATGTATGTTATTGTGCGATGCACATATTTTTTCTCAAAAACGGTAAGTCTGGCGTGGTTTTGACCATAACAAGATTTGTAGAGGCATTCATTACGAACATTTTAAACCAAAAATCTTAATTCTAGGCCTACTAGTTTCCGAGAAAATGAAAATAAACCAAATTATGCCATACTTTTAGCTGAAAATATGTATGTTATTGTGCGATGCACATATTTTTTCTCAAAAACGGTAAGTCTGGCGTGGTTTTGACCATAACAAGATTTGTAGAGGCATTCATTACGAACATTTTAAACCAAAAATCTTAATTCTAGGCCTACTAGTTTCCGAGAAAATGAAAATAAACCAAATTATGCCATACTTTTAGCTGAAAATATGTATGTTATTGTGCGATGCACATATTTTTTCTCAAAAACGGTAAGTCTGGCATGGTTTTGACCATAACAAGATTTGTAGAGGCATTCATTACGAACATTTTAAACCAAAAATCTTAATTCTAGGCCTACTAGTTTCCGAGAAAATGAAAATAAACCAAATTATGCCATACTTTTAGCTGAAAATATGTAAAAATATGTATGTTATTGTGCGATGCACATATTTTTTCTCAAAAACGGTAAGTCTGGCGTGGTTTTGACCATAACAAGATTTGTAGAGGCATTCATTACGAACATTTTAAACCAAAAATCTTAATTCTAGGCCTACTAGTTTCCGAGAAAATGAAAATAAACCAAATTATGCCATACTTTTAGCTGAAAATATGTAAAAATATGTATGTTATTGTGCGATGCACATATTTTTTCTCAAAAACGGTAAGTCTGGCGTGGTTTTGACCATAACAAGATTTGTAGAGGCATTCATTACGAACATTTTAAACCAAAAATCTTAATTCTAGGCCTACTAGTTTCCGAGAAAATGAAAATAAACCAAATTATGCCATACTTTTAGCTGAAAATATGTAAAAATATGTATGTTATTGTGCGATGCACATATTTTTTCTCAAAAACGGTAAGTCTGGCGTGATTTTGACCATAACAAGATTTGTAGAGGCATTCATTACGAACATTTTAAACCAAAAATCTTAATTCTAGGCCTACTAGTTTCCGAGAAAATGAAAATAAACCAAATTATGCCATACTTTTAGCTGAAAATATGTAAAAATATGTATGTTATTGTGCGATGCACATATTTTTTCTCAAAAACGGTAAGTCTGGCGTGGTTTTGACCATAACAAGATTTGTAGAGGCATTCATTACGAACATTTTAAACCAAAAATCTTAATTCTAGGCCTACTATTTTCCGAGAAAATGAAAATAAACCAAATTATGCCATACTTTTAGCTGAAAATATGTATGTTATTGTGCGATGCACATATTTTTTCTCAAAAACGGTAAGTCTGGCGTGGTTTTGACCATAACAAGATTTGTAGAGGCATTCATTACGAACATTTTAAACCAAAAATCTTAATTCTAGGCCTACTAGTTTCCGAGAAAATGAAAATAAACCAAATTATGCCATACTTTTAGCTGAAAATATGTAAAAATATGTATGTTATTGTGCGATGCACATATTTTTTCTCAAAAACGGTAAGTCTGGCGTGGTTTTGACCATAACAAGATTTGTAGAGGCATTCATTACGAACATTTTAAACCAAAAATCTTAATTCTAGGCCTACTAGTTTCCGAGAAAATGAAAATAAACCAAATTATGCCATACTTTTAGCTGAAAATATGTAAAAATATGTATGTTATTGTGCGATGCACATATTTTTTCTCAAAAACGGTAAGTCTGGCGTGGTTTTGACCATAACAAGATTTGTAGAGGCATTCATTACGAACATTTTAAACCAAAAATCTTAATTCTAGGCCTACTAGTTTCCGAGAAAATGAAAATAAACCAAATTATGCCATACTTTTAGCTGAAAATATGTATGTTATTGTGCGATGCACATATTTTTTCTCAAAAACGGTAAGTCTGGCGTGGTTTTGACCATAACAAGATTTGTAGAGGCATTCATTACGAACATTTTAAACCAAAAATCTTAATTCTAGGACTACTAGTTTCCGAGAAAAGGAAAATAAACCAAATTATGCCATACTTTTAGCTGAAAATATGTATGTTATTGTGCGATGCACATATTTTTTCTCAAAAACGGTAAGTCTGGCGTGGTTTTGACCATAACAAGATTTGTAGAGGCATTCATTACGAACATTTTAAACCAAAAATCTTAATTCTAGGCCTACTAGTTTCCGAGAAAATGAAAATAAACCAAATTATGCCATACTTTTAGCTGAAAATATGTATGTTATTGTGCGATGCACATATTTTTTCTCAAAAACGGTAAGTCTGGCGTGGTTTTGACCATAACAAGATTTGTAGAGGCATTCATTACGAACATTTTAAACCAAAAATCTTAATTCTAGGCCTACTAGTTTCCGAGAAAATGAAAATAAACCAAATTATGCCATACTTTTAGCTGAAAATATGTATGTTATTGTGCGATGCACATATTTTTTCTCAAAAACGGTAAGTCTGGCGTGATTTTGACCATAACAAGATTTGTAGAGGCATTCATTACGAACATTTTAAACCAAAAATCTTAATTCTAGGCCTACTAGTTTCCGAGAAAATGAAAATAAACCAAATTATGCCATACTTTTAGCTGAAAATATGTAAAAATATGTATGTTATTGTGCGATGCACATATTTTTTCTCAAAAACGGTAAGTCTGGCGTGGTTTTGACCATAACAAGATTTGTAGAAGCATTCATTACGAACATTTTAAACCAAAAATCTTAATTCTAGGCCTACTAGTTTCCGAGAAAATGAAAATAAACCAAATTATGCCATACTTTTAGCTGAAAATATGTATGTTATTGTGCGATGCACATATTTTTTCTCAAAAACGGTAAGTCTGGCGTGGTTTTGACCATAACAAGATTTGTAGAGGCATTCATTACGAACATTTTAAACCAAAAATCTTAATTCTAGGCCTACTAGTTTCCGAGAAAATGAAAATAAACCAAATTATGCCATACTTTTAGCTGAAAATATGTAAAAATATGTATGTTATTGTGCGATGCACATATTTTTTCTCAAAAACGGTAAGTCTGGCGTGGTTTTGACCATAACAAGATTTGTAGAGGCATTCATTACGAACATTTTAAACCAAAAATCTTAATTCTAGGCCTACTAGTTTCCGAGAAAATGAAAATAAACCAAATTATGCCATACTTTTAGCTGAAAATATGTATGTTATTGTGCGATGCACATATTTTTTCTCAAAAACGGTAAGTCTGGCGTGGTTTTGACCATAACAAGATTTGTAGAGGCATTCATTACGAACATTTTAAACCAAAAATCTTAATTCTAGGCCTACTAGTTTCCGAGAAAATGAAAATAAACCAAATTATGCCATACTTTTAGCTGAAAATATGTAAAAATATGTATGTTATTGTGCGATGCACATATTTTTTCTCAAAAACGGTAAGTCTGGCGTGGTTTTGACCATAACAAGATTTGTAGAGGCATTCATTACGAACATTTTAAACCAAAAATCTTAATTCTAGGCCTACTAGTTTCCGAGAAAATGAAAATAAACCAAATTATGCCATACTTTTAGCTGAAAATATGTATGTTATTGTGCGATGCACATATTTTTTCTCAAAAACGGTAAGTCTGGCGTGGTTTTGACCATAACAAGATTTGTAGAGGCATTCATTACGAACATTTTAAACCAAAAATCTTAATTCTAGGCCTACTAGTTTCCGAGAAAATGAAAATAAACCAAATTATGCCATACTTTTAGCTGAAAATATGTATGTTATTGTGCGATGCACATATTTTTTCTCAAAAACGGTAAGTCTGGCGTGGTTTTGACCATAACAAGATTTGTAGAGGCATTCATTACGAACATTTTAAACCAAAAATCTTAATTCTAGGCCTACTAGTTTCCGAGAAAATGAAAATAAACCAAATTATGCCATACTTTTAGCTGAAAATATGTATGTTATTGTGCGATGCACATATTTTTTCTCAAAAACGGTAAGTCTGGCGTTGTTTTGACCATAACAAGATTTGTAGAGGCATTCATTACGAACATTTTAAACCAAAAACCTTAATTCTAGGCCTACTAGTTTCCGAGAAAATGAAAATAAACCAAATTATGCCATACTTTTAGCTGAAAATATGTATGTTATTGTGCGATGCACATATTTTTTCTCAAAAACGGTAAGTCTGGCGTGGTTTTGACCATAACAAGATTTGTAGAGGCATTCATTACGAACATTTTAAACCAAAAATCTTAATTCTAGGCCTACTAGTTTCCGAGAAAATGAAAATAAACCAAATTATGCCATACTTTTAGCTGAAAATATGTAAAAATATGTATGTTATTGTGCGATGCACATATTTTTTCTCAAAAACGGTAAGTCTGGCGTGGTTTTGACCATAACAAGATTTGTAGAGGCATTCATTACGAACATTTTAAACCAAAAATCTTAATTCTAGGCCTACTAGTTTCCGAGAAAATGAAAATAAACCAAATTATGCCATACTTTTAGCTGAAAATATGTAAAAATATGTATGTTATTGTGCGATGCACATATTTTTTCTCAAAAACGGTAAGTCTGGCGTGGTTTTGACCATAACAAGATTTGTAGAGGCATTCATTACGAACATTTTAAACCAAAAATCTTAATTCTAGGCCTACTAGTTTCCGAGAAAATGAAAATAAACCAAATTATGCCATACTTTTAGCTGAAAATATGTATGTTATTGTGCGATGCACATATTTTTTCTCAAAAACGGTAAGTCTGGCGTGGTTTTGACCATAACAAGATTTGTAGAGGCATTCATTACGAACATTTTAAACCAAAAATCTTAATTCTAGGCCTACTAGTTTCCGAGAAAATGAAAATAAACCAAATTATGCCATACTTTTAGCTGAAAATATGTATGTTATTGTGCGATGCACATATTTTTTCTCAAAAACGGTAAGTCTGGCGTGGTTTTGACCGTAACAAGATTTGTAGAGGCATTCATTACGAACATTTTAAACCAAAAATCTTAATTCTAGGCCTACTAGTTTCCGAGAAAATGAAAATAAACCAAATTATGCCATACTTTTAGCTGAAAATATGTATGTTATTGTGCGATGCACATATTTTTTCTCAAAAACGGTAAGTCTGGCGTGGTTTTGACCATAACAAGATTTGTAGAGGCATTCATTACGAACATTTTAAACCAAAAATCTTAATTCTAGGCCTACTAGTTTCCGAGAAAATGAAAATAAACCAAATTATGCCATACTTTTAGCTGAAAATATGTATGTTATTGTGCGATGCACATATTTTTTCTCAAAAACGGTAAGTCTGGCGTGGTTTTGACCATAACAAGATTTGTAGAGGCATTCATTACGAACATTTTAAACCAAAAATCTTAATTCTAGGCCTACTAGTTTGCGAGAAAATGAAAATAAACCAAATTATGCCATACTTTTAGCTGAAAATATGTAAAAATATGTATGTTATTGTGCGATGCACATATTTTTTCTCAAAAACGGTAAGTCTGGCGTGGTTTTGACCATAACAAGATTTGTAGAAGCATTCATTACGAACATTTTAAACCAAAAATCTTAATTCTAGGCCTACTAGTTTCCGAGAAAATGAAAATAAACCAAATTATGCCATACTTTTAGCTGAAAATATGTATGTTATTGTGCGATGCACATATTTTTTCTCAAAAACGGTAAGTCTGGCGTGGTTTTGACCATAACAAGATTTGTAGAGGCATTCATTACGAACATTTTAAACCAAAAATCTTAATTCTAGGCCTACTAGTTTCCGAGAAAATGAAAATAAACCAAATTATGCCATACTTTTAGCTGAAAATATGTAAAAATATGTATGTTATTGTGCGATGCACATATTTTTTCTCAAAAACGGTAAGTCTGGCGTGGTTTTGACCATAACAAGATTTGTAGAGGCATTCATTACGAACATTTTAAACCAAAAATCTTAATTCTAGGCCTACTAGTTTCCGAGAAAATGAAAATAAACCAAATTATGCCATACTTTTAGCTGAAAATATGTATGTTATTGTGCGATGCACATATTTTTTCTCAAAAACGGTAAGTCTGGCGTGGTTTTGACCATAACAAGATTTGTAGAGGCATTCATTACGAACATTTTAAACCAAAAATCTTAATTCTAGGCCTACTAGTTTCCGAGAAAATGAAAATAAACCAAATTATGCCATACTTTTAGCTGAAAATATGTATGTTATTGTGCGATGCACATATTTTTTCTCAAAAACGGTAAGTCTGGCGTGGTTTTGACCATAACAAGATTTGTAGAGGCATTCATTACGAACATTTTAAACCAAAAATCTTAATTCTAGGCCTACTAGTTTCCGAGAAAATGAAAATAAACCAAATTATGCCATACTTTTAGCTGAAAATATGTAAAAATATGTATGTTATTGTGCGATGCACATATTTTTTCTCAAAAACGGTAAGTCTGGCGTGGTTTTGACCATAACAAGATTTGTAGAGGCATTCATTACGAACATTTTAAACCAAAAATCTTAATTCTAGGCCTACTAGTTTCCGAGAAAATGAAAATAAACCAAATTATGCCATACTTTTAGCTGAAAATATGTAAAAATATGTATGTTATTGTGCGATGCACATATTTTTTCTCAAAAACGGTAAGTCTGGCGTGGTTTTGACCATAGCAAGATTTGTAGAGGCATTCATTACGAACATTTTAAACCAAAAATCTTAATTCTAGGCCTACTAGTTTCCGAGAAAATGAAAATAAACCAAATTATGCCATACTTTTAGCTGAAAATATGTAAAAATATGTATGTTATTGTGCGATGCACATATTTTTTCTCAAAAACGGTAAGTCTGGCGTGATTTTGACCATAACAAGATTTGTAGAGGCATTCATTACGAACATTTTAAACCAAAAATCTTAATTCTAGGCCTACTAGTTTCCGAGAAAATGAAAATAAACCAAATTATGCCATACTTTTAGCTGAAAATATGTAAAAATATGTATGTTATTGTGCGATGCACATATTTTTTCTCAAAAACGGTAAGTCTGGCGTGGTTTTGACCATAACAAGATTTGTAGAGGCATTCATTACGAACATTTTAAACCAAAAATCTTAATTCTAGGCCTACTAGTTTCCGAGAAAATGAAAATAAACCAAATTATGCCATACTTTTAGCTGAAAATATGTATGTTATTGTGCGATGCACATATTCTTTCTCAAAAACGGTAAGTCTGGCGTGGTTTTGACCATAACAAGATTTGTAGAGGCATTCATTACGAACATTTTAAACCAAAAATCTTAATTCTAGGCCTACTAGTTTCCGAGAAAATGAAAATAAACCAAATTATGCCATACTTTTAGCTGAAAATATGTAAAAATATGTATGTTATTGTGCGATGCACATATTTTTTCTCAAAAACGGTAAGTCTGGCGTGGTTTTGACCATAACAAGATTTGTAGAGGCATTCATTACGAACATTTTAAACCAAAAATCTTAATTCTAGGCCTACTAGTTTCCGAGAAAATGAAAATAAACCAAATTATGCCATACTTTTAGCTGAAAATATGTAAAAATATGTATGTTATTGTGCGATGCACATATTTTTTCTCAAAAACGGTAAGTCTGGCGTGGTTTTGACCATAACAAGATTTGTAGAGGCATTCATTACGAACATTTTAAACCAAAAATCTTAATTCTAGGCCTACTAGTTTCCGAGAAAATGAAAATAAACCAAATTATGCCATACTTTTAGCTGAAAATATGTAAAAATATGTATGTTATTGTGCGATGCACATATTTTTTCTCAAAAACGGTAAGTCTGGCGTGGTTTTGACCATAACAAGATTTGTAGAGGCATTCATTACGAACATTTTAAACCAAAAATCTTAATTCTAGGACTACTAGTTTCCGAGAAAATGAAAATAAACCAAATTATGCCATACTTTTAGCTGAAAATATGTATGTTATTGTGCGATGCACATATTTTTTCTCAAAAACGGTGACCATAACAAGATTTGTAGAGGCATTCATTACGAACATTTTAAACCAAAAATCTTAATTCTAGGCCTACTAGTTTCCGAGAAAATGAAAATAAACCAAATTATGCCATACTTTTAGCTGAAAATATGTAAAAATATGTATGTTATTGTGCGATGCACATATTTTTTCTCAAAAACGGTAAGTCTGGCGTGGTTTTGACCATAACAAGATTTGTAGAGGCATTCATTACGAACATTTTAAACCAAAAATCTTAATTCTAGGCCTACTAGTTTCCGAGAAAATGAAAATAAACCAAATTATGCCATACTTTTAGCTGAAAATATGTAAAAATATGTATGTTATTGTGCGATGCACATATTTTTTCTCAAAAACGGTAAGTCTGGCGTGGTTTTGACCATAACAAGATTTGTAGAGGCATTCATTACGAACATTTTAAACCAAAAATCTTAATTCTAGGCCTACTAGTTTCCGAGAAAATGAAAATAAACCAAATTATGCCATACTTTTAGCTGAAAATATGTAAAAATATGTATGTTATTGTGCGATGCACATATTTTTTCTCAAAAACGGTAAGTCTGGCGTGGTTTTGACCATAACAAGATTTGTAGAGGCATTCATTACGAACATTTTAAACCAAAAATCTTAATTCTAGGCCTACTAGTTTCCGAGAAAATGAAAATAAACCAAATTATGCCATACTTTTAGCTGAAAATATGTAAAAATATGTATGTTATTGTGCGATGCACATATTTTTTCTCAAAAACGGTAAGTCTGGCGTGGTTTTGACCATAACAAGATTTGTAGAGGCATTCATTACGAACATTTTAAACCAAACATCTTAATTCTAGGCCTACTAGTTTCCGAGAAAATGAAAATAAACCAAATTATGCCATACTTTTAGCTGAAAATATGTAAAAATATGTATGTTATTGTGCGATGCACATATTTTTTCTCAAAAACGGTAAGTCTGGCGTGGTTTTGACCATAACAAGATTTGTAGAGGCATTCATTACGAACATTTTAAACCAAAAATCTTAATTCTAGGCCTACTAGTTTCCGAGAAAATGAAAATAAACCAAATTATGCCATACTTTTAGCTGAAAATATGTATGTTATTGTGCGATGCACATATTTTTTCTCAAAAACGGTAAGTCTGGCGTGGTTTTGACCATAACAAGATTTGTAGAGGCATTCATTACGAACATTTTAAACCAAAAATCTTAATTCTAGGCCTACTAGTTTCCGAGAAAATGAAAATAAACCAAATTATGCCATACTTTTAGCTGAAAATATGTATGTTATTGTGCGATGCACATATTTTTTCTCAAAAACGGTGACCATAACAAGATTTGTAGAGGCATTCATTACGAACATTTTAAACCAAAAATCTTAATTCTAGGCCTACTAGTTTCCGAGAAAATGAAAATAAACCAAATTATGCCATACTTTTAGCTGAAAATATGTAAAAATATGTATGTTATTGTGCGATGCACATATTTTTTCTCAAAAACGGTAAGTCTGGCGTGGTTTTGACCATAACAAGATTTGTAGAGGCATTCATTACGAACATTTTAAACCAAAAATCTTAATTCTAGGCCTACTAGTTTCCGAGAAAATGAAAATAAACCAAATTATGCCATACTTTTAGCTGAAAATATGTAAAAATATGTATGTTATTGTGCGATGCACATATTTTTTCTCAAAAACGGTAAGTCTGGCGTGGTTTTGACCATAACAAGATTTGTAGAGGCATTCATTACGAACATTTTAAACCAAAAATCTTAATTCTAGGCCTACTAGTTTCCGAGAAAATGAAAATAAACCAAATTATGCCATACTTTTAGCTGAAAATATGTAAAAATATGTATGTTATTGTGCGATGCACATATTTTTTCTCAAAAACGGTAAGTCTGGCGTGGTTTTGACCATAACAAGATTTGTAGAGGCATTCATTACGAACATTTTAAACCAAAAATCTTAATTCTAGGCCTACTAGTTTCCGAGAAAATGAAAATAAACCAAATTATGCCATACTTTTAGCTGAAAATATGTAAAAATATGTATGTTATTGTGCGATGCACATATTTTTTCTCAAAAACGGTAAGTCTGGCGTGATTTTGACCATAACAAGATTTGTAGAGGCATTCATTACGAACATTTTAAACCAAAAATCTTAATTCTAGGCCTACTAGTTTCCGAGAAAATGAAAATAAACCAAATTATGCCATACTTTTAGCTGAAAATATGTAAAAATATGTATGTTATTGTGCGATGCACATATTTTTTCTCAAAAACGGTAAGTCTGGCGTGGTTTTGACCATAACAAGATTTGTAGAGGCATTCATTACGAACATTTTAAACCAAAAATCTTAATTCTAGGCCTACTAGTTTCCGAGAAAATGAAAATAAACCAAATTATGCCATACTTTTAGCTGAAAATATGTATGTTATTGTGCGATGCACATATTTTTTCTCAAAAACGGTAAGTCTGGCGTGGTTTTGACCATAACAAGATTTGTAGAGGCATTCATTACGAACATTTTAAACCAAAAATCTTAATTCTAGGCCTACTAGTTTCCGAGAAAATGAAAATAAACCAAATTATGCCATACTTTTAGCTGAAAATATGTAAAAATATGTATGTTATTGTGCGATGCACATATTTTTTCTCAAAAACGGTAAGTCTGGCGTGGTTTTGACCGTAACAAGATTTGTAGAGGCATTCATTACGAACATTTTAAACCAAAAATCTTAATTCTAGGCCTACTAGTTTCCGAGAAAATGAAAATAAACCAAATTATGCCATACTTTTAGCTGAAAATATGTAAAAATATGTATGTTATTGTGCGATGCACATATTTTTTCTCAAAAACGGTAAGTCTGGCGTGGTTTTGACCATAACAAGATTTGTAGAGGCATTCATTACGAACATTTTAAACCAAAAATCTTAATTCTAGGCCTACTAGTTTCCGAGAAAATGAAAATAAACCAAATTATGCCATACTTTTAGCTGAAAATATGTAAAAATATGTATGTTATTGTGCGATGCACATATTTTTTCTCAAAAACGGTAAGTCTGGCGTGGTTTTGACCATAACAAGATTTGTAGAGGCATTCATTACGAACATTTTAAACCAAAAATCTTAATTCTAGGCCTACTAGTTTCCGAGGAAATGAAAATAAACCAAATTATGCCATACTTTTAGCTGAAAATATGTAAAAATATGTATGTTATTGTGCGATGCACATATTTTTTCTCAAAAACGGTAAGTCTGGCGTGGTTTTGACCATAACAAGATTTGTAGAGGCATTCATTACGAACATTTTAAACCAAAAATCTTAATTCTAGGCCTACTAGTTTCCGAGAAAATGAAAATAAACCAAATTATGCCATACTTTTAGCTGAAAATATGTAAAAATATGTATGTTATTGTGCGATGCACATATTTTTTCTCAAAAACGGTAAGTCTGGCGTGGTTTTGACCATAACAAGATTTGTAGAGGCATTCATTACGAACATTTTAAACCAAAAATCTTAATTCTAGGCCTACTAGTTTCCGAGAAAATGAAAATAAACCAAATTATGCCATACTTTTAGCTGAAAATATGTATGTTATTGTGCGATGCACATATTTTTTCTCAAAAACGGTAAGTCTGGCGTGGTTTTGACCATAACAAGATTTGTAGAGGCATTCATTACGAACATTTTAAACCAAAAATCTTAATTCTAGGCCTACTAGTTTCCGAGAAAATGAAAATAAACCAAATTATGCCATACTTTTAGCTGAAAATATGTAAAAATATGTATGTTATTGTGCGATGCACATATTTTTTCTCAAAAACGGTAAGTCTGGCGTGGTTTTGACCATAACAAGATTTGTAGAGGCATTCATTACGAACATTTTAAACCAAAAATCTTAATTCTAGGCCTACTAGTTTCCGAGAAAATGAAAATAAACCAAATTATGCCATACTTTTAGCTGAAAATATGTAAAAATATGTATGTTATTGTGCGATGCACATATTTTTTCTCAAAAACGGTAAGTCTGGCGTGGTTTTGACCATAACAAGATTTGTAGAGGCATTCATTACGAACATTTTTAACCAAAAATCTTAATTCTAGGCCTACTAGTTTCCGAGAAAATGAAAATAAACCAAATTATGCCATACTTTTAGCTGAAAATATGTAAAAATATGTATGTTATTGTGCGATGCACATATTTTTTCTCAAAAACGGTAAGTCTGGCGTGGTTTTGACCATAACAAGATTTGTAGAGGCATTCATTACGAACATTTTAAACCAAAAATCTTAATTCTAGGCCTACTAGTTTCCGAGAAAATGAAAATAAGCCAAATTATGCCATACTTTTAGCTGAAAATATGTATGTTATTGTGCGATGCACATATTTTTTCTCAAAAACGGTAAGTCTGGCGTGGTTTTGACCATAACAAGATTTGTAGAGGCATTCATTACGAACATTTTAAACCAAAAATCTTAATTCTAGGCCTACTAGTTTCCGAGAAAATGAAAATAAACCAAATTATGCCATACTTTTAGCTGAAAATATGTAAAAATATGTATGTTATTGTGCGATGCACATATTTTTTCTCAAAAACGGTAAGTCTGGCGTGGTTTTGACCATAACAAGATTTGTAGAGGCATTCATTACGAACATTTTAAACCAAAAATCTTAATTCTAGGCCTACTAGTTTCCGAGAAAATGAAAATAAACCAAATTATGCCATACTTTTAGCTGAAAATATGTAAAAATATGTATGTTATTGTGCGATGCACATATTTTTTCTCAAAAACGGTAAGTCTGGCGTGGTTTTGACCATAACAAGATTTGTAGAGGCATTCATTACGAACATTTTAAACCAAAAATCTTAATTCTAGGCCTACTAGTTTCCGAGAAAATGAAAATAAACCAAATTATGCCATACTTTTAGCTGAAAATATGTATGTTATTGTGCGATGCACATATTTTTTCTCAAAAACGGTAAGTCTGGCGTGGTTTTGACCATAACAAGATTTGTAGAGGCATTCATTACGAACATTTTAAACCAAAAATCTTAATTCTAGGCCTACTAGTTTCCGAGAAAATGAAAATAAACCAAATTATGCCATACTTTTAGCTGAAAATATGTATGTTATTGTGCGATGCACATATTTTTTCTCAAAAACGGTAAGTCTGGCGTGGTTTTGACCATAACAAGATTTGTAGAGGCATTCATTACGAACATTTTTAACCAAAAATCTTAATTCTAGGCCTACTAGTTTCCGAGAAAATGAAAATAAACCAAATTATGCCATACTTTTAGCTGAAAATATGTATGTTATTGTGCGATGCACATATTTTTTCTCAAAAACGGTAAGTCTGGCGTGGTTTTGACCATAACAAGATTTGTAGAGGCATTCATTACGAACATTTTAAACCAAAAATCTTAATTCTAGGCCTACTAGTTTCCGAGAAAATGAAAATAAACCAAATTATGCCATACTTTTAGCTGAAAATATGTATGTTATTGTGCGATGCACATATTTTTTCTCAAAAACGGTAAGTCTGGCGTGGTTTTGACCATAACAAGATTTGTAGAGGCATTCATTACGAACATTTTAAACCAAAAATCTTAATTCTAGGCCTACTAGTTTCCGAGAAAATGAAAATAAACCAAATTATGCCATACTTTTAGCTGAAAATATGTATGTTATTGTGCGATGCACATATTTTTTCTCAAAAACGGTAAGTCTGGCGTGGTTTTGACCATAACAAGATTTGTAGAGGCATTGATTACGAACATTTTAAACCAAAAATCTTAATTCTAGGCCTACTAGTTTCCGAGAAAATGAAAATAAACCAAATTATGCCATACTTTTAGCTGAAAATATGTATGTTATTGTGCGATGCACATATTTTTTCTCAAAAACGGTAAGTCTGGCGTGGTTTTGACCATAACAAGATTTGTAGAGGCATTCATTACGAACATTTTAAACCAAAAATCTTAATTCTAGGCCTACTAGTTTCCGAGAAAATGAAAATAAACCAAATTATGCCATACTTTTAGCTGAAAATATGTATGTTATTGTGCGATGCACATATTTTTTCTCAAAAACGGTAAGTCTGGCGTGGTTTTGACCGTAACAAGATTTGTAGAGGCATTCATTACGAACATTTTAAACCAAAAATCTTAATTCTAGGCCTACTAGTTTCCGAGAAAATGAAAATAAACCAAATTATGCCATACTTTTAGCTGAAAATATGTATGTTAATGTGCGATGCACATATTTTTTCTCAAAAACGGTAAGTCTGGCGTGGTTTTGACCATAACAAGATTTGTAGAGGCATTCATTACGAACATTTTAAACCAAAAATCTTAATTCTAGGCCTACTAGTTTCCGAGAAAATGAAAATAAACCAAATTATGCCATACTTTTAGCTGAAAATATGTATGTTATTGTGCGATGCACATATTTTTTCTCAAAAACGGTAAGTCTGGCGTGGTTTTGACCATAACAAGATTTGTAGAGGCATTCATTACGAACATTTTAAACCAAAAATCTTAATTCTAGGCCTACTAGTTTCCGAGAAAATGAAAATAAACCAAATTATGCCATACTTTTAGCTGAAAATATGTATGTTATTGTGCGATGCACATATTTTTTCTCAAAAACGGTAAGTCTGGCGTGGTTTTGACCATAACAAGATTTGTAGAGGCATTCATTACGAACATTTTAAACCAAAAATCTTAATTCTAGGCCTACTAGTTTCCGAGAAAATGAAAATAAACCAAATTATGCCATACTTTTAGCTGAAAATATGTAAAAATATGTATGTTATTGTGCGATGCACATATTTTTTCTCAAAAACGGTAAGTCTGGCGTGGTTTTGACCATAACAAGATTTGTAGAGGCATTCATTACGAACATTTTAAACCAAAAATCTTAATTCTAGGCCTACTAGTTTCCGAGAAAATGAAAATAAACCAAATTATGCCATACTTTTAGCTGAAAATATGTAAAAATATGTATGTTATTGTGCGATGTACATATTTTTTCTCAAAAACGGTAAGTCTGGCGTGGTTTTGACCATAACAAGATTTGTAGAGGCATTCATTACGAACATTTTAAACCAAAAATCTTAATTCTAGGCCTACTAGTTTCCGAGAAAATGAAAATAAACCAAATTATGCCATACTTTTAGCTGAAAATATGTAAAAATATGTATGTTATTGTGCGATGCACATATTTTTTCTCAAAAACGGTAAGTCTGGCGTGGTTTTGACCATAACAAGATTTGTAGAGGCATTCATTACGAACATTTTAAACCAAAAATCTTAATTCTAGGCCTACTAGTTTCCGAGAAAATGAAAATAAACCAAATTATGCCATACTTTTAGCTGAAAATATGTATGTTATTGTGCGATGCACATATTTTTTCTCAAAAACGGTAAGTCTGGCGTGGTTTTGACCGTAACAAGATTTGTAGAGGCATTCATTACGAACATTTTAAACCAAAAATCTTAATTCTAGGCCTACTAGTTTCCGAGAAAATGAAAATAAACCAAATTATGCCATACTTTTAGCTGAAAATATGTATGTTATTGTGCGATGCACATATTTTTTCTCAAAAACGGTAAGTCTGGCGTGGTTTTGACCATAACAAGATTTGTAGAGGCATTCATTACGAACATTTTAAACCAAAAATCTTAATTCTAGGCCAAGTAGTTTCCGAGAAAATGAAAATAAACCAAATTATGCCATACTTTTAGCTGAAAATATGTAAAAATATGTATGTTATTGTGCGATGCACATATTTTTTCTCAAAAACGGTAAGTCTGGCGTGGTTTTGACCATAACAAGATTTGTAGAGGCATTCATTACGAACATTTTAAACCAAAAATCTTAATTCTAGGCCTACTAGTTTCCGAGAAAATGAAAATAAACCAAATTATGCCATACTTTTAGCTGAAAATATGTAAAAATATGTATGTTATTGTGCGATGCACATATTTTTTCTCAAAAACGGTAAGTCTGGCGTGGTTTTGACCATAACAAGATTTGTAGAGGCATTCATTACGAACATTTTAAACCAAAAATCTTAATTCTAGGCCTACTAGTTTCCGAGAAAATGAAAATAAACCAAATTATGCCATACTTTTAGCTGAAAATATGTATGTTATTGTGCGATGCACATATTTTTTCTCAAAAACGGTAAGTCTGGCGTGGTTTTGACCATAACAAGATTTGTAGAGGCATTCATTACGAACATTTTAAACCAAAAATCTTAATTCTAGGCCTACTAGTTTCCGAGAAAATGAAAATAAACCAAATTATGCCATACTTTTAGCTGAAAATATGTAAAAATATGTATGTTATTGTGCGATGCACATATTTTTTCTCAAAAACGGTAAGTCTGGCGTGGTTTTGACCATAACAAGATTTGTAGAGGCATTCATTACGAACATTTTAAACCAAAAATCTTAATTCTAGGACTACTAGTTTCCGAGAAAATGAAAATAAACCAAATTATGCCATACTTTTAGCTGAAAATATGTATGTTATTGTGCGATGCACATATTTTTTCTCAAAAACGGTAAGTCTGGCGTGGTTTTGACCATAACAAGATTTGTAGAGGCATTCATTACGAACATTTTAAACAAAAAATCTTAATTCTAGGCCTACTAGTTTCCGAGAAAATGAAAATAAACCAAATTATGCCATACTTTCAGCTGAAAATATGTAAAAATATGTATGTTATTGTGCGATGCACATATTTTTTCTCAAAAACGGTAAGTCTGGCGTGGTTTTGACCATAACAAGATTTGTAGAGGCATTCATTACGAACATTTTAAACCAAAAATCTTAATTCTAGGCCTACTAGTTTCCGAGAAAATGAAAATAAACCAAATTATGCCATACTTTTAGCTGAAAATATGTATGTTATTGTGCGATGCACATATTTTTTCTCAAAAACGGTAAGTCTGGCGTGGTTTTGACCATAAAAAGATTTGTAGAGGCATTCATTACGAACATTTTAAACCAAAAATCTTAATTCTAGGCCTACTAGTTTCCGAGAAAATGAAAATAAACCAAATTATGCCATACTTTTAGCTGAAAATATGTAAAAATATGTATGTTATTGTGCGATGCACATATTTTTTCTCAAAAACGGTAAGTCTGGCGTGGTTTTGACCGTAACAAGATTTGTAGAGGCATTCATTACGAACATTTTAAACCAAAAATCTTAATTCTAGGACTACTAGTTTCCGAGAAAATGAAAATAAACCAAATTATGCCATACTTTTAGCTGAAAATATGTATGTTATTGTGCGATGCACATATTTTTTCTCAAAAACGGTAAGTCTGGCGTGGTTTTGACCATAACAAGATTTGTAGAGGCATTCATTACGAACATTTTAAACCAAAAATCTTAATTCTAGGCCTACTAGTTTCCGAGAAAATGAAAATAAACCAAATTATGCCATACTTTTAGCTGAAAATATGTATGTTATTGTGCGATGCACATATTTTTTCTCAAAAACGGTAAGTCTGGCGTGGTTTTGACCATAACAAGATTTGTAGAGGCATTCATTACGAACATTTTAAACCAAAAATCTTAATTCTAGGCCTACTAGTTTCCGAGAAAATGAAAATAAACCAAATTATGCCATACTTTTAGCTGAAAATATGTAAAAATATGTATGTTATTGTGCGATGCACATATTTTTTCTCAAAAACGGTAAGTCTGGCGTGGTTTTGACCATAACAAGATTTGTAGAGGCA
Organism: Myathropa florea; assembly: GCA_930367185.1. Lineage (NCBI taxonomy): Eukaryota > Metazoa > Arthropoda > Insecta > Diptera > Syrphidae > Myathropa > Myathropa florea. The sequence continues at coordinate 18,448 of CAKNEX010000074.1, read as the reverse complement.
TTCATTACGAACATTTTAAACCAAAAATCTTAATTCTAGGCCTACTAGTTTCCGAGAAAATGAAAATAAACCAAATTATGCCATACTTTTAGCTGAAAATATGTAAAAATATGTATGTTATTGTGCGATGCACATATTTTTTCTCAAAAACGGTAAGTCTGGCGTGGTTTTGACCATAACAAGATTTGTAGAGGCATTCATTACGAACATTTTAAACCAAAAATCTTAATTCTAGGCCTACTAGTTTCCGAGAAAATGAAAATAAACCAAATTATGCCATACTTTTAGCTGAAAATATGTATGTTATTGTGCGATGCACATATTTTTTCTCAAAAACGGTAAGTCTGGCGTGGTTTTGACCATAACAAGATTTGTAGAGGCATTCATTACGAACATTTTAAACCAAAAATCTTAATTCTAGGCCTACAAGTTTCCGAGAAAATGAAAATAAACCAAATTATGCCATACTTTTAGCTGAAAATATGTATGTTATTGTGCGATGCACATATTTTTTCTCAAAAACGGTAAGTCTGGCGTGGTTTTGACCATAACAAGATTTGTAGAGGCATTCATTACGAACATTTTAAACCAAAAATCTTAATTCTAGGCCTACTAGTTTCCGAGAAAATGAAAATAAACCAAATTATGCCATACTTTTAGCTGAAAATATGTATGTTATTGTGCGATGCACATATTTTTTCTCAAAAACGGTAAGTCTGGCGTGGTTTTGACCATAACAAGATTTGTAGAGGCATTCATTACGAACATTTTAAACCAAAAATCTTAATTCTAGGCCTACTAGTTTCCGAGAAAATGAAAATAAACCAAATTATGCCATACTTTTAGCTGAAAATATGTATGTTATTGTGCGATGCACATATTTTTTCTCAAAAACGGTAAGTCTGGCGTGGTTTTGACCATAACAAGATTTGTAGAGGCATTCATTACGAACATTTTAAACCAAAAATCTTAATTCTAGGCCTACTAGTTTCCGAGAAAATGAAAATAAACCAAATTATGCCATACTTTTAGCTGAAAATATGTAAAAATATGTATGTTATTGTGCGATGCACATATTTTTTCTCAAAAACGGTAAGTCTGGCGTGGTTTTGACCATAACAAGATTTGTAGAGGCATTCATTACGAACATTTTAAACCAAAAATCTTAATTCTAGGCCTACTAGTTTCCGAGAAAATGAAAATAAACCAAATTATGCCATACTTTTAGCTGAAAATATGTAAAAATATGTATGTTATTGTGCGATGCACATATTTTTTCTCAAAAACGGTAAGTCTGGCGTGGTTCTGACCATAACAAGATTTGTAGAGGCATTCATTACGAACATTTTAAACCAAAAATCTTAATTCTAGGCCTACTAGTTTCCGAGAAAATGAAAATAAACCAAATTATGCCATACTTTTAGCTGAAAATATGTAAAAATATGTATGTTATTGTGCGATGCACATATTTTTTCTCAAAAACGGTAAGTCTGGCGTGGTTTTGACCATAACAAGATTTGTAGAGGCATTCATTACGAACATTTTAAACCAAAAATCTTAATTCTAGGCCTACTAGTTTCCGAGAAAATGAAAATAAACCAAATTATGCCATACTTTTAGCTGAAAATATGTATGTTATTGTGCGATGCACATATTTTTTCTCAAAAACGGTAAGTCTGGCGTGGTTTTGACCATAACAAGATTTGTAGAGGCATTCATTACGAACATTTTAAACAAAAAATCTTAATTCTAGGCCTACTAGTTTCCGAGAAAATGAAAATAAACCAAATTATGCCATACTTTTAGCTGAAAATATGTATGTTATTGTGCGATGCACATATTTTTTCTCAAAAACGGTAAGTCTGGCGTGGTTTTGACCATAACAAGATTTGTAGAGGCATTCATTACGAACATTTTAAACCAAAAATCTTAATTCTAGGCCTACTAGTTTCCGAGAAAATGAAAATAAACCAAATTATGCCATACTTTTAGCTGAAAATATGTAAAAATATGTATGTTATTGTGCGATGCACATATTTTTTCTCAAAAACGGTAAGTCTGGCGTGGTTTTGACCATAACAAGATTTGTAGAGGCATTCATTACGAACATTTTAAACCAAAAATCTTAATTCTAGGCCTACTAGTTTCCGAGAAAATGAAAATAAACCAAATTATGCCATACTTTTAGCTGAAAATATGTATGTTATTGTGCGATGCACATATTTTTTCTCAAAAACGGTAAGTCTGGCGTGGTTTTGACCATAACAAGATTTGTAGAGGCATTCATTACGAACATTTTAAACCAAAAATCTTAATTCTAGGCCTACTAGTTTCCGAGAAAATGAAAATAAACCAAATTATGCCATACTTTTAGCTGAAAATATGTAAAAATATGTATGTTATTGTGCGATGCACATATTTTTTCTCAAAAACGGTAAGTCTGGCGTGGTTTTGACCATAACAAGATTTGTAGAGGCATTCATTACGAACATTTTAAACCAAAAATCTTAATTCTAGGCCTACTAGTTTCCGAGAAAATGAAAATAAACCAAATTATGCCATACTTTTAGCTGAAAATATGTATGTTATTGTGCGATGCACATATTTTTTCTCAAAAACGGTAAGTCTGGCGTGGTTTTGACCATAACAAGATTTGTAGAGGCATTCATTACGAACATTTTAAACCAAAAATCTTAATTCTAGGCCTACTAGTTTCCGAGAAAATGAAAATAAACCAAATTATGCCATACTTTTAGCTGAAAATATGTATGTTATTGTGCGATGCACATATTTTTTCTCAAAAACGGTAAGTCTGGCGTGGTTTTGACCATAACAAGATTTGTAGAGGCATTCATTACGAACATTTTAAACCAAAAATCTTAATTCTAGGCCTACTAGTTTCCGAGAAAATGAAAATAAACCAAATTATGCCATACTTTTAGCTGAAAATATGTAAAAATATGTATGTTATTGTGCGATGCACATATTTTTTCTCAAAAACGGTAAGTCTGGCGTGGTTTTGACCATAACAAGATTTGTAGAGGCATTCATTACGAACATTTTAAACCAAAAATCTTAATTCTAGGCCTACTAGTTTCCGAGAAAATGAAAATAAACCAAATTATGCCATACTTTTAGCTGAAAATATGTATGTTATTGTGCGATGCACATATTTTTTCTCAAAAACGGTAAGTCTGGCGTGGTTTTGACCATAACAAGATTTGTAGAGGCATTCATTACGAACATTTTAAACCAAAAATCTTAATTCTAGGCCTACTAGTTTCCGAGAAAATGAAAATAAACCAAATTATGCCATACTTTTAGCTGAAAATATGTATGTTATTGTGCGATGCACATATTTTTTCTCAAAAACGGTAAGTCTGGCGTGGTTTTGACCATAACAAGATTTGTAGAGGCATTCATTACGAACATTTTAAACCAAAAATCTTAATTCTAGGCCTACTAGTTTCCGAGAAAATGAAAATAAACCAAATTATGCCATACTTTTAGCTGAAAATATGTATGTTATTGTGCGATGCACATATTTTTTCTCAAAAACGGTAAGTCTGGCGTGGTTTTGACCATAACAAGATTTGTAGAGGCATTCATTACGAACATTTTAAACCAAAAATCTTAATTCTAGGCCTACTAGTTTCCGAGAAAATGAAAATAAACCAAATTATGCCATACTTTTAGCTGAAAATATGTAAAAATATGTATGTTATTGTGCGATGCACATATTTTTTCTCAAAAACGGTAAGTCTGGCGTGGTTTTGACCATAACAAGATTTGTAGAGGCATTCATTACGAACATTTTAAACCAAAAATCTTAATTCTAGGCCTACTAGTTTCCGAGAAAATGAAAATAAACCAAATTATGCCATACTTTTAGCTGAAAATATGTATGTTATTGTGCGATGCACATATTTTTTCTCAAAAACGGTAAGTCTGGCGTGGTTTTGACCATAACAAGATTTGTAGAGGCATTCATTACGAACATTTTAAACCAAAAATCTTAATTCTAGGCCTACTAGTTTCCGAGAAAATGAAAATAAACCAAATTATGCCATACTTTTAGCTGAAAATATGTAAAAATATGTATGTTATTGTGCGATGCACATATTTTTTCTCAAAAACGGTAAGTCTGGCGTGGTTTTGACCATAACAAGATTTGTAGAGGCATTCATTACGAACATTTTAAACCGAAAATCTTAATTCTAGGCCTACTAGTTTCCGAGAAAATGAAAATAAACCAAATTATGCCATACTTTTAGCTGAAAATATGTAAAAATATGTATGTTATTGTGCGATGCACATATTTTTTCTCAAAAACGGTAAGTCTGGCGTGGTTTTGACCATAACAAGATTTGTAGAGGCATTCATTACGAACATTTTAAACCAAAAATCTTAATTCTAGGCCTACTAGTTTCCGAGAAAATGAAAATAAACCAAATTATGCCATACTTTTAGCTGAAAATATGTATGTTATTGTGCGATGCACATATTTTTTCTCAAAAACGGTAAGTCTGGCGTGGTTTTGACCATAACAAGATTTGTAGAGGCATTCATTACGAACATTTTAAACCAAAAATCTTAATTCTAGGCCTACTAGTTTCCGAGAAAATGAAAATAAGCCAAATTATGCCATACTTTTAGCTGAAAATATGTATGTTATTGTGCGATGCACATATTTTTTCTCAAAAACGGTAAGTCTGGCGTGGTTTTGACCATAACAAGATTTGTAGAGGCATTCATTACGAACATTTTAAACCAAAAACCTTAATTCTAGGCCTACTAGTTTCCGAGAAAATGAAAATAAACCAAATTATGCCATACTTTTAGCTGAAAATATGTAAAAATATGTATGTTATTGTGCGATGCACATATTTTTTCTCAAAAACGGTAAGTCTGGCGTGGTTTTGACCATAACAAGATTTGTAGAGGCATTCATTACGAACATTTTAAACCAAAAATCTTAATTCTAGGCCTACTAGTTTCCGAGAAAATGAAAATAAACCAAATTATGCCATACTTTTAGCTGAAAATATGTATGTTATTGTGCGATGCACATATTTTTTCTCAAAAACGGTAAGTCTGGCGTGGTTTTGACCATAACAAGATTTGTAGAGGCATTCATTACGAACATTTTAAACCAAAAATCTTAATTCTAGGCCTACTAGTTTCCGAGAAAATGAAAATAAACCAAATTATGCCATACTTTTAGCTGAAAATATGTATGTTATTGTGCGATGCACATATTTTTTCTCAAAAACGGTAAGTCTGGCGTGGTTTTGACCATAACAAGATTTGTAGAGGCATTCATTACGAACATTTTAAACCAAAAATCTTAATTCTAGGCCTACTAGTTTCCGAGAAAATGAAAATAAACCAAATTATGCCATACTTTTAGCTGAAAATATGTATGTTATTGTGCGATGCACATATTTTTTCTCAAAAACGGTAAGTCTGGCGTGGTTTTCACCATAACAAGATTTGTAGAGGCATTCATTACGAACATTTTAAACCAAAAATCTTAATTCTAGGCCTACTAGTTTCCGAGAAAATGAAAATAAACCAAATTATGCCATACTTTTAGCTGAAAATATGTAAAAATATGTATGTTATTGTGCGATGCACATATTTTTTCTCAAAAACGGTAAGTCTGGCGTGGTTTTGACCATAACAAGATTTGTAGAGGCATTCATTACGAACATTTTAAACCAAAAATCTTAATTCTAGGCCTACTAGTTTCCGAGAAAATGAAAATAAACCAAATTATGCCATACTTTTAGCTGAAAATATGTATGTTATTGTGCGATGCACATATTTTTTCTCAATAACGGTAAGTCTGGCGTGGTTTTGACCATAACAAGATTTGTAGAGGCATTCATTACGAACATTTTAAACCAAAAATCTTAATTCTAGGCCTACTAGTTTCCGAGAAAATGAATATAAACCAAATTATGCCATACTTTTAGCTGAAAATATGTAAAAATATGTATGTTATTGTGCGATGCACATATTTTTTCTCAAAAACGGTATGTCTGGCGTGGTTTTGACCATAACAAGATTTGTAGAGGCATTCATTACGAACATTTTAAACCAAAAATCTTAATTCTAGGCCTACTAGTTTCCGAGAAAATGAAAATAAACCAAATTATGCCATACTTTTAGCTGAAAATATGTATGTTATTGTGCGATGCACATATTTTTTCTCAAAAACGGTAAGTCTGGCGTGGTTTTGACCATAACAAGATTTGTAGAGGCATTCATTACGAACATTTTAAACCAAAAATCTTAATTCTAGGCCTACTAGTTTCCGAGAAAATGAAAATAAACCAAATTATGCCATACTTTTAGCTGAAAATATGTATGTTATTGTGCGATGCACACATTTTTTCTCAAAAACGGTAAGTCTGGCGTGGTTTTGACCATAACAAGATTTGTAGAGGCATTCATTACGAACATTTTAAACCAAAAATCTTAATTCTAGGCCTACTAGTTTCCGAGAAAATGAAAATAAACCAAATTATGCCATACTTTTAGCTGAAAATATGTAAAAATATGTATGTTATTGTGCGATGCACATATTTTTTCTCAAAAACGGTAAGTCTGGCGTGGTTTTGACCATAACAAGATTTGTAGAGGCATTCATTACGAACATTTTAAACCAAAAATCTTAATTCTAGGCCTACTAGTTTCCGAGAAAATGAAAATAAACCAAATTATGCCATACTTTTAGCTGAAAATATGTATGTTATTGTGCGATGCACATATTTTTTCTCAAAAACGGTAAGTCTGGCGTGGTTTTGACCATAACAAGATTTGTAGAGGCATTCATTACGAACATTTTAAACCAAAAATCTTAATTCTAGGCCTACTAGTTTCCGAGAAAATGAAAATAAACCAAATTATGCCATACTTTTAGCTGAAAATATGTATGTTATTGTGCGATGCACATATTTTTTCTCAAAAACGGTAAGTCTGGCGTGGTTTTGACCATAACAAGATTTGTAGAGGCATTCATTACGAACATTTTAAACCAAAAATCTTAATTCTAGGCCTACTAGTTTCCGAGAAAATGAAAATAAACCAAATTATGCCATACTTTTAGCTGAAAATATGTAAAAATATGTATGTTATTGTGCGATGCACATATTTTTTCTCAAAAACGGTAAGTCTGGCGTGGTTTTGACCATAACAAGATTTGTAGAGGCATTCATTACGAACATTTTAAACCAAAAATCTTAATTCTAGGCCTACTAGTTTCCGAGAAAATGAAAATAAACCAAATTATGCCATACTTTTAGCTGAAAATATGTAAAAATATGTATGTTATTGTGCGATGCACATATTTTTTCTCAAAAACGGTAAGTCTGGCGTGGTTTTGACCATAACAAGATTTGTAGAGGCATTCATTACGAACATTTTAAACCAAAAATCTTAATTCTAGGCCTACTAGTTTCCGAGAAAATGAAAATAAACCAAATTATGCCATACTTTTAGCTGAAAATATGTATGTTATTGTGCGATGCACATATTTTTTCTCAAAAACGGTAAGTCTGGCGTGGTTTTGACCATAACAAGATTTGTAGAGGCATTCATTACGAACATTTTAAACCAAAAATCTTAATTCTAGGCCTACTAGTTTCCGAGAAAATGAAAATAAACCAAATTATGCCATACTTTTAGCTGAAAATATGTATGTTATTGTGCGATGCACATATTTTTTCTCAAAAACGGTAAGTCTGGCGTGGTTTTGACCATAACAAGATTTGTAGAGGCATTCATTACGAACATTTTAAACCAAAAATCTTAATTCTAGGCCTACTAGTTTCCGAGAAAATGAAAATAAACCAAATTATGCCATACTTTTAGCTGAAAATATGTATGTTATTGTGCGATGCACATATTTTTTCTCAAAAACGGTAAGTCTGGCGTGGTTTTGACCATAACAAGATTTGTAGAGGCATTCATTACGAACATTTTAAACCAAAAATCTTAATTCTAGGCCTACTAGTTTCCGAGAAAATGAAAATAAACCAAATTATGCCATACTTTTAGCTGAAAATATGTAAAAATATGTATGTTATTGTGCGATGCACATATTTTTTCTCAAAAACGGTAAGTCTGGCGTGGTTTTGACCATAACAAGATTTGTAGAGGCATTCATTACGAACATTTTAAACCAAAAATCTTAATTCTAGGCCTACTAGTTTCCGAGAAAATGAAAATAAACCAAATTATGCCATACTTTTAGCTGAAAATATGTAAAAATATGTATGTTATTGTGCGATGCACATATTTTTTCTCAAAAACGGTAAGTCTGGCGTGGTTTTGACCATAACAAGATTTGTAGAGGCATTCATTACGAACATTTTAAACCAAAAATCTTAATTCTAGGCCTACTAGTTTCCGAGAAAATGAAAATAAACCAAATTATGCCATACTTTTAGCTGAAAATATGTATGTTATTGTGCGATGCACATATTTTTTCTCGAAAACGGTAATTCTGGCGTGGTTTTGACCATAACAAGATTTGTAGAGGCATTCATTACGAACATGTTAAACCAAAAATCTTAATTCTAGGCATACTAGTTTCCGAGAAAATGAAAATAAACCAAATTATGCCATACTTTTAGCTGAAAATATGTATGTTATTGTGCGATGCACATATTTTTTCTCAAAAACGGTAAGTCTGGCGTGGTTTTGACCATAACAAGATTTTTAGAGGCATTCATTACGAACATTTTAAACCAAAAATCTTAGTTCTAGGCCTACTAGTTTCCGAGAAAATGAAAATAAACCAAATTATGCCATACTTTTAGCTGAAAATATGTAAAAATATGTATGTTATTGTGCGATGCACATATTTTTTCTCAAAAACGGTAAGTCTGGCGTGGTTTTGACCATAACAAGATTTGTAGAGGCATTCATTACGAACATTTTAAACCAAAAATCTTAATTCTAGGCCTACTAGTTTCCGAGAAAATGAAAATAAACCAAATTATGCCATACTTTTAGCTGAAAATATGTATGTTATTGTGCGATGCACATATTTTTTCTCAAAAACGGTAAGTCTGGCGTGGTTTTGACCATAACAAGATTTGTAGAGGCATTCATTACGAACATTTTAAACCAAAAATCTTAATTCTAGGCCTACTAGCTTCCGAGAAAATGAAAATAAACCAAATTATGCCATACTTTTAGCTGAAAATATGTAAAAATATGTATGTTATTGTGCGATGCACATATTTTTTCTCAAAAACGGTAAGTCTGGCGTGGTTTTGACCATAACAAGATTTGTAGAGGCATTCATTACGAACATTTTAAACCAAAAATCTTAATTCTAGGCCTACTAGTTTCCGAGAAAATGAAAATAAACCAAATTATGCCATACTTTTAGCTGAAAATATGTATGTTATTGTGCGATGCACATATTTTTTCTCAAAAACGGTAAGTCTGGCGTGGTTTTGACCATAACAAGATTTGTAGAGGCATTCATTACGAACATTTTAAACCAAAAATCTTAATTCTAGGCCTACTAGTTTCCGAGAAAATGAAAATAAACCAAATTATGCCATACTTTTAGCTGAAAATATGTAAAAATATGTATGTTATTGTGCGATGCACATATTTTTTCTCAAAAACGGCAAGTCTGGCGTGGTTTTGACCATAACAAGATTTGTAGAGGCATTCATTACGAACATTTTAAACCAAAAATCTTAATTCTAGGCCTACTAGTTTCCGAGAAAATGAAAATAAACCAAATTATGCCATACTTTTAGCTGAAAATATGTATGTTATTGTGCGATGCACATATTTTTTCTCAAAAACGGTAATTCTGGCGTGGTTTTGACCATTACAAGATTTGTAGAGGCATTCATTACGAACATTTTAAACCAAAAATCTTAATTCTAGGCCTACTAGTTTCCGAGAAAATGAAAATAAACCAAATTATGCCATACTTTTAGCTGAAAATATGTAAAAATATGTATGTTATTGTGCGATGCACATATTTTTTCTCAAAAACGGTAAGTCTGGCGTGGTTTTGACCATAACAAGATTTGTAGAGGCATTCATTACGAACATTTTAAACCAAAAATCTTAATTCTAGGCCTACTAGTTTCCGAGAAAATGAAAATAAACCAAATTATGCCATACTTTTAGCTGAAAATATGTATGTTATTGTGCGATGCACATATTTTTTCTCAAAAACGGTAAGTCTGGCGTGGTTTTGACCATAACAAGATTTGTAGAGGCATTCATTACGAACATTTTAAACCAAAAATCTTAATTCTAGGCCTACTAGTTTCCGAGAAAATGAAAATAAACCAAATTATGCCATACTTTTAGCTGAAAATATGTAAAAATATGTATGTTATTGTGCGATGCACATATTTTTTCTCAAAAACGGTAAGTCTGGCGTGGTTTTGACCATAACAAGATTTGTAGAGGCATTCATTACGAACATTTTAAACCAAAAATCTTAATTCTAGGCCTACTAGTTTCCGAGAAAATGAAAATAAACCAAATTATGCCATACTTTTAGCTGAAAATATGTAAAAATATGTATGTTATTGTGCGATGCACATATTTTTTCTCAAAAACGGTAAGTCTGGCGTGGTTTTGACCATAACAAGATTTGTAGAGGCATTCATTACGAACATTTTAAACCAAAAATCTTAATTCTAGGCCTACTAGTTTCCGAGAAAATGAAAATAAACCAAATTATGCCATACTTTTAGCTGAAAATATGTAAAAATATGTATGTTATTGTGCGATGCACATATTTTTTCTCAAAAACGGTAAGTCTGGCGTGGTTTTGACCATAACAAGATTTGTAGAGGCATTCATTACGAACATTTTAAACCAAAAATCTTAATTCTAGGCCTACTAGTTTCCGAGAAAATGAAAATAAACCAAATTATGCCATACTTTTAGCTGAAAATATGTAAAAATATGTATGTTATTGTGCGATGCACATATTTTTTCTCAAAAACGGTAAGTCTGGCGTGGTTTTGACCATAACAAGATTTTTAGAGGCATTCATTACGAACATTTTAAACCAAAAATCTTAATTCTAGGCCTACTAGTTTCCGAGAAAATGAAAATAAACCAAATTATGCCATACTTTTAGCTGAAAATATGTATGTTATTGTGCGATGCACATATTTTTTCTCAAAAACGGTAAGTCTGGCGTGGTTTTGACCATAACAAGATTTGTAGAGGCATTCATTACGAACATTTTAAACCAAAAATCTTAATTCTAGGCCTACTAGTTTCCGAGAAAATGAAAATAAACCAAATTATGCCATACTTTTAGCTGAAAATATGTATGTTATTGTGCGATGCACATATTTTTTCTCAAAAACGGTAAGTCTGGCGTGGTTTTGACCATAACAAGATTTGTAGAGGCATTCATTACGAACATTTTAAACCAAAAATCTTAATTCTAGGCCTACTAGTTTCCGAGAAAATGAAAATAAACCAAATTATGCCATACTTTTAGCTGAAAATATGTATGTTATTGTGCGATGCACATATTTTTTCTCAAAAACGGTAAGTCTGGCGTGGTTTTGACCATAACAAGATTTGTAGAGGCATTCATTACGAACATTTTAAACCAAAAATCTTAATTCTAGGCCTACTAGTTTCCGAGAAAATGAAAATAAACCAAATTATGCCATACTTTTAGCTGAAAATATGTATGTTATTGTGCGATGCACATATTTTTTCTCAAAAACGGTAAGTCTGGCGTGGTTTTGACCATAACAAGATTTGTAGAGGCATTCATTACGAACATTTTAAACCAAAAATCTTAATTCTAGGCCTACTAGTTTCCGAGAAAATGAAAATAAACCAAATTATGCCATACTTTTAGCTGAAAATATGTAAAAATATGTATGTTATTGTGCGATGCACATATTTTTTCTCAAAAACGGTAAGTCTGGCGTGGTTTTGACCATAACAAGATTTGTAGAGGCATTCATTACGAACATTTTAAACCAAAAATCTTAATTCTAGGCCTACTAGTTTCCGAGAAAATGAAAATAAACCAAATTATGCCATACTTTTAGCTGAAAATATGTATGTTATTGTGCGATGCACATATTTTTTCTCAAAAACGGTAAGTCTGGCGTGGTTTTGACCATAACAAGATTTGTAGAGGCATTCATTACGAACATTTTAAACCAAAAATCTTAATTCTAGGCCTACTAGTTTCCGAGAAAATGAAAATAAACCAAATTATGCCATACTTTTAGCTGAAAATATGTATGTTATTGTGCGATGCACATATTTTTTCTCAAAAACGGTAAGTCTGGCGTGGTTTTGACCATAACAAGATTTGTAGAGGCATTCATTACGAACATTTTAAACCAAAAATCTTAATTCTAGTCCTACTAGTTTCCGAGAAAATGAAAATAAACCAAATTATGCCATACTTTTAGCTGAAAATATGTATGTTATTGTGCGATGCACATATTTTTTCTCAAAAACGGTAAGTCTGGCGTGGTTTTGACCATAACAAGATTTGTAGAGGCATTCATTACGAACATTTTAAACCAAAAATCTTAATTCTAGGCCTACTAGTTTCCGAGAAAATGAAAATAAACCAAATTATGCCATACTTTTAGCTGAAAATATGTAAAAATATGTATGTTATTGTGCGATGCACATATTTTTTCTCAAAAACGGTAAGTCTGGCGTGGTTTTGACCATAACAAGATTTGTAGAGGCATTCATTACGAACATTTTAAACCAAAAATCTTAATTCTAGGCCTACTAGTTTCCGAGAAAATGAAAATAAACCAAATTATGCCATACTTTTAGCTGAAAATATGTAAAAATATGTATGTTATTGTGCGATGCACATATTTTTTCTCAAAAACGGTAAGTCTGGCGTGGTTTTGACCATAACAAGATTTTTAGAGGCATTCATTACGAACATTTTAAACCAAAAATCTTAATTCTAGGCCTACTAGTTTCCGAGAAAATGAAAATAAACCAAATTATGCCATACTTTTAGCTGAAAATATGTATGTTATTGTGCGATGCACATATTTTTTCTCAAAAACGGTAAGTCTGGCGTGGTTTTGACCATAACAAGATTTGTAGAGGCATTCATTACGAACATTTTAAACCAAAAATCTTAATTCTAGGCCTACTAGTTTCCGAGAAAATGAAAATAAACCAAATTATGCCATACTTTTAGCTGAAAATATGTATGTTATTGTGCGATGCACATATTTTTTCTCAAAAACGGTAAGTCTGGCGTGGTTTTGACCATAACAAGATTTGTAGAGGCATTCATTACGAACATTTTAAACCAAAAATCTTAATTCTAGGCCTACTAGTTTCCGAGAAAATGAAAATAAACCAAATTATGCCATACTTTTAGCTGAAAATATGTATGTTATTGTGCGATGCACATATTTTTTCTCAAAAACGGTAAGTCTGGCGTGGTTTTGACCATAACAAGATTTGTAGAGGCATTCATTACGAACATTTTAAACCAAAAATCTTAATTCTAGGCCTACTAGTTTCCGAGAAAATGAAAATAAACCAAATTATGCCATACTTTTAGCTGAAAATATGTATGTTATTGTGCGATGCACATATTTTTTCTCAAAAACGGTAAGTCTGGCGTGGTTTTGACCATAACAAGATTTGTAGAGGCATTCATTACGAACATTTTAAACCAAAAATCTTAATTCTAGGCCTACTAGTTTCCGAGAAAATGAAAATAAACCAAATTATGCCATACTTTTAGCTGAAAATATGTAAAAATATGTATGTTATTGTGCGATGCACATATTTTTTCTCAAAAACGGTAAGTCTGGCGTGGTTTTGACCATAACAAGATTTGTAGAGGCATTCATTACGAACATTTTAAACCAAAAATCTTAATTCTAGGCCTACTAGTTTCCGAGAAAATGAAAATAAACCAAATTATGCCATACTTTTAGCTGAAAATATGTATGTTATTGTGCGATGCACATATTTTTTCTCAAAAACGGTAAGTCTGGCGTGGTTTTGACCATAACAAGATTTGTAGAGGCATTCATTACGAACATTTTAAACCAAAAATCTTAATTCTAGGCCTACTAGTTTCCGAGAAAATGAAAATAAACCAAATTATGCCATACTTTTAGCTGAAAATATGTATGTTATTGTGCGATGCACATATTTTTTCTCAAAAACGGTAAGTCTGGCGTGGTTTTGACCATAACAAGATTTGTAGAGGCATTCATTACGAACATTTTAAACCAAAAATCTTAATTCTAGTCCTACTAGTTTCCGAGAAAATGAAAATAAACCAAATTATGCCATACTTTTAGCTGAAAATATGTATGTTATTGTGCGATGCACATATTTTTTCTCAAAAACGGTAAGTCTGGCGTGGTTTTGACCATAACAAGATTTGTAGAGGCATTCATTACGAACATTTTTAACCAAAAATCTTAATTCTAGGCCTACTAGTTTCCGAGAAAATGAAAATAAACCAAATTATGCCATACTTTTAGCTGAAAATATGTAAAAATATGTATGTTATTGTGCGATGCACATATTTTTTCTCAAAAACGGTAAGTCTGGCGTGGTTTTGACCATAACAAGATTTGTAGAGGCATTCATTACGAACATTTTAAACCAAAAATCTTAATTCTAGGCCTACTAGTTTCCGAGAAAATGAAAATAAACCAAATTATGCCATACTTTTAGCTGAAAATATGTAAAAATATGTATGTTATTGTGCGATGCACATATTTTTTCTCAAAAACGGTAAGTCTGGCGTGGTTTTGACCATAACAAGATTTGTAGAGGCATTCATTACGAACATTTTAAACCAAAAATCTTAATTCTAGGCCTACTAGTTTCCGAGAAAATGAAAATAAACCAAATTATGCCATACTTTTAGCTGAAAATATGTATGTTATTGTGCGATGCACATATTTTTTCTCAAAAACGGTAAGTCTGGCGTGGTTTTGACCATAACAAGATTTGTAGAGGCATTCATTACGAACATTTTAAACCAAAAATCTTAATTCTAGGCCTACTAGTTTCCGAGAAAATGAAAATAAACCAAATTATGCCATACTTTTAGCTGAAAATATGTATGTTATTGTGCGATGCACATATTTTTTCTCAAAAACGGTAAGTCTGGCGTGGTTTTGACCATAACAAGATTTGTAGAGGCATTCATTACGAACATTTTAAACCAAAAATCTTAATTCTAGGCCTACTAGTTTCCGAGAAAATGAAAATAAACCAAATTATGCCATACTTTTAGCTGAAAATATGTATGTTATTGTGCGATGCACATATTTTTTCTCAAAAACGGTAAGTCTGGCGTGGTTTTGACCATAACAAGATTTGTAGAGGCATTCATTACGAACATTTTAAACCAAAAATCTTAATTCTAGGCCTACTAGTTTCCGAGAAAATGAAAATAAACCAAATTATGCCATACTTTTAGCTGAAAATATGTATGTTATTGTGCGATGCACATATTTTTTCTCAAAAACGGTAAGTCTGGCGTGGTTTTGACCATAACAAGATTTGTAGAGGCATTCATTACGAACATTTTAAACCAAAAATCTTAATTCTAGGCCTACTAGTTTCCGAGAAAATGAAAATAAACCAAATTATGCCATACTTTTAGCTGAAAATATGTATGTTATTGTGCGATGCACATATTTTTTCTCAAAAACGGTAAGTCTGGCGTGGTTTTGACCATAACAAGATTTGTAGAGGCATTCATTACGAACATTTTAAACCAAAAATCTTAATTCTAGTCCTACTAGTTTCCGAGAAAATGAAAATAAACCAAATTATGCCATACTTTTAGCTGAAAATATGTATGTTATTGTGCGATGCACATATTTTTTCTCAAAAACGGTAAGTCTGGCGTGGTTTTGACCATAACAAGATTTGTAGAGGCATTCATTACGAACATTTTTAACCAAAAATCTTAATTCTAGGCCTACTAGTTTCCGAGAAAATGAAAATAAACCAAATTATGCCATACTTTTAGCTGAAAATATGTAAAAATATGTATGTTATTGTGCGATGCACATATTTTTTCTCAAAAACGGTAAGTCTGGCGTGGTTTTGACCATAACAAGATTTGTAGAGGCATTCATTACGAACATTTTAAACCAAAAATCTTAATTCTAGGCCTACTAGTTTCCGAGAAAATGAAAATAAACCAAATTATGCCATACTTTTAGCTGAAAATATGTAAAAATATGTATGTTATTGTGCGATGCACATATTTTTTCTCAAAAACGGTAAGTCTGGCGTGGTTTTGACCATAACAAGATTTGTAGAGGCATTCATTACGAACATTTTAAACCAAAAATCTTAATTCTAGGCCTACTAGTTTCCGAGAAAATGAAAATAAACCAAATTATGCCATACTTTTAGCTGAAAATATGTATGTTATTGTGCGATGCACATATTTTTTCTCAAAAACGGTAAGTCTGGCGTGGTTTTGACCATAACAAGATTTGTAGAGGCATTCATTACGAACATTTTAAACCAAAAATCTTAATTCTAGGCCTACTAGTTTCCGAGAAAATGAAAATAAACCAAATTATGCCATACTTTTAGCTGAAAATATGTAAAAATATGTATGTTATTGTGCGATGCACATATTTTTTCTCAAAAACGGTAAGTCTGGCGTGGTTTTGACCATAACAAGATTTGTAGAGGCATTCATTACGAACATTTTAAACCAAAAATCTTAATTCTAGGCCTACTAGTTTCCGAGAAAATGAAAATAAACCAAATTATGCCATACTTTTAGCTGAAAATATGTAAAAATATGTATGTTATTGTGCGATGCACATATTTTTTCTCAAAAACGGTAAGTCTGGCGTGGTTTTGACCATAACAAGATTTGTAGAGGCATTCATTACGAACATTTTAAACCAATAATCTTAATTCTAGGCCTACTAGTTTCCGAGAAAATGAAAATAAACCAAATTATGCCATACTTTTAGCTGAAAATATGTATGTTATTGTGCGATGCACATATTTTTTCTCAAAAACGGTAAGTCTGGCGTGGTTTTGACCATAACAAGATTTGTAGAGGCATTCATTACGAACATTTTAAACCAAAAATCTTAATTCTAGGCCTACTAGTTTCCGAGAAAATGAAAATAAACCAAATTATGCCATACTTTTAGCTGAAAATATGTAAAAATATGTATGTTATTGTGCGATGCACATATTTTTTTCTCAAAAACGGTAAGTCTGGCGTGGTTTTGACCATAACAAGATTTGTAGAGGCATTCATTACGAACATTTTAAACCAAAAATCTTAATTCTAGGCCTACTAGTTTCCGAGAAAATGAAAATAAACCAAATTATGCCATACTTTTAGCTGAAAATATGTATGTTATTGTGCGATGCACATATTTTTTCTCAAAAACGGTAAGTCTGGCGTGGTTTTGACCATAACAAGATTTGTAGAGGCATTCATACGAACATTTTAAACCAAAAATCTTAATTCTAGGCCTACTAGTTTCCGAGAAAATGAAAATAAACCAAATTATGCCATACTTTTAGCTGAAAATATGTATGTTATTGTGCGATGCACATATTTTTTCTCAAAAACGGTAAGTCTGGCGTGGTTTTGACCATAACAAGATTTGTAGAGGCATTCATTATGAACATTTTAAACCAAAAATCTTAATTCTAGGCCTACTAGTTTCCGAGAAAATGAAAATAAACCAAATTATGCCATACTTTTAGCTGAAAATATGTATGTTATTGTGCGATGCACATATTTTTTCTCAAAAACGGTAAGTCTGGCGTGGTTTTGACCATAACAAGATTTGTAGAGGCATTCATTACGAACATTTTAAACCAAAAATCTTAATTCTAGGCCTACTAGTTTCCGAGAAAATGAAAATAAACCAAATTATGCCATACTTTTAGCTGAAAATATGTAAAAATATGTATGTTATTGTGCGATGCACATATTTTTTTTCAAAAACGGTAAGTCTGGCGTGGTTTTGACCATAACAAGATTTGTAGATGCATTCATTATGAACATTTTAAACCAAAAATCTTAATTCTAGGCCTACTAGTTTCCGAGAAAATGAAAATAAACCAAATTATGCCATACTTTTAGCTGAAAATATGTATGTTATTGTGCGATGCACATATTTTTTCTCAAAAACGGTAAGTCTGGCGTGGTTTTGACCATAACAAGATTTGTAGAGGCATTCATTACGAACATTTTAAACCAAAAATCTTAATTCTAGGCCTACTAGTTTCCGAGAAAATGAAAATAAACCAAATTATGCCATACTTTTAGCTGAAAATATGTAAAAATATGTATGTTATTGTGCGATGCACATATTTTTTCTCAAAAACGGTAAGTCTGGCGTGGTTTTGACCATAACAAGATTTGTAGAGGCATTCATTACGAACATTT
>CAKNEX010000073.1:7500-28985 GCA_930367185.1 Myathropa florea | reverse complement strand
TTCGCCGATCGTAACTGCATTCCATCTTTCTTAGGAGCGAGAGTCACTCGGGAAGACCAAGGTAAGGTGGACTTTCGGATGAATCCTTTCTGAAGGAGACTTGTAATCTGATCTCTGTGGCTTCTGCATTTGAATGTTGATATGGGCGCTGAGCTTATGGGCTGTTGCTGTTGTAATAGAATGCAAAACGTCTGGGATTCGTCCAACTTCATTGCTCTCTATTGCGAAGAACTGCCGGAAATCACGCAGTAACTTCTGGATCTGAGGATCGGTTGGAGTAAGCGGCGATGAGGTGAGACATATATGTGGATGCTCACTGGTGAAATCAGAGCTATAGACTAAATTGCCCGAGAAATCTAGTTTAAGATCAAATAATTTACCTGTGCTAAGGCCGATGATGAAGTCATGAGTTGAATGTTTCTGGATATGAGCTGTGACTTTACGTGTTGTTGAGCTGACTGTGAGGCGGCCGTCACTTTTCGTGTTGCCGATTACGTGCGTTATGGCAATAGCTGAGTGCGGATCTGTCTTCTGTTTTAATTGTTTTGCAAACGATGAACTGATAACACCTATGGTACTGCCAGTGTCGACAATTGCACCAGTTTGTATGTTATTGATTCGCACCGCTATATCGATTAACGGCGATGGTCCAGGAAGTTTTCCTGCACGGAGTTGTTGTCGGGGTTTGGCGTCCCTGTAGTCAATGTTGTTGTTGTTGTTGTTGGTCATTATCGGCTGTCTGCTGTCTGCTGTCTTCTTCGTGGACACTCTCGGTTCCAATGGCATTGGGATTCTCCAACTTGCGCACAATGACGACATGGACTTGGAGGCTTTTGTTTAACAGGTTGGTTAAAGTTGTATTGAGTAGGGAGTACAATTTCTCTATGGCGAGTTCGGTTGTAGCTTTGGTTGTGGCGTTAACTGCCATCCGACTGTTGCTTCTAATTAACCCGCGATAGTGTTGAGGCAAGCCTTCAGTTAGCTGAGCAACGGCATCAGCATCTGGGATTTGGATATGCCGCAGGAGGTGAATTTCGTCCTAATAGTAAACTTGGCATAAGCAACTCCGTCATAACACGGCCAGTGTCGTTTGCTGGTTGCCGATATTGCCTGCCGGATCATAGAATTTTGAGAGGTCTTCTGGGACTTGACTTGCTGGATGCTGTTGCCTTTTGATGAGAAGTAATCCTATTTTTATGACGAAATCTTTATTTTTGAGAGGTAGTTAAAACTGCTAGAGGTGATCCTGTCCACCGCGCCAAATGTAGCGCCGATTATTTTCGACGCTGGTTGAAAAATAACAAAAAGCAGTTAATTTTTAAATTAATCCTTTTTATTGGAGCTGCATGTTCATGACATTTATCATTTTCCCAGTCTTAATGCCGCTGTGACCGCTCCTACTGGAGAATGATGAAAATAAAAGGTGGAACAGCAGGGTGATACCATCTTAACATATTTCATATTTAGTTAAGTATTGTACACAGCTACTTACAGGAGAAGTAAATAAAATTTAATATTTATAATTAAATACATACATGAAAATGTACGTACTTACATGAATTCTTGAACAATGAAAGAGCGCGCATGAGACACAAATAATATTCTCTGTAAAGTTAAACTCGCACGGGGAAAGTGCGCATAAATATTTTTTTGAAAAAATCATTTCTGAGTATCATGCGACGAGTTCAAACTTTAACTCAAATACATTTTCTTCTAACTTCAACCCAAATTAACTATTCATTACAATATTTAAACGTACAAACAAACAAACATCCATCCATACATATACAAATGTCTATATCTAAATTTTTCTAACATAGAAAATCCCTTCCATCATGCTCATTCACTGCTCATGTCTGCTGCATTCTTAAGTTTCCGTACCTCATCAATGCTGCCCTTAGACTAGAACACGTTCCTAGTCAATGGAAAGTGGCAGATGTGATTATGGTACCGACACCTGGGAACCTGACGATACATTTTGGTAACAGCCAAAACGGTTGAAGAGTCAACAATGAAATTACAATGTGCTCTGAATCGGGTATACGAATGGACAAAAGTTTGGCGAATCGCGCTTAATGAAGCAAAATCCGTTCACATAAACTTTACATACACGAACATAAATAACCTACCTGTTTTCGTAAATGGTGTTCAAATACCCTTCGGGAATGAAGCGAAATACCTCGGGATGACCCTCGACGTTAAACTTAAGTGGAAGGAGCACGTTAAAAAGAAACGTGAAGAGCTAGAGAAGAGATACAGAGATATGTACTGGTTCATTGGATATCATTCAAAGCTAAGTAATGACAACAAATGTCTGGACGTACGGTATACAACTCTGGGGTTGTACCAAACCAAGTAATAAGAACATACTACAGACTTTTCAAAACAAAGTTCTAAGAACCATCGTCAACGCACCTTGGTATATAAGAAACGATATCCACAGATATCTTGGAATTACAACAGTCCAAGATGAAATTAAGACTTTTACTCGTGAGCATAAGCGTCGCCTAGAGGAGCACGTTAACCCTGTAGTCCTTCCGATTCTTAATGGAAGTAATGCTTTTCGCCGTCTTCAAATGACTACACCACTTGATCTAGCACGGTGAAATAAACCCGCGTGTATTTGCGGTGTAAGCAGGAACTTTCAGTGGAGAGTCACCTGCCTAATGTCTCTAAATTACGAAATGTAAACTGCTGGATAAGTGTTTAACTTAGTTGTAGTATTGTAGTATTTTATTTGAAGGGAGGTGTTTTTACTGGGTAAAAATTACTTTCGCTGTGAGGGAACGGTCCCCATAGTGTCTTTTGAAGATTTTCACCTACCCTCGCAAAAAAAAAAGAAATGTCTGCTGCATATTGCTGTTGGCTACTTAGGGGTTGAAATAAAATGAGTATGAGAGATAACACATCAACGTTTCGAGTCCTAGATCACAAAATAGAATTTATGTGTGAAAATGAAAAAAAAACTCTAAAATGAGAGCAGTCATCTTTGAAAAAAACAAGACTTTTGGGCTCTGTAGCTTTCACCATAGCACACTAGTGCATTGTCCTTTGTCGGTCCATCTCATCTTTCTTTCCTATGATCTGCAAGCTTTCTTAGACACTCTCTTCCAAGTTCCCACTCCAACCAAAACATCTGAAACATTTCCCAAGTTGTGGGCTTTTTGCTGTTTCAATTTCTTTATTTTGTAACTAAAGCTTATGCCTGGAATCAATGAGCTTGAAAGCATTCATATTCTTCCATTACCAGACATAATGTCAAGTTCAAAGTTTGCTAATGGCTTGTTGCCGACTCTCACGCAGTAGAAAATGTTTGAAGCTTTCTGGAAGGGTCATTAGAACTTTAAAACATTAGAACGAATGTCCTGTAGCTTCCTAGTTTCAATTGCTAACTTAGAAATATGAGTCGCTACAACATTCTCGAGTTGCATCTCAAAAGAATAAAAGTGTTGTATGAGCAGATAAACATTGACCTTCGAGAACTGTTCGTATAGCGAGTGAAGTTTTGTCCACATTTCTTTTGCAGTAACACTACTCACAACTTGATATTGTGGTGTCGGGCCAATATTCATTGCAATGGTGCATTCTCAACCCATGCTGCTAAATACACCGCCTAAGTCTCAGATTATCCTTTTACCGATTGACCATTTGATATATATATATATGAATAATGTAGTAAAAGAGTTCTTAAGCACTAAGTAACATTCTCACCTGTTACTTCCATACAGAGAAGTTTTCTGAATTCTACAGTTTGTCCACTTAAAAAAGTTCGATCTCTATTATCGAATATACTAAGTTTATATAAATAATATATATAATATATATAAAATATAATATACATACACAGTGTATAAAGACTCGAGCTGCGTGAAAAACCTGATAGACTTTCAAGAAAAAAATCACTGATTTCCTTTAAGGGGGAGATGTACCAGGAATAAAAATGCAATCTCCACTTTATTTCGAGTTAAATAGGAGTCATATATGTATGCATATATATATATATTATACCCAAATGATATAAACTTAGAGGAGGTTGCTGTAAGTATCACGAGGATTATTAGCTTGCGCAGAGCCGTAAGTTTACAATATCACCAGTTCTTAGGAAAATACACATAGTTCACATTTTAGGGCTATAATTCCGACGATTCCTAGTTTGAGAAGCTTTTCTTGCCAATTCTACTTTCTGAACATTGTAAACTTGGAGGAATGAAATGCTACACATTGTTCCGTCTGCGATCGAACCAATGGCTTAAGGACAGTAGTCGGCAAACTTACCCAATACGCCGCGGTAATATGGAGGATACACATTTAAATACGTACAGCCAGCGTCAAAAATGAGTGAACATTCAGTCATCTTCTAAAGGTTTATCCACTATCTTAATATTCACTGGAATGAGGTATAGCAGACATCAAATTAAAGCTCAAGTCATACATATATAGTGAATATTATTTAAGATAAGTGTAAATATAAAACAATTAACTAAATTTCAAAGAGAAAAGTGCTAAGAACAGCATTCAAAAGTGAGTGTATATATGGTTGTGTCAGTGACTGTAAGACGTAAAGGCTCGATTCTGTTAATCATTTGTATAAAAATTAAGACCAGCATATACGAAAACTGAAAAAGTGGTAAAGGCATACAAGCATACAAGTATAATTTTTTCTCAATAAGATACTCTTTTTAAAGGGATGTGTTCACTCACTTTTGACGCCTGTTTTTAGCCCTTTTTTCATTTTAACTAAATTAACTTCTTTATGTTTACTGTTATTTGAAAAGAAATATAGCTTATTTTGAAGTATGAATTCAGAGCTTCTATATGAAGCATCAAAGTCAAACGTAGACCATTCCATTCAATTTTAATTTAGAGGAATACCTTTCAGTTAATGACTGTTTACTCACTTCTGACGCTGACTGTATGTACATCGTCTCTAAATTATGGCATTTCCTTAATGCACAAAGGCCCACGAATTGCACAATGAACTTAGCCGGTTAATGAAAATCAACTAAACTTACATTGATGTTGAGCTCTGAAAATATGAAAATAAAAATTTTCCAGTATAAAACCTAAAGTGCGATTCGTAAATGGTTTTACTCAAACCGCTTTCTGTATACAGCAATAATAATTTAACTGGATTTGAGGTTATTAATTAGGGTAAATTAATCAAAATAAACAAAAGAATAAAACCGCTTGGAATCTTGTATATATTTTTATATGCATATCTCAGCAAATGTCAATAGAGTGAACACAGTTTTGTAGATACGCATGTTACCGTATGGACTTGTATGCATATCCGCATTTATGGACATAGGAAGAGTACACAATTGACAGTATATACATGCATGTTAAACTTCTACGAATATGTAATGACTTTCGGGTTGAAAATTAGCAAAGAAAATTCGGAGAGTTTACTCTACACAGTATATGGAATAAAATGTAAGTAACATGAAATAAGCAAATGAAAATACATAAATGTCTTGTTGTTAAAACACGTGCGGAATATAACGCTTAACCCCTCATTTAATATCAGGAAAAGAAGAACAAAATTAAAAGTCTATCTGATTGAAATGGCAGGGGTACAAATGAAAGAAAGGGGAACGAATAAGAAAGGGGAATGTTAAAGTGTGGTTGCATACACTGATGTAAATACAGTGGACGCTCGATATAGTGAACTAATAATAACCGGGCCTGTTAGCTGGAACGAGATTGTTTATTGTAACGAACGTGGACTGCTTGACCAAATTTCAACAAAATGCGTGTGTTTTGAAGTAAAATTCATTAAAAATTGAATATAATTAAAATTTTTCTTTGCAATGACTAAAAAACAAGCCACAAATATTTTTTTTAACAAAAACAACTCATCCGTAAAAAAACCTAAGACGCAACAAAAATAAAACATTCCATGTACAAGCAACACGCACTTTGTATTTGCTTCAAACAACCCCAAACTGTGTACCATGTCTCATACATACATAATCGTGCAGGATTCTCGCAGAACACGATGAGCAGAACAAATAAATTTGGACTGACTGACTGCATAGCACTAATGAGTTTTAGACGTGTTTGTGCATGGTGAAAGGTTCAAAGAAAAAAAAAACAGGTTCACTGTAGCGAGATTTTTTTTATTTACTATTTGGAAAAGCCTGTATAAAATTTTGTGCGTTCATTGTATTGAATTGTTCACTATATCGAGCGTCCACTGTATATGTATACACATTATCAAAAAAAAGCTTATACGTACATATCTATGTGCTTTTATGCTAATACGGATTACTGAGAGGTCCTAATAAATTTTAAGTGGAATGGTAAATGTACTCTTTATTAGTACGTATTTATATACATTAAAATTTACGTCTATATAAGTTATTTGGCTTTAAATTTGATGCTTTAGGAAATACGCTTTATTTTCATAAAGAATAATTTTAGAATCATTTTGTTCTTATTAAAATTACCTATTTACATGCATGCACGTCCTGAGATGCTTCGAAGCTTTAAAAATACCAGCGCAAGCCATACATATGTATGTATACAAATATTTATGGTGCATGTATGCAAGCTTTTTTCTGTATTTATACAAATGCATAAACACATAGATGTATAAAATACACAACGTTGACAAAACTAATGTAGGGCATTTTTTAGGAACATCATGATCAAATTCAAAGTCAACGTTGGTCATACATATTTACCGTATAAATCGGAAAATGTTGTTGAGTGTTATTTTCTTAGAAGCGTTTTATCCTAAACGTGAGAATGATAATGAAATAGTTGTAGTCAAGATTAGAAAACTTTTGTCATTGAAAGGGCTTTTGATAATTTTGCTTGCACTGAGTGAACGGCTAATGGTCTTTTGTTTCCTTTCTACATTGTTTTCTTATGAGCAATAACGAAAGGGTAAGTTTATCTTATGAAATCATATGGGAAAGATAGCATAGAATAGGTTTAACTGATACACCACCTTACCTTGACTTAATGAATCATGACCTTATTCAAACTCCCAATTTTAGGTAATGAGTATAAGTTTATTGTTCGTGATGTTTCTTGTTATTACCTCAAAAATACTATTTAATTTTAGATATAAATCTTACTACCTCCGGGCAGTATGCCAACCATGATGATGACGATAGTTATTTGAAGTAAAGTAACACAACTTATAAAATAAAAGAAAGGAGTAGAGGTTTATAAAAGAGTTTTGAGTTATACATATATGCCAATTTTTTCAACATTTTTCCTTTGGTGCTAACGCTACCCGCGTTTCGGGTTTTATCCCGATTGAAAATTTTGAATGTAACAGATTAAAAATTATTCCTATCATATAGTTTTCGAGGCTCTAAAAAAGCTCAATTTTAAGTAACATTTTTGATTAACTGCGTTCGTATTATCGAACGAAGAAATGACTTATTACCTCTTACTTGGGTTGAATAGTGATTTAACATGAATGTCATTATATGTGTCGGTTCTTTATTTCAATATTATTGTGAAATTTACCAATTTCAATTTCCCATATATTCTCAGCAACCACTCGTGTTGTGCGTGCTATTGTTCTCTCACGAGTGGAGAGGACCTACAGTTTAATGCCGACTCCAAACGGCGAGATTGAGAAGCTTCTTCTAGACAGTTATACTCTTTACGAATGGTAAAGCCATAAAGTAAAATGTCTTGGGCTGCTCGAATGTGTATATGTATGTAGGTTCATCTCGTCGTCTGTCTGTTGCGTGATCGTTTGCTGATGTCGTTAGTGCCATTCGTATGCGGTTCGTTGTCGTGAGGTTTTATGTGTGTCATTCGGCTCACTCCTACATTCGGCTATCCAGACGGTTCATTCGTCTCGATGGAAGGGCTCTACCTCATTCTTTGTTTCTTTGTTATGTGAGTGTACGTTTGATGGTGACCAACTTATTCATATATTCGGACTCCGAATATATACTCGGGCTCCGACATCCTATTTTTACCAAACGCCTTCTTGTTCTCCCTCTGTATACGGGCAATATTCTTACGAATATGCTCTCGTGTGGAGTTGCATTCCGATTCTCCTCAATCTCCTCAATCGCATGTTTGAGGAGCAGTTCCCGTAAATCAGGGTAGTTTGAAATGCGCATTTCTAGCCCCGTGAGGGTGTGAAATGAACTAAATCCAGTATTCCTCGGTGGGGTGCTACTCAGAATTTAATGTACCTTATCGACGTGCCGGTACCAACTCTTCGGATCCTCATACGCAAAACTTCGTTAACATGGGGATGATGATGTTATGAATTCTCCCACCTACTCGTTGCCTCGGGGATCACATTTTGATATGACCAGGTGTTGAATAAATTCCTCACGGCAATAGTCGCTGAACAGGTTCGAAGTATGGAAAAAGGGTTTCCAATAATTCTTTGGTTCTCTTAATGGAGAAATGTCCTTGTCGGTGTGCAACTTCGATGATCTCCTGTTCCATGAGTATAGGAACTGCAGCCAACTCCAGTACTCTCTAGTGAAGCACTTCGGCTTTACGTAGAAGCCTTTGTACTCGTCCTTGTTCAACACTTTTCTGACCGCCCTGATCCAATCGTCTTTTAGCTGCGCTTCTTTGATTCGGTGAATCAAAAAATCTTCTATCAATAGACAATTTGCATGACACATTTTCAAGCCTGCGCGGTGTTCGATGCTGTACTGGAACTCTTGAAGGAACATGACCCACCACGACACTCTTAAAGGAACGTATTTCTTTCAAGCCAGCTACATTCACTCTCCACTTTTTAGTGCTTCGATGATGGCAAGTACACACAGTCACAAAAGTAAATATACACCGTAAAAAATAACGAATCTTGACCGAATCATTAACTAGAAAGCGGAACTGCATAAACTTTGGGTAACATGCTATACATATTTATTTTGCTATTTTTATGCTCTTTTCAAAAACAAACAATAAAAAAAGTGGGACTAACAATAACAAAAATAATAAGAAAAAAGTAAAATACTGTTAAAATTGCATGTTACAAAAGTAAGTATACACTATTAAAAAAGAGAGATTTATCGCAAATTACTCAAATTTATTCCTAGTTGGATATCCTTAAGGATTTCGAAGCGTTAATACGCGAACCATGCAGACACAAGCGTCTGCACCTAGCCTCTATTAACGAACTCCCACTCTCACCTCCCCGTGGTGAAATCCGGGAGACGAGTACCCTCGACAGAAGATGGGGTAACCAACCCTCGTGGGACGTCTGGGCGGCTGCGAACGAGAGAGGGGGGAGTGTGAGTCTACCAGGGCTCATCACTCTTTTTAGAATGGCGGCGGAGGAGCTGGTCAACTGATTGGCCAACGGCGGCATCTACAACTCTAGTCAGCAGGAGCTACCTGGTTTCCATAGTAAGGTCGGGACCTTGGAATAGAGATGGCGGCGGATGAGCCCTTCTTTTAGGGCCAACGACGGCGTTCACAGCCTGCAAGAGGCTACCGACACCGGATCCCTCCGGACCCCTTTGTCCGGGGGCTAAACAAATGGACCTGTCCTCCCAGTTGGAGGTTGTGCGTGGGGTTAACTTCCTCACCACGTAAAAAATATACGAGTTGAGAAGCAACAATATGCCTCGGATACGGACGGATTTACTGTTGACGACCCCAGCAAACGGAATAAGGACAATGACTTTCGGTTCTGCACGTGGAATGTGAGGTCACTGAACAAACCACGTGCAGCCGATGAACTCGCGGATTCCCTAGACTGCTATAAAGCAGACGTTACCGCAATCCGGGAAGTGCAATGGGATGGGCCGGGCAAAAAGAGGATGAAAAACTGCGATATCTACTACGGCGACTGTTACAGAGAGCGAAGGCAGCGATTATTTGGATGTGGATTTGTTGTTCGAGGCAGACTTAGGCAAAAAGTCTTAAGCTTTAAGTACATAAGCGAGCGCCTCATAACAATCCGCATCAAGGCTAAATTCGGCAACATCAGCCTAATCTGCGCCCACGCCCCAACGGAGGACAAAGATGACGATAGCAAGGATGACTTCTATGATCTCCTAGAAGGAACGTACGATCAATGCCCCAGCTATGACACCAAGATCGTTCTAGGAGATTTCAACGCTAAGCTGGGTAAAGAGGACATCTTTGCTAGAGTCATCGGTAAACTCAGCCTGCACGACACCACGTCCGAAAACGGACACAGGCTGGTGGACTTTGTTACGGGGCGAAACCTCTCTGTAGCTAGCACGCGGTTCCCACACCTCAACATCCATAAAGGGACCTGGCGGTCCCCAGATCATTCAACCGTCAACCAGATTGATCACGTTGCGATCGACGTCAGACACTCCTCCAGTATTCTTGATGTCCGAACGTTCCGATGCCCCAACATCGACTCGGACCATTTCCTTGTTGTAGCCAAGGTTAGGACACGGATATCGAGAGAACAACGGAGTCGAGGAAGACAACCACGGTTTGACGTCGAAAAGCTACAATCGCAACAGACTGCCAGGAACTTTGCCGATCGAGTCTCCCTTAAACTCTCCGAAAGTTCGACGCCGCCTGCACTAACAATAGACGAAGAATGGAAACGTTGTCAAAGAGCCATCAGAGAAGCCGCTACTGATGTGCTGGGTTTTAAAACCCCAACAAGGAAAAACCCCTGGTTTGACAACGAGTGCAGGCAGGCACATGCAGCAAAGCAAGAAGCCTACCGGGCAACGCTGCATCGAACCACGAGAGGTGTTCGTGAGCTCTACGAACAGAGAAGAAGGGAAGAGAACCGGCTTCTCAGGAAGAAAAAGAAAGAGCACGAGAAGCGCGCGATCGAGGAGATGGAGAGGTGTTATGGCAGGAATGATGTCCGGAAGTTTTGGATATAAAGTTCGGACAGAAACTTGCCGGGACGAAAATGGACAGCTAGTAGTAGATTCGCAGTCGATACTGAGAATTTGGAAAAATCATTTCTGCAGACTGTTGAACGGCGATGAGGACACAAATACCGCTGTCAGGCAGAGTGTTCCACTCAACACAACGGACGATGATAGAAGAGAATACCGTCCCCCCGACCTAGACGAAGTCGAGATAGCGATATCGAGACTGAAGTCTAATAAAGCTGCTGGTGCAGATAGTCTGCCCGCCGAAATGTTTAAAGCAGCTGGAGGTGATCTGGTAGGGCGCATGCACCAGCTCATCTGTAAGATATGGTCGGAGGAAAGCATGCCCGATGAGTGGAATCTCAGTATCGTTTGCCCGATCCACAAGAAAGGAGACCCCTTTGACTGCGCCAACTATCGAGGGATAAGTCTCCTTAACATCGCCTACAAGATCTTCTCTGCCGTTTTGTGTGAACGTCTGAAACCATTCGTGAACAAACTGATAGGTCCTTACCAGTGTGGTTTCCACCATCGATCAAATTTTCACACTGCGGCAGATCCTGGAGAAGACCCAAGAAATGCAAATTGACACACACCATCTATTTGTCGATTTCAAGGTCGCATATGACAGCGTGTATAGAGACGAGCTATACAGCGCCATGTCTAGTTCTGACATTCCTGCCAAACTCGTCAGACTGAGCAGGATGACGATGGAGAACTCTCGCTGCTCCGTCAAAGTCGGTAACGAACTCACCGAGACCTTCAATGTCAAAAAAGGTTTTAGACAAGGGGACGCGCTGTCATGTGATTTCTTTAACATCATTCTTGAGAAGATCGTGCAAAACTCACTGGCCAACACAAGAGGCACGATCTTCCAAAAGTCCGTTCAACTGCTAGCTTACGCGGATGACATTGACATGATTGGGCGAACACAGCGAGCCGTCAATGATGCGTTTGCTGGCATTGAAACGGAAGCGGCTAAAATGGGTCTGGCGGTAAGCGAGTGCAAAACAAAGTATATGCTGTCGTCGAGAAAGGACGCACAACATCGACGACTTGGCCAGAACGTCACCATAGGCAGCTATAACTTTGAGGTAGTTAAGGACTTCGTCTACCTTGGCTCCGCAGTAAACAGTACAAACAACATCAGTACCGAGATCAAACGCAGAATTACTCTTGCCAACCGCTGTTTTTATGGGCTCAAAAGGCAATTGAGTAGTAGAGCCCTCTCTCGGAAGACCAAGTTGACTTTGTATAAGACCTTGATCATCCCAGTCCTGCTTTACGGTGCAGAGGCATGGACAATATCCCAAGCGGATGAACAGTCTCTTGGTCTTTTCGGGAGAAAAGTACTGCGCGCGATCTTTGGTCCTGTTTGCGTTGATGGAATTTGGAGGAGAAGATTCAACCACGAACTGTATGGGCTGTACAGCGACATGAGTCCAGCCAGGCGTCTACGGATCCAACGCCTAAGATGGCTAGGCCATGTAGAGCGTATGGACAACTTAGCTCCGGCCCGAAGAGTCTTCGACTCTGAGCCTGTGGGGCAACGCAACAGAGGACGTCCACGAACAAGGTGGCGCACACAAGTCGAGGGGGACCTCTGCCGGCTTGGTGTGCGAAACTGGAGACAGCTGGCGAAAGATCGTGCTGGCTGGAGAGGCATGTTGAGTGAGGCTCAGGTCCACCTCGGACTGTAGCGCCCTAAGAAGAAGAAGAAGGATATCCTTAAGCAGTAATAACTGCCTTTATTCTCGATCCCATTGAGGTAACAAGCTTTTGAGTTACTTCCAGACTTATTTGTTTCCCATTCGTCCTGTATAATAGCGTTAAGCTCGAATTTGGTCCTAATGTCATGGTTTAGGATTTGACGATCGAGATGAGCCCACAAATGCTCGATAATATTTAAATCCGGTGATTGAGGTGGTGTTTTGGGCTGTTTTCGCACATTGTACAGTAACCATTCCCTCACAACCAGGGAAGTGTGCTTTGGGTCATTGTCTTGTTGGAATATAAATGAACCCTTCAAGCCTGATTTCTGCAAGCTATGGTGGAGATTGTTTTTCAGTATACTGAGGTAATCCTATCGATTCATTGTCGTCTCAATAAATACTAAAATGCCAACACCAGATGCCGCCATACACCTTCAAACCATTACTGATCCGCCACCATGCTTCACCGTACCAGCCATGTTCTTTGGATCTTACTGCGTATTTGGCCAAAAAATTTGGTTGAATTCGCCAAAAATCACTCAAAGTGATTTCTGCAATAGCGTAATATTCTCTAACGAGAGTAAATTTCACATTCACGCTTCCGATGGACGCCGTAAGGTTTGACGAAAACCAAATACGCAGTTAACATTGTACGGTGAAGCATGGTGAGAGATCAGTAGTGGTTTGAGGGTGTATGGCGGCAAATATATAAATATTTATGGTGCATGCATGCAAGCTTTTTTCTGTATTTATACAAATGCATAAACACATGGATGTGTACAATACACAACGTTGGCAAAATTAATGTAGGGCATTTTTTAGGAATATCATGATCAACAGAAATCATATAGTAAAGAGATATCCAACTTCTACTTCTCTTACCCTTTGATTTCATTTGACAGCGTTTTTTGCGATTTTTCGTACCGTGTCTGTGAATACATGTGAGCTGCTCACATCAGCTGATAAACATACACATTCAAACAAATGAGGTGAACTACGCCATTTATTTGAAAACTGTTCGTTGCTTGAACTTTATTTCAAATCCATGTTTTCAACACGAAAATAAGTCCAGAGGGTGCATTCACATGAGCTTTCGTTTTTATTTGTTACAAACTGAATATACGTTATTATTTGAATATAGTATTGAAAAATTATAAAATAGGTAAACGAAGAATGATTTAATGGATGTGTATTATATACACACATATATTGAATTTAACCAATAATAGTAGAACAGCAAAGGTTTTATAAATGGGATAAAAAGTGTAAAAAATGTGCATTTTTCTTATTGATATTTGAAGTTTTAGATTTCTGTGCCTGTAATTGCGTACAAAAGTCACATATTTTGAAACGATTTCCTAACCTAAAACGTATTCATTTGATTAATAAATATTTAAAAAGAATGGACTTACTTCGAAGGTTAAAAACAACGTTCACGCAGTTAAATAACAATAATACAATTAAAATCAAATATCAAGCACATTTTGTTATGAAATCAGTTATTAAATATTGATACTGCATTTTTTCCAAAAAACAATTCAAGCAAATGCTTTTGGATTTTCAGATTTCTTTTAAGTAATAATTCACACGTGAAATAATTAAAGAATTTTATTTTCTTGCATTATATTTCTAATTTCCCATAAAACTTGATTGATATCAGCATTTTAAACAGATTTCTTTAAACACTACTAATCGTCATATTATTTATATTAGCCAACAATTGCGAAACTAATCCCTGAATGATTTCAATTGTGGGCAAATTCACGAATTTTCCGCCATTTTCGTAGTGTATCCATGCATTTTTTCTCTTAAATACACGAACTTCGTGGTGGAATTCATAAGTTTTGTGATAGTATGTGTACATCCCAAGCAAAAACTAAGTTTCTCTTAAAACTCGTGGAATAAACGTCACAAATTGTACCACGGACAAGGGTAATTCTGGGCGAAGTTGGATATCTCTTTACAATTTGATTTCTGATGATCAAACTCAAAGTCAACGTTGGTCATACATGTTTACCGTATAAATCGGAAAATGTTGTTGAGTGTTATTTTCTTAGAAGCGTTTTATCCTAAACGTGAGAATGATAATGAAATAGTTGTAGTCAAGATTAGAAAACTTTTGTCATTGAAAGGGCTTTTGATAATTTTGCTTGCACTGAGTGAACGGCTAATGGTCTTTTGTTTCCTTTCTACATTGTTTTCTTATGAGCAATAACGAAAGGGTAAGTTTATCTTATGAAATCATATGGGAAAGATAGCATAGAATAGGTTTAACTGATACACCACCTTACCTTGACTTAATGAATCATGACCTTATTCAAACTCCCAATTTTAGGTAATGAGTATAAGTTTATTGTTCGTGATGTTTCTTGTTATTACCTCAAAAATACTATTTAATTTTAGATATAAATCTTACTACCTCCGGGCAGTATGCCAACCATGATGATGACGATAGTTATTTGAAGTAAAGTAACACAACTTATAAAATAAAAGAAAGGAGTAGAGGTTTATAAAAGAGTTTTGAGTTATACATATATGTACGCCAATTTTTTCAACAATTTTCCCTTGGTGCTAACGCTACCCGCGTAAACACACTTGCTTTGCACTGGAGTAGTTATTATCCCGGTTGAACATTTTGAATGTAACAGATTAAAAATTATTTCTATCATATAGTTTTCAGGGCTCTAAAAAAGCTCAGTTTTAAGTAAAATTTTTGATTAACTGCGTTCGTATTATCGAACGAAGAAATGACTTATTACCTCTTACTTGGGTTGAATAGTGATTTAACATGAATGTCATTATATGTGTCGGTTCTTTATTTCAATATTATTGTGAACTTAAACAATTTCACTTTCACATACATATGCTTTTGTATGCGAAGAGCTCTAGTGCTTGATTGCTACTGCCGCGTTGTTGTTACTTTACGAATGGTAAAGGGATAAAGGAAAGCGTGTTGGGCTGCTCGTGTGTATGTCGGCGTCCTTCTGTAGCGTGACAGTTTCCTGTTGTTAGTGCCGTTCGTGTGCGGTTCGTTGTCGTAGGGTGTTTTGTATTTCGTTCGGCTCAACCCCACATATATGCATTTTCTAAGGAAAACAGTGCTCATTTTTTTGCTCTTCTGTAATATTTGAACCACCATCATTTGATCATTTAAAAAAGAAAACAATTTCGAAAAATTACAAGTGAAAGTGAATTTCTTCTTCTTCTTCTTAGAGTGCTACAATCCGAGGTGGACCTGGGTCTCACCCAACATGCCTCTCCAGCCAGCAAGATCTCTTGCTAGCTGTCTCCAGTTTCGCACACCAAGCCGACCGAGGTCCCCTTCGACTTGTGTGCGCCACATTGTACGTGACGTCCTCTGTTGCGTTGTCCCACAGGCTCAGAGTCACAGGCTCTTCGGGCCGGAGCTAAGTTGTCCTTACGCTTTACATGGCCTAGCCATCTTAAGCGTTGGATCCGTAGACGCGCATATAGTTCGTGGTTGAACCTTCTCCTCCAAATGCCATCAATAGGACCAAAGATAGCTTGCAAAACATTTCTCTCAAGAAGGCAAATAGACTCTTCCTCCGCTTGGGATATTGTCCATGACTTTGCGCTATAAAGCAGGACTGGAATGATCAAGGTCTTATACAATAGAGGTCTGCAACCAGTTTCAAGACATTCATTTTGTTTCGAGTACCATATTCATTCGACTCACATCCTGAAAACTAAAATGAATGAATCACCTGATATTTAGTTACTGAGTGAGTACTTCACCCATTGATAACCAACCATTTAGTTCAGTGTACTCAGGAAGAATGAGTACACAACATTGAGTACACTGAGTGCACTGAATCCATTCAATTCATTCAATCCACTCAATACAATGAATACATTCAATACTCTCACTTTTTTAATATATATTTGAATTTTCTTCCAAATCCTTATAGATCTCAGACTTATTAATATTTGAATGTAAAAACATTATTTGGTTTACTAATTAAACCAATTAATAAATCGGAACCAGTTAAATTCCTTTTTCCAGATATTAATTGTCTAGCTGAGGAAAATATTCGCTCTGATGCAGCACTACTTGCTGGAGCGGATACAATTTTGCAACTAACTTTATATAAAAGAGGAAATTCTATTTGGTGCAAGCGCCACCATTGTAGTACATTGAAATTATCATGAAAAATTATAACTATTATAATAAATTATAAAATTATATCATAACTTCCACAGCTGGAATAAAATCTTGCAACAGGTCTTTATCGTCTGATAAAAGACTATGCAACCCTTCATTTAGTATTCGTTCTTGATACCGATATTTCGTTTACATAAGTCTGCATGATGCTTTTACATTCGTCTTTAATGCATTTATTTTCATCTTCGTTTAATTGAATCAGTTTATTTGCGGGAGGAAACAGAGAAAGGGCTATTTTATGGAAT
This sequence comes from Myathropa florea, assembly GCA_930367185.1. Classification (NCBI taxonomy): domain Eukaryota; kingdom Metazoa; phylum Arthropoda; class Insecta; order Diptera; family Syrphidae; genus Myathropa; species Myathropa florea. The sequence continues at coordinate 12,028 of CAKNEX010000073.1, read as the reverse complement.
ATTGTTAAATTTTGTAATACAATGAAATCAAAAAAAAAATTTAATTTTACTTTAAAATTTTTAATGACATTTAGGTCTTCCAAACTGACAGCACATATTTTTTTAGGCGGTGAATATGAACGATTGTTAAATGAAGGGTTGCATAATCTCCACCTTCTAATTTTTTCGAAGTTTCTTCAAAAGGTTTTAAAATTAATTTTTTTTCGCAATATATTAGTAATTTCCTCCCAGTTTCTTTCTATTGAATCAAATAAATAAAAAATTTTCCATTGTGTACAAGAATTTTTAAAGATGTTTTTAAACAACAATTAATGCCGGATTTCTTAAAATATTTTACGAGTTTGGTGCACATAATACATAATTGAGCTATTTCATGGCTTTCTTTTATACTTTTTTCAATTGCGTTATGTATAAGGTGGTTAATACAGAAAATGTGGTTGAATGAGCGAAAGGCAGCAACCATATTTGCCATCCTTTCCGTTACTACAATGGCCTTGTCCTTAAGTTCAAATTCGAATTCTTTTAAAATAAGCGAATACTTTGACCTGAAAATTGATGAAAAATGTTTGTTAGTACTTTTGTATGTACCTACTTACAAACCTATTTATCTTATGCATAGATTACGTATACGTACCGGTACATGATTCACCCTACATAGATTTTAGGCCTAGAAGTCTAGTAATTAATGTTCATTCCTTAATGTAGTGAATTGTCAGTGAAATGTATGAAGTTCTCAAAAAATTGTCTGTCCAAATGTCTGATGTTAGTCCATAGCCAATATTCTTGATTGATATTATTTCGTCTTTTATAATTTTTCAATATTTATTATGAAGACTTTGAATACTTCGTGAAATTGTTGTGGGGTGTGGTAACAACTTATTAATATCCACATTTTCACAATAACTTGCACCTATCGATATTAAAAATTGTGTGAAATTCCTTAGTCCTGAATCTTCCACAATTTTAAAAGGTCGACAATTTTCAACTGCCCACTTTGTTACAACGTGTACACTATTTTGTTTGTCCACAGTTTCCACTTAAATTTTTCCCACAATTTCAGTCTTTTCTCTTTTTAATAATAAATAACGCCTATGTTTAACTAAATTTGAAGTGCTTTTGAAATTAAATTAAATTAAATTAAATTAAATTAAAACACTTTCTGCAAGCCACTAAATTTGGAACTTGATCACCATTTGCACTTTCGATTGTTCCAAAAATATCCCATATTTTACTTCTGCCTTTTTTGTTGGTATTTTCAAGCTCGCCACTTATAATTTTTTGTTTTAATAGCGGAAGAATTTAGCAACGTGATATTGCTGGCCATCGAAATGTCCGAATCGTTTGTTGAATCCAGGGCTGTACAAAATCAAGTACAAGCATAAGTACCAGTACCAGTACCTGGAATTATACTTGTACTTCAGTACCTTGGTACTGGTACTTTAATTGAATCAAGTACAAGTCCTTTTTACTAAAGTACTTGAGCAGTACTTTCAAGTACTTGAGCAATACTTTCAAGTACTTGAGCAGTACTTTGAAGTGCGTGAGTAGTCTTGCTTTCAGCGTCTCAAAACTCATAACTGTGCATAGATCGAAATTGATAAGGCAAGCTTATATTGCTAGTACTTACGACTAATTGCTAAATCCTTTTTAATAAAATACTTTCCAATATTTGATATAATTTAAAGTACTTGAAAGTACTTGTAAATACTTGTAAGTACTGGTCAAATACTTGTAAGTACTGATCAGGTACTTAAGTCCTTATTTATGTACGTAAAAATGAATACTTGTGGCAAATAAAGGAAAAAAAAAACAAGTACCACTGGACTTCATTCTTTTCAAGTACAAGTACTGCCGTACTGAAGTACAAGTATCAGTACTCGGTACTTGTACTTGTAATGTACTGAAGTCAGATAATACTGAAGTACTTTACAGCCCTGGTTGAATCCTTGTTTTAAATTTAATTTAAATAAGACATGCTTGAACTTGTTTCCAAAATAAAATTAACTTACATTATATATTTCCATTTTATTAACAAAAAATAATCCGCTATTCAGAGGCAAGTAACTTTTTTGTCTTCACTTGATCAAAGCTAGAATCCAATTGCCCACTGCATACATTTGTACTCAGTGTGCTCAGTGTATTTTTAACAGCACTCGTATGAATGAAACCAAATATTGTATTCTTTTTGATATCAGGTGATCGAATGGTGTACAGTGATTGGCTATTTGAATGTGGTACTTTTTGTACAGTATTCGTACTCTTATGATTGCCATGAATACAGAACACTGAAGTACTGTACATGCTTAGAGAAAGAAAATCAATCCATTCACGCAGACCTCTATTATACAAAGTCAACTTGTTCTTCCAAGAGAGGATTCTATTACTCAATTGTCTTTTGAGCTCCAAAAAACAGCGGTTGACAAGAGTTATTCTGCTTTGATCTCGGTACAGATGTTGTTTGTACCGCGGAGCCGAGGTAGACGAAGTCCTTAACTACCTCAAAGTTATAGCTGCCTATGGTGACGTTCTGGCCAAGTCGTCGATGTTGTGCGTCCTTTCTCGACGACAGCATATACTTTGTTTTGCACTCGCTTACCGCCAGACCCATTTTAGCCGCTTCCGTTTCAATGCCAGCACACGCATCAATGACGGCTCGCTGTGTTCTCCCAATCGCGTCAATGCTATCCGCGTAAGCTAGCAGTGGAACAGACTTTTAGATGTTATCATAGAAATCACATGACAGCGCGTCGTTTTGTCTGAAACCTTTTTTGACATTGAAGGTCTCGGTGAGTTCGTTCGTTATCCACCTTGATGGAGCAGCGAGAGTTCTCCAAAGTCATTCTGCTCAGTCTTAGAGTTTGGCAGGAATGTCAAAACTAGACATGGCGCTGTATAGCTCCTCTCTATGCACGCTGTCATATGCGGCCTTGAAATCGACAAATAGATGGTGTGTGTCGATCTGGATTTCTTGGGCTTTTTCCAACATCTGCGTAGTGAAGATTTGGTCGAAAATGGACTTCCCTTGCGTGGAACCACACAGATACGGACTTATCAGATTGGTGACGAAAGGTTTCAGGCGTTCACACAGAATGGTAGAGAAGTTCTTATAGGCGATGTTAAGGAGACTTATCATTCGATAGTTGGCGCAGTCAAAGGGGTCTCCTTTCGATCGGGCAAATGATACTGAGACTTCACTCATCGGGCATGCTTTCCTCCGACCATATCTTACAGATGAGCTGGTGCATGTGCCCTACCAGATCATCTCCAGCTGCTTTAAACATTTCGGCTGGCAGACTATCTGCACCAGTAACTTTCTCAGTATCGACTGCGAATCTACTACTAGTTGTCCATTTTCGTACCGGCAGCTTCTGTCCGAACTTTATACCCATTCGATAAAAGTTTCACCCTTTGGTAAAACTTTCGGACATCATTCCTGCCATAACACCTCTCCATCCTCTCGATCGCGCGCTTCTCGTGCTCTCTCTTTTTCTTCCTAAGAAGCCAATTCTCTTCAATTTGTTTCTCTTCGTAAAGCCATAAGTGGATTATGGCGTTAATTCACTTTCAAATGCGAATTAACGCCATTATGGCGTTAGTTCATATGGCCTTCGTTCACGGCACCTCTTGCTTTGCTTCATGTGCCAGCCTGCATTCGTTGTCAAACCAGGGGTTTTTCCTAGGTGATGGTTTAAAACCCAGCATAGTAGCGGCTTCTCTGATGGCTTTGTGCTAACGTTTCCACTTTTCGTCTATTGCTAGAGCAGGCGGCGTCGAACTTTCGGAGGGTTTTAGGGAAACTCGACCGGCAAAGCTCCTGGCAGTCTGTTGCGATTGTAGCTTTTCGACGTCAAATCATAGTAATCTTCCTCGACTCCTTTGTTCTCTCGAGATCTGTGTCCAATAAATCCGTCCATATCCGAGGCAGGTTATTGCTTCTGAACTAGGAGATTTTTACGATTTTAACCCCTTGCATAACCTCCAACTGGGAGTACAGGCCCATTTGTTTTGCCCCCGGACAAAGGGGTCCGGAAGGTTCCAGTGTCGGTAGCCTCTTACGGGCTGTGAGCGCCGCCGTTGGTTCTAAGAGAACGGCTCACCTGCCGACATCTCTATTCCAGGGTCATGACCTTAGCATAGAAACCAGGTAGCTCCTGCTGACTGGATTTGTGGATGCCACCGTTGGCCAATCAATTCGTCCGCTCCTCCGTAGACTCAAACTCCCCCTCTCTCGCTTGCAGCCGCTCAGACGTCCCACTAGGGTTGGTTACCCCATCTTCGGTCGAGGGTACTCGGCTCCCAGATTTTACCACGGGGAGGTGAGAGTAGGAGTTTATTAATAGAGGCTAGGTGCAGACGCTTGTGCCTGCATGGTACGCCTGTCAAGGGCTTAATACGTTTGAGTCTTTGAATCTGCTCATTTATGTCACTTAACCTTGCTGCTTCCTGTTTCATGTGGTTTCTCAGCTTTGTAAAGCGCGTTCTCGCATATTTAGAAATTGTCTCCCATACAGTATCTAGTTGAGGCCGC
>CAKNEX010000072.1:0-89100 GCA_930367185.1 Myathropa florea | reverse complement strand
AATGCCTCTACAAATCTTGTTATGGTCAAAACCACGCCAGACTTACCGTTTTTGAGAAAAAATATGTGCATCGCACAATAACATACATATTTTCAGCTAAAAGTATGGCATAATTTGGTTTATTTTCATTTTTCTCGGAAACTAGTAGGCCTAGAATTAAGATTTTTGGTTAAAATGTTCGTAATGAATGCCTCTACAAATCTTGTTATGGTCAAAACCACGCCAGACTTACCGTTTTTGAGAAAAAATATGTGCATCGCACAATAACATACATATTTTCAGCTAAAAGTATGGCATAATTTGGTTTATTTTCATTTTCTCGGAAACTAGTAGGCCTAGAATTAAGATTTTTGGTTTAAAATGTTCGTAATGAATGCCTCTACAAATCTTGTTATGGTCAAAACCACGCCAGACTTACCGTTTTTGAGAAAAAATATGTGCATCGCACAATAACATACATATTTTCAGCTAAAAGTATGGCATAATTTGGTTTATTTTCATTTTCTCGGAAACTAGTAGGCCTAGAATTAAGATTTTTGGTTTAAAATGTTCGTAATGAATGCCTCTACAAATCTTGTTATGGTCAAAACCACGCCAGACTTACCGTTTTTGAGAAAAAATATGTGCATCGCACAATAACATACATATTTTCAGCTAAAAGTATGGCATAATTTGGTTTATTTTCATTTTCTCGGAAACTAGTAGGCCTAGAATTAAGATTTTTGGTTTAAAATGTTCGTAATGAATGCCTCTACAAATCTTGTTATGGTCAAAACCACGCCAGACTTACCGTTTTTGAGAAAAAATATGTGCATCGCACAATAACATACATATTTTCAGCTAAAAGTATGGCATAATTTGGTTTATTTTCATTTTCTCGGAAACTAGTAGGCCTAGAATTAAGATTTTTGGTTTAAAATGTTCGTAATGAATGCCTCTACAAATCTTGTTATGGTCAAAACCACGCCAGACTTACCGTTTTTGAGAAAAAATATGTGCATCGCACAATAACATACATATTTTCAGCTAAAAGTATGGCATAATTTGGTTTATTTTCATTTTCTCGGAAACTAGTAGGCCTAGAATTAAGATTTTTGGTTTAAAATGTTCGTAATGAATGCCTCTACAAATCTTGTTATGGTCAAAACCACGCCAGACTTACCGTTTTTGAGAAAAAATATGTGCAACGCACAATAACATACATATTTTTAATTTCAGCTAAAAGTATGGCATAATTTGGTTTATTTTCATTTTCTCGGAAACTAGTAGGCCTAGAATTAAGATTTTTGGTTAAAATGTTCGTAATGAATGCCTCTACAAATCTTGTTATGGTCAAAACCACGCCAGACTTACCGTTTTTGAGAAAAAATATGTGCATCGCACAATAACATACATATTTTCAGCTAAAAGTATGGCATAATTTGGTTTATTTTCATTTTCTCGGAAACTAGTAGGCCTAGAATTAAGATTTTTGGTTTAAAATGTTCGTAATGAATGCCTCTACAAATCTTGTTATGGTCAAAACCACGCCAGACTTACCGTTTTTGAGAAAAAATATGTGCATCGCACAATAACATACATATTTTCAGCTAAAAGTATGGCATAATTTGGTTTATTTTCATTTTCTCGGAACTAGTAGGCCTAGAATTAAGATTTTTGGTTTAAAATGTTCGTAATGAATGCCTCTACAAATCTTGTTATGGTCAAAACCACGCCAGACTTACCGTTTTTGAGAAAAAATATGTGCATCGCACAATAACATACATATTTTCAGCTAAAAGTATGGCATAATTTGGTTTATTTTCATTTTCTCGGAAACTAGTAGGCCTAGAATTAAGATTTTTGGTTTAAAATGTTCGTAATGAATGCCTCTACAAATCTTGTTATGGTCAAAACCACGCCAGACTTACCGTTTTTGAGAAAAAATATGTGCATCGCACAATAACATACATATTTTACATATTTTCAGCTAAAAGTATGGCATAATTTGGTTTATTTTCATTTTCTCGGAAACTAGTAGGCCTAGAATTAAGATTTTTGGTTTAAAATGTTCGTAATGAATGCCTCTACAAATCTTGTTATGGTCAAAACCACGCCAGACTTACCGTTTTTGAGAAAAAATATGTGCATCGCACAATAACATTACATATTTTCAGCTAAAAGTATGGCATAATTTGGTTTATTTTCATTTTCTCGGAAACTAGTAGGCCTAGAATTAAGATTTTGGTTTAAAATGTTCGTAATGAATGCCTCTACAAATCTTGTTATGGTCAAAACCACGCCAGACTTACCGTTTTTGAGAAAAAATATGTGCATCGCACAATAACATACATATTTTCAGCTAGAAGTATGGCATAATTTGGTTTATTTTCATTTTCTCGGAAACTAGTAGGCCTAGAATTAAGATTTTTGGTTTAAAATGTTCGTAATGAATGCCTCTACAAATCTTGTTATGGTCAAAACCACGCCAGACTTACCGTTTTTGAGAAAAAATATGTGCATCGCACAATAACATACATATTTTCAGCTAAAAGTATGGCATAATTTGGTTTATTTTCATTTTCTCGGAAACTAGTAGGCCTAGAATTAAGATTTTTGGTTTAAAATGTTCGTAATGAATGCCTCTACAAATCTTGTTATGGTCAAAACCACGCCAGACTTACCGTTTTTGAGAAAAAATATGTGCATCGCACAATAACATACATATTTTTCAGCTAAAAGTATGGCATAATTTGGTTTATTTTCATTTTCTCGGAAACTAGTAGGCCTAGAATTAAGATTTTTGGTTTAAAATGTTCGTAATGAATGCCTCTACAAATCTTGTTATGGTCAAAACCACGCCAGACTTACCGTTTTTGAGAAAAAATATGTGCATCGCACAATAACATACATATTTTCAGCTAAAAGTATGGCATAATTTGGTTTATTTTCATTTTCTCGGAAACTAGTAGGCCTAGAATTAAGATTTTTGGTTTAAAATGTTCGTAATGAATGCCTCTACAATCTTGTTATGGTCAAAACCACGCCAGACTTACCGTTTTTGAGAAAAAATATGTGCAACGCACAATAACATACATATTTTACATATTTCAGCTAAAAGTATGGCATAATTTGGTTTATTTTCATTTTCTCGGAAACTAGTAGGCCTAGAATTAAGATTTTTGGTTTAAAATGTTCGTAATGAATGCCTCTACAAATCTTGTTATGGTCAAAACCACGCCAGACTTACCGTTTTTGAGAAAAAATATGTGCAACGCACAATAACATTACATATTTTCAGCTAAAAGTATGGCATAATTTGGTTTATTTTCATTTTCTCGGAAACTAGTAGGCCTAGAATTAAGATTTTTGGTTTAAAATGTTCGTAATGAATGCCTCTACAAATCTTGTTATGGTCAAAACCACGCCAGACTTACCGTTTTTGAGAAAAAATATGTGCATCGCACAATAACATACATATTTTACATATTTTCAGCTAAAAGTATGGCATAATTTGGTTTATTTTCATTTTCTCGGAAACTAGTAGGCCTAGAATTAAGATTTTTGGTTTAAAATGTTCGTAATGAATGCCTCTACAAATCTTGTTATGGTCAAAACCACGCCAGACTTACCGTTTTTGAGAAAAAATATGTGCAACGCACAATAACATACATATTTTTACATATTTTCAGCTAAAAGTATGGCATAATTTGGTTTATTTTCATTTTCTCGGAAACTAGTAGGCCTAGAATTAAGATTTTTGGTTTAAAATGTTCGTAATGAATGCCTCTACAAATCTTGTTATGGTCAAAACCACGCCAGACTTACCGTTTTTGAGAAAAAATATGTGCAACGCACAATAACATACATATTTTTCAGCTAAAAGTATGGCATAATTTGGTTTATTTTCATTTTCTCGGAAACTAGTAGGCCTAGAATTAAGATTTTTGGTTTAAAATGTTCGTAATGAATGCCTCTACAAATCTTGTTATGGTCAAAACCACGCCAGACTTACCGTTTTTGAGAAAAAATATGTGCATCGCACAATAACATACATATTTTCAGCTAAAAGTATGGCATAATTTGGTTTATTTTCATTTTCTCGGAAACTAGTAGGCTAGAATTAAGATTTTTGGTTTAAAATGTCGTAATGAATGCCTCTACAAATCTTGTTATGGTCAAAACCACGCCAGACTTACCGTTTTTGAGAAAAAATATGTGCAACGCACAATAACATACATATTTTTACATATTTTCAGCTAAAAGTATGGCATAATTTGGTTTATTTTCATTTTCTCGGAAACTAGTAGGCCTAGAATTAAGATTTTTGGTTTAAAATGTTCGTAATGAATGCCTCTACAAATCTTGTTATGGTCAAAACCACGCCAGACTTACCGTTTTTGAGAAAAAATATGTGCATCGCACAATAACATACATATTTTCAGCTAAAAGTATGGCATAATTTGGTTTATTTTCATTTTCTCGGAAACTAGTAGGCCTAGAATTAAGATTTTTGGTTTAAAATGTTCGTAATGAATGCCTCTACAAATCTTGTTATGGTCAAAACCACGCCAGACTTACCGTTTTTGAGAAAAAATATGTGCAACGCACAATAACATACATATTTTTACATATTTTCAGCTAAAAGTATGGCATAATTTGGTTTATTTTCATTTTCTCGGAAACTAGTAGGCCTAGAATTAAGATTTTTGGTTTAAAATGTTCGTAATGAATGCCTCTACAAATCTTGTTATGGTCAAAACCACGCCAGACTTACCGTTTTTGAGAAAAAATATGTGCAACGCACAATAACATACATATTTTTACATATTTTCAGCTAAAAGTATGGCATAATTTGGTTTATTTTCATTTTCTCGGAAACTAGTAGGCCTAGAATTAAGATTTTTGGTTTAAAATGTTCGTAATGAATGCCTCTACAAATCTTGTTATGGTCAAAACCACGCCAGACTTACCGTTTTTGAGAAAAAATATGTGCATCGCACAATAACATACATATTTTCAGCTAAAAGTATGGCATAATTTGGTTTATTTTCATTTTCTCGGAAACTAGTAGGCCTAGAATTAAGATTTTTGGTTTAAAATGTTCGTAATGAATGCCTCTACAAATCTTGTTATGGTCAAAACCACGCCAGACTTACCGTTTTGAGAAAAAATATGTGCATCGCACAATAACATACATATTTTCAGCTAAAAGTATGGCATAATTTGGTTTATTTTCATTTTCTCGGAAACTAGTAGGCCTAGAATTAAGATTTTTGGTTTAAAATGTTCGTAATGAATGCCTCTACAAATCTTGTTATGGTCAAAACCACGCCAGACTTACCGTTTTTGAGAAAAAATATGTGCAACGCACAATAACATACATATTTTTACATATTTTCAGCTAAAAGTATGGCATAATTTGGTTTATTTTCATTTTCTCGGAAACTAGTAGGCCTAGAATTAAGATTTTTGGTTTAAAATGTTCGTAATGAATGCCTCTACAAATCTTGTTATGGTCAAAACCACGCCAGACTTACCGTTTTTGAGAAAAAATATGTGCATCGCACAATAACATACATATTTTCAGCTAAAAGTATGGCATAATTTGGTTTATTTTCATTTTCTCGGAAACTAGTAGGCCTAGAATTAAGATTTTTGGTTTAAAATGGTCGTAATGAATGCCTCTACAAATCTTGTTATGGTCAAAACCACGCCAGACTTACCGTTTTTGAGAAAAAAATATGTGCATCGCACAATAACATACATATTTTTACATATTTTCAGCTAAAAGTATGGCATAATTTGGTTTATTTTCATTTTCTCGGAAACTAGTAGGCCTAGAATTAAGATTTTTGGTTTAAAATGTTCGTAATGAATGCCTCTACAAATCTTGTTATGGTCAAAACCACGCAAGACTTACCGTTTTTGAGAAAAAATATGTGCAACGCACAATAACATACATATTTTTACATATTTTCAGCTAAAAGTATGGCATAATTGGTTTATTTTCATTTTCTCGGAAACTAGTAGGCCTAGAATTAAGATTTTTGGTTTAAAATGTTCGTAAAGAATGCCTCTACAAATCTTGTTATGGTCAAAACCACGCCAGACTTACCGTTTTTGAGAAAAAATATGTGCATCGCACAATAACATACATATTTTCAGCTAAAAGTATGGCATAATTTGGTTTATTTTCATTTTCTCGGAAACTAGTAGGCCTAGAATTAAGATTTTTGGTTTAAAATGTTCGTAATGAATGCCTCTACAAATCTTGTTATGGTCAAAACCACGCCAGACTTACCGTTTTTGAGAAAAAATATGTGCAACGCACAATAACATACATATTTTTACATATTTTCAGCTAAAAGTATGGCATAATTTGGTTTATTTTCATTTTCTCGGAAACTAGTAGGCCTAGAATTAAGATTTTTGGTTTAAAATGTTCGTAATGAATGCCTCTACAAATCTTGTTATGGTCAAAACCACGCCAGACTTACCGTTTTTGAGAAAAAATATGTGCAACGCACAATAACATACATATTTTTACATATTTTCAGCTAAAAGTATGGCATAATTTGGTTTATTTTCATTTTCTCGGAAACTAGTAGGCCTAGAATTAAGATTTTTGGTTTAAAATGTTCGTAATGAATGCCTCTACAAATCTTGTTATGGTCAAAACCACGCCAGACTTACCGTTTTTGAGAAAAAATATGTGCATCGCACAATAACATACATATTTTCAGCTAAAAGTATGGCATAATTTGGTTTATTTTCATTTTCTCGGAAACTAGTAGGCCTAGAATTAAGATTTTTGGTTTAAAATGTTCGTAATGAATGCCTCTACAAATCTTGTTATGGTCAAAACCACGCCAGACTTACCGTTTTTGAGAAAAAATATGTGCATCGCACAATAACATACATATTTTCAGCTAAAAGTATGGCATAATTTGGTTTATTTTCATTTTCTCGGAAACTAGTAGGCCTAGAATTAAGATTTTTGGTTTAAAATGTTCGTAATGAATGCCTCTACAAATCTTGTTATGGTCAAAACCACGCCAGACTTACCGTTTTTGAGAAAAAATATGTGCAACGCACAATAACATACATATTTTTACATATTTTCAGCTAAAAGTATGGCATAATTTGGTTTATTTTCATTTTCTCGGAAACTAGTAGGCCTAGAATTAAGATTTTTGGTTTAAAATGTTCGTAATGAATGCCTCTACAAATCTTGTTATGGTCAAAACCACGCCAGACTTACCGTTTTTGAGAAAAAATATGTGCATCGCACAATAACATACATATTTTCAGCTAAAAGTATGGCATAATTTGGTTTATTTTCATTTTCTCGGAAACTAGTAGGCCTAGAATTAAGATTTTTGGTTTAAAATGTTCGTAATGAATGCCTCTACAAATCTTGTTATGGTCAAAACCACGCCAGACTTACCGTTTTTGAGAAAAAATATGTGCAACGCACAATAACATACATATTTTTACATATTTTCAGCTAAAAGTATGGCATAATTTGGTTTATTTTCATTTTCTCGGAAACTAGTAGGCCTAGAATTAAGATTTTTGGTTTAAAATGTTCGTAATGAATGCCTCTACAAATCTTGTTATGGTCAAAACCACGCCAGACTTACCGTTTTTGAGAAAAAATATGTGCAACGCACAATAACATACATATTTTTACATATTTTCAGCTAAAAGTATGGCATAATTTGGTTTATTTTCATTTTCTCGGAAACTAGTAGGCCTAGAATTAAGATTTTTGGTTTAAAATGTTCGTAATGAATGCCTCTACAAATCTTGTTATGGTCAAAACCACGCCAGACTTACCGTTTTTGAGAAAAAATATGTGCATCGCACAATAACATACATATTTTCAGCTAAAAGTATGGCATAATTTGGTTTATTTTCATTTTCTCGGAAACTAGTAGGCCTAGAATTAAGATTTTTGGTTTAAAATGTTCGTAATGAATGCCTCTACAAATCTTGTTATGGTCAAAACCACGCCAGACTTACCGTTTTTGAGAAAAAATATGTGCATCGCACAATAACATACATATTTTCAGCTAAAAGTATGGCATAATTTGGTTTATTTTCATTTTCTCGGAAACTAGTAGGCCTAGAATTAAGATTTTTGGTTTAAAATGTTCGTAATGAATGCCTCTACAAATCTTGTTATGGTCAAAACCACGCCAGACTTACCGTTTTTGAGAAAAAATATGTGCAACGCACAATAACATACATATTTTTACATATTTTCAGCTAAAAGTATGGCATAATTTGGTTTATTTTCATTTTCTCGGAAACTAGTAGGCCTAGAATTAAGATTTTTGGTTTAAAATGTTCGTAATGAATGCCTCTACAAATCTTGTTATGGTCAAAACCACGCCAGACTTACCGTTTTTGAGAAAAAATATGTGCATCGCACAATAACATACATATTTTCAGCTAAAAGTATGGCATAATTTGGTTTATTTTCATTTTCTCGGAAACTAGTAGGCCTAGAATTAAGATTTTTGGTTTAAAATGTTCGTAATGAATGCCTCTACAAATCTTGTTATGGTCAAAACCACGCCAGACTTACCGTTTTTGAGAAAAAATATGTGCATCGCACAATAACATACATATTTTCAGCTAAAAGTATGGCATAATTTGGTTTATTTTCATTTTCTCGGAAACTAGTAGGCCTAGAATTAAGATTTTTGGTTTAAAATGTTCGTAATGAATGCCTCTACAAATTTTGTTATGGTCAAAACCACGCCAGACTTACCGTTTTTGAGAAAAAATATGTGCATCGCACAATAACATACATATTTTCAGCTAAAAGTATGGCATAATTTGGTTTATTTTCATTTTCTCGGAAACTAGTAGGCCTAGAATTAAGATTTTTGGTTTAAAATGTTCGTAATGAATGCCTCTACAAATCTTGTTATGGTCAAAACCACGCCAGACTTACCGTTTTTGAGAAAAAATATGTGCAACGCACAATAACATACATATTTTTACATATTTTCAGCTAAAAGTATGGCATAATTTGGTTTATTTTCATTTTCTCGGAAACTAGTAGGCCTAGAATTAAGATTTTTGGTTTAAAATGTTCGTAATGAATGCCTCTACAAATCTTGTTATGGTCAAAACCACGCCAGACTTACCGTTTTTGAGAAAAAATATGTGCATCGCACAATAACATACATATTTTCAGCTAAAAGTATGGCATAATTTGGTTTATTTTCATTTTCTCGGAAACTATTAGGCCTAGAATTAAGATTTTTGGTTTAAAATGTTCGTAATGAATGCCTCTACAAATCTTGTTATGGTCAAAACCACGCCAGACTTACCGTTTTTGAGAAAAAATATGTGCATCGCACAATAACATACATATTTTCAGCTAAAAGTATGGCATAATTTGGTTTATTTTCATTTTCTCGGAAACTAGTAGGCCTAGAATTAAGATTTTTGGTTTAAAATGTTCGTAATGAATGCCTCTACAAATCTTGTTATGGTCAAAACCACGCCAGACTTACCGTTTTTGAGAAAAAATATGTGCATCGCACAATAACATACATATTTTCAGCTAAAAGTATGGCATAATTTGGTTTATTTTCATTTTCTCGGAAACTAGTAGGCCTAGAATTAAGATTTTTGGTTTAAAATGTTCGTAATGAATGCCTCTACAAATCTTGTTATGGTCAAAACCACGCCAGACTTACCGTTTTTGAGAAAAAATATGTGCATCGCACAATAACATACATATTTTCAGCTAAAAGTATGGCATAATTTGGTTTATTTTCATTTTCTCGGAAACTAGTAGGCCTAGAATTAAGATTTTTGGTTTAAAATGTTCGTAATGAATGCCTCTACAAATCTTGTTATGGTCAAAACCACGCCAGACTTACCGTTTTTGAGAAAAAATATGTGCAACGCACAATAACATACATATTTTTACATATTTTCAGCTAAAAGTATGGCATAATTTGGTTTATTTTCATTTTCTCGGAAACTAGTAGGCCTAGAATTAAGATTTTTGGTTTAAAATGTTCGTAATGAATGCCTCTACAAATCTTGTTATGGTCAAAACCACGCCAGACTTACCGTTTTTGAGAAAAAATATGTGCATCGCACAATAACATACATATTTTCAGCTAAAAGTATGGCATAATTTGGTTTATTTTCATTTTCTCGGAAACTAGTAGGCCTAGAATTAAGATTTTTGGTTTAAAATGTTCGTAATGAATGCCTCTACAAATCTTGTTATGGTCAAAACCACGCCAGACTTACCGTTTTTGAGAAAAAATATGTGCATCGCACAATAACATACATATTTTCAGCTAAAAGTATGGCATAATTTGGTTTATTTTCATTTTCTCGGAAACTAGTAGGCCTAGAATTAAGATTTTTGGTTTAAAATGTTCGTAATGAATGCCTCTACAAATCTTGTTATGGTCAAAACCACGCCAGACTTACCGTTTTTGAGAAAAAATATGTGCATCGCACAATAACATACATATTTTCAGCTAAAAGTATGGCATAATTTGGTTTATTTTCATTTTCTCGGAAACTAGTAGGCCTAGAATTAAGATTTTTGGTTTAAAATGTTCGTAATGAATGCCTCTACAAATCTTGTTATGGTCAAAACCACGCCAGACTTACCGTTTTTGAGAAAAAATATGTGCATCGCACAATAACATACATATTTTCAGCTAAAAGTATGGCATAATTTGGTTTATTTTCATTTTCTCGGAAACTAGTAGGCCTAGAATTAAGATTTTTGGTTTAAAATGTTCGTAATGAATGCCTCTACAAATCTTGTTATGGTCAAAACCACGCCAGACTTACCGTTTTTGAGAAAAAATATGTGCAACGCACAATAACATACATATTTTTACATATTTTCAGCTAAAAGTATGGCATAATTTGGTTTATTTTCATTTTCTCGGAAACTAGTAGGCCTAGAATTAAGATTTTTGGTTTAAAATGTTCGTAATGAATGCCTCTACAAATCTTGTTATGGTCAAAACCACGCCAGACTTACCGTTTTTGAGAAAAAATATGTGCAACGCACAATAACATACATATTTTTACATATTTTCAGCTAAAAGTATGGCATAATTTGGTTTATTTTCATTTTCTCGGAAACTAGTAGGCCTAGAATTAAGATTTTTGGTTTAAAATGTTCGTAATGAATGCCTCTACAAATCTTGTTATGGTCAAAACCACGCCAGACTTACCGTTTTTGAGAAAAAATATGTGCA
Source organism: Myathropa florea (assembly GCA_930367185.1). NCBI lineage: Eukaryota > Metazoa > Arthropoda > Insecta > Diptera > Syrphidae > Myathropa > Myathropa florea. The sequence continues at coordinate 77,857 of CAKNEX010000072.1, read as the reverse complement.
TCGCACAATAACATACATATTTTCAGCTAAAAGTATGGCATAATTTGGTTTATTTTCATTTTCTCGGAAACTAGTAGGCCTAGAATTAAGATTTTTGGTTTAAAATGTTCGTAATGAATGCCTCTACAAATCTTGTTATGGTCAAAACCACGCCAGACTTACCGTTTTTGAGAAAAAATATGTGCATCGCACAATAACATACATATTTTCAGCTAAAAGTATGGCATAATTTGGTTTATTTTCATTTTCTCGGAAACTAGTAGGCCTAGAATTAAGATTTTTGGTTTAAAATGTTCGTAATGAATGCCTCTACAAATCTTGTTATGGTCAAAACCACGCCAGACTTACCGTTTTTGAGAAAAAATATGTGCATCGCACAATAACATACATATTTTCAGCTAAAAGTATGGCATAATTTGGTTTATTTTCATTTTCTCGGAAACTAGTAGGCCTAGAATTAAGATTTTTGGTTTAAAATGTTCGTAATGAATGCCTCTACAAATCTTGTTATGGTCAAAACCACGCCAGACTTACCGTTTTTGAGAAAAAATATGTGCATCGCACAATAACATACATATTTTCAGCTAAAAGTATGGCATAATTTGGTTTATTTTCATTTTCTCGGAAACTAGTAGGCCTAGAATTAAGATTTTTGGTTTAAAATGTTCGTAATGAATGCCTCTACAAATCTTGTTATGGTCAAAACCACGCCAGACTTACCGTTTTTGAGAAAAAATATGTGCAACGCACAATAACATACATATTTTTACATATTTTCAGCTAAAAGTATGGCATAATTTGGTTTATTTTCATTTTCTCGGAAACTAGTAGGCCTAGAATTAAGATTTTTGGTTTAAAATGTTCGTAATGAATGCCTCTACAAATCTTGTTATGGTCAAAACCACGCCAGACTTACCGTTTTTGAGAAAAAATATGTGCAACGCACAATAACATACATATTTTTACATATTTTCAGCTAAAAGTATGGCATAATTTGGTTTATTTTCATTTTCTCGGAAACTAGTAGGCCTAGAATTAAGATTTTTGGTTTAAAATGTTCGTAATGAATGCCTCTACAAATCTTGTTATGGTCAAAACCACGCCAGACTTACCGTTTTTGAGAAAAAATATGTGCATCGCACAATAACATACATATTTTCAGCTAAAAGTATGGCATAATTTGGTTTATTTTCATTTTCTCGGAAACTAGTAGGCCTAGAATTAAGATTTTTGGTTTAAAATGTTCGTAATGAATGCCTCTACAAATCTTGTTATGGTCAAAACCACGCCAGACTTACCGTTTTTGAGAAAAAATATGTGCATCGCACAATAACATACATATTTTCAGCTAAAAGTATGGCATAATTTGGTTTATTTTCATTTTCTCGGAAACTAGTAGGCCTAGAATTAAGATTTTTGGTTTAAAATGTTCGTAATGAATGCCTCTACAAATCTTGTTATGGTCAAAACCACGCCAGACTTACCGTTTTTGAGAAAAAATATGTGCATCGCACAATAACATACATATTTTCAGCTAAAAGTATGGCATAATTTGGTTTATTTTCATTTTCTCGGAAACTAGTAGGCCTAGAATTAAGATTTTTAGTTTAAAATGTTCGTAATGAATGCCTCTACAAATCTTGTTATGGTCAAAACCACGCCAGACTTACCGTTTTTGAGAAAAAATATGTGCAACGCACAATAACATACATATTTTTACATATTTTCAGCTAAAAGTATGGCATAATTTGGTTTATTTTCATTTTCTCGGAAACTAGTAGGCCTAGAATTAAGATTTTTGGTTTAAAATGTTCGTAATGAATGCCTCTACAAATCTTGTTATGGTCAAAACCACGCCAGACTTACCGTTTTTGAGAAAAAATATGTGCATCGCACAATAACATACATATTTTCAGCTAAAAGTATGGCATAATTTGGTTTATTTTCATTTTCTCGGAAACTAGTAGGCCTAGAATTAAGATTTTTGGTTTAAAATGTTCGTAATGAATGCCTCTACAAATCTTGTTATGGTCAAAACCACGCCAGACTTACCGTTTTTGAGAAAAAATATGTGCATCGCACAATAACATACATATTTTCAGCTAAAAGTATGGCATAATTTGGTTTATTTTCATTTTCTCGGAAACTAGTAGGCCTAGAATTAAGATTTTTGGTTTAAAATGTTCGTAATGAATGCCTCTACAAATCTTGTTATGGTCAAAACCACGCCAGACTTACCGTTTTTGAGAAAAACTATGTGCAACGCACAATAACATACATATTTTTACATATTTTCAGCTAAAAGTATGGCATAATTTGGTTTATTTTCATTTTCTCGGAAACTAGTAGGCCTAGAATTAAGATTTTTGGTTTAAAATGTTCGTAATGAATGCCTCTACAAATCTTGTTATGGTCAAAACCACGCCAGACTTACCGTTTTTGAGAAAAAATATGTGCATCGCACAATAACATACATATTTTCAGCTAAAAGTATGGCATAATTTGGTTTATTTTCATTTTCTCGGAAACTAGTAGGCCTAGAATTAAGATTTTTGGTTTAAAATGTTCGTAATGAATGCCTCTACAAATCTTGTTATGGTCAAAACCACGCCAGACTTACCGTTTTTGAGAAAAAATATGTGCATCGCACAATAACATACATATTTTCAGCTAAAAGTATGGCATAATTTGGTTTATTTTCATTTTCTCGGAAACTAGTAGGCCTAGAATTAAGATTTTTGGTTTAAAATGTTCGTAATGAATGCCTCTACAAATCTTGTTATGGTCAAAACCACGCCAGACTTACCGTTTTTGAGAAAAAATATGTGCATCGCACAATAACATACATATTTTCAGCTAAAAGTATGGCATAATTTGGTTTATTTTCATTTTCTCGGAAACTAGTAGGCCTAGAATTAAGATTTTTGGTTTAAAATGTTCGTAATGAATGCCTCTACAAATCTTGTTATGGTCAAAACCACGCCAGACTTACCGTTTTTGAGAAAAAATATGTGCATCGCACAATAACATACATATTTTCAGCTAAAAGTATGGCATAATTTGGTTTATTTTCATTTTCTCGGAAACTAGTAGGCCTAGAATTAAGATTTTTGGTTTAAAATGTTCGTAATGAATGCCTCTACAAATCTTGTTATGGTCAAAACCACGCCAGACTTACCGTTTTTGAGAAAAAATATGTGCATCGCACAATAACATACATATTTTCAGCTAAAAGTATGGCATAATTTGGTTTATTTTCATTTTCTCGGAAACTAGTAGGCCTAGAATTAAGATTTTTGGTTTAAAATGTTCGTAATGAATGCCTCTACAAATCTTGTTATGGTCAAAACCACGCCAGACTTACCGTTTTTGAGAAAAAATATGTGCATCGCACAATAACATACATATTTTCAGCTAAAAGTATGGCATAATTTGGTTTATTTTCATTTTCTCGGAAACTAGTAGGCCTAGAATTAAGATTTTTGGTTTAAAATGTTCGTAATGAATGCCTCTACAAATCTTGTTATGGTCAAAACCACGCCAGACTTACCGTTTTTGAGAAAAAATATGTGCATCGCACAATAACATACATATTTTCAGCTAAAAGTATGGCATAATTTGGTTTATTTTCATTTTCTCGGAAACTAGTAGGCCTAGAATTAAGATTTTTGGTTTAAAATGTTCGTAATGAATGCCTCTACAAATCTTGTTATGGTCAAAACCACGCCAGACTTACCGTTTTTGAGAAAAAATATGTGCATCGCACAATAACATACATATTTTCAGCTAAAAGTATGGCATAATTTGGTTTATTTTCATTTTCTCGGAAACTAGTAGGCCTAGAATTAAGATTTTTGGTTTAAAATGTTCGTAATGAATGCCTCTACAAATCTTGTTATGGTCAAAACCACGCCAGACTTACCGTTTTTGAGAAAAAATATGTGCAACGCACAATAACATACATATTTTTACATATTTTCAGCTAAAAGTATGGCATAATTTGGTTTATTTTCATTTTCTCGGAAACTAGTAGGCCTAGAATTAAGATTTTTGGTTTAAAATGTTCGTAATGAATGCCTCTACAAATCTTGTTATGGTCAAAACCACGCCAGAATTACCGTTTTTGAGAAAAAATATGTGCAACGCACAATAACATACATATTTTTACATATTTTCAGCTAAAAGTATGGCATAATTTGGTTTATTTTCATTTTCTCGGAAACTAGTAGGCCTAGAATTAAGATTTTTGGTTTAAAATGTTCGTAATGAATGCCTCTACAAATCTTGTTATGGTCAAAACCACGCCAGACTTACCGTTTTTGAGAAAAAATATGTGCATCGCACAATAACATACATATTTTCAGCTAAAAGTATGGCATAATTTGGTTTATTTTCATTTTCTCGGAAACTAGTAGGCCTAGAATTAAGATTTTTGGTTTAAAATGTTCGTAATGAATGCCTCTACAAATCTTGTTATGGTCAAAACCACGCCAGACTTACCGTTTTTGAGAAAAAATATGTGCAACGCACAATAACATACATATTTTTACATATTTTCAGCTAAAAGTATGGCATAATTTGGTTTATTTTCATTTTCTCGGAAACTAGTAGGCCTAGAATTAAGATTTTTGGTTTAAAATGTTCGTAATGAATGCCTCTACAAATCTTGTTATGGTCAAAACCACGCCAGACTTACCGTTTTTGAGAAAAAATATGTGCATCGCACAATAACATACATATTTTCAGCTAAAAGTATGGCATAATTTGGTTTATTTTCATTTTCTCGGAAACTAGTAGGCCTAGAATTAAGATTTTTGGTTTAAAATGTTCGTAATGAATGCCTCTACAAATCTTGTTATGGTCAAAACCACGCCAGACTTACCGATTTTGAGAAAAAATATGTGCATCGCACAATAACATACATATTTTCAGCTAAAAGTATGGCATAATTTGGTTTATTTTCATTTTCTCGGAAACTAGTAGGCCTAGAATTAAGATTTTTGGTTTAAAATGTTCGTAATGAATGCCTCTACAAATCTTGTTATGGTCAAAACCACGCCAGACTTACCGTTTTTGAGAAAAACTATGTGCAACGCACAATAACATACATATTTTTACATATTTTCAGCTAAAAGTATGGCATAATTTGGTTTATTTTCATTTTCTCGGAAACTAGTAGGCCTAGAATTAAGATTTTTGGTTTAAAATGTTCGTAATGAATGCCTCTACAAATCTTGTTATGGTCAAAACCACGCCAGACTTACCGTTTTTGAGAAAAAATATGTGCATCGCACAATAACATACATATTTTCAGCTAAAAGTATGGCATAATTTGGTTTATTTTCATTTTCTCGGAAACTAGTAGGCCTAGAATTAAGATTTTTGGTTTAAAATGTTCGTAATGAATGCCTCTACAAATCTTGTTATGGTCAAAACCACGCCAGACTTACCGTTTTTGAGAAAAAATATGTGCATCGCACAATAACATACATATTTTCAGCTAAAAGTATGGCATAATTTGGTTTATTTTCATTTTCTCGGAAACTAGTAGGCCTAGAATTAAGATTTTTGGTTTAAAATGTTCGTAATGAATGCCTCTACAAATCTTGTTATGGTCAAAACCACGCCAGACTTACCGTTTTTGAGAAAAAATATGTGCAACGCACAATAACATACATATTTTTACATATTTTCAGCTAAAAGTATGGCATAATTTGGTTTATTTTCATTTTCTCGGAAACTAGTAGGCCTAGAATTAAGATTTTTGGTTTAAAATGTTCGTAATGAATGCCTCTACAAATCTTGTTATGGTCAAAACCACGCCAGACTTACCGTTTTTGAGAAAAAATATGTGCATCGCACAATAACATACATATTTTCAGCTAAAAGTATGGCATAATTTGGTTTATTTTCATTTTCTCGGAAACTAGTAGGCCTAGAATTAAGATTTTTGGTTTAAAATGTTCGTAATGAATGCCTCTACAAATCTTGTTATGGTCAAAACCACGCCAGACTTACCGTTTTTGAGAAAAAATATGTGCAACGCACAATAACATACATATTTTTACATATTTTCAGCTAAAAGTATGGCATAATTTGGTTTATTTTCATTTTCTCGGAAACTAGTAGGCCTAGAATTAAGATTTTTGGTTTAAAATGTTCGTAATGAATGCCTCTACAAATCTTGTTATGGTCAAAACCACGCCAGACTTACCGTTTTTGAGAAAATGAAAATAAACCACGCCAGACTTACCGTTTTTGAGAAAAAATATGTGCATCGCACAATAACATACATATTTTCAGCTAAAAGTATGGCATAATTTGGTTTATTTTCATTTTCTCGGAAACTAGTAGGCCTAGAATTAAGATTTTTGGTTTAAAATGTTCGTAATGAATGCCTCTACAAATCTTGTTATGGTCAAAACCACGCCAGACTTACCGTTTTTGAGAAAAAATATGTGCAACGCACAATAACATACATATTTTTACATATTTTCAGCTAAAAGTATGGCATAATTTGGTTTATTTTCATTTTCTCGGAAACTAGTAGGCCTAGAATTAAGATTTTTGGTTTAAAATGTTCGTAATGAATGCCTCTACAAATCTTGTTATGGTCAAAACCACGCCAGACTTACCGTTTTTGAGAAAAAATATGTGCATCGCACAATAACATACATATTTTCAGCTAAAAGTATGGCATAATTTGGTTTATTTTCATTTTCTCGGAAACTAGTAGGCCTAGAATTAAGATTTTTGGTTTAAAATGTTCGTAATGAATGCCTCTACAAATCTTGTTATGGTCAAAACCACGCCAGACTTACCGTTTTTGAGAAAAAATATGTGCATCGCACAATAACATACATATTTTCAGCTAAAAGTATGGCATAATTTGGTTTATTTTCATTTTCTCGGAAACTAGTAGGCCTAGAATTAAGATTTTTGGTTTAAAATGTTCGTAATGAATGCCTCTACAAATCTTGTTATGGTCAAAACCACGCCAGACTTACCGTTTTTGAGAAAAAATATGTGCATCGCACAATAACATACATATTTTCAGCTAAAAGTATGGCATAATTTGGTTTATTTTCATTTTCTCGGAAACTAGTAGGCCTAGAATTAAGATTTTTGGTTTAAAATGTTCGTAATGAATGCCTCTACAAATCTTGTTATGGTCAAAACCACGCCAGACTTACCGTTTTTGAGAAAAAATATGTGCAACGCACAATAACATACATATTTCTACATATTTTCAGCTAAAAGTATGGCATAATTTGGTTTATTTTCATTTTCTCGGAAACTAGTAGGCCTAGAATTAAGATTTTTGGTTTAAAATGTTCGTAATGAATGCCTCTACAAATCTTGTTATGGTCAAAACCACGCCAGACTTACCGTTTTTGAGAAAAAATATGTGCATCGCACAATAACATACATATTTTCAGCTAAAAGTATGGCATAATTTGGTTTATTTTCATTTTCTCGGAAACTAGTAGGCCTAGAATTAAGATTTTTGGTTTAAAATGTTCGTAATGAATGCCTCTACAAATCTTGTTATGGTCAAAACCACGCCAGACTTACCGTTTTTGAGAAAAAATATGTGCATCGCACAATAACATACATATTTTCAGCTAAAAGTATGGCATAATTTGGTTTATTTTCATTTTCTCGGAAACTAGTAGGCCTAGAATTAAGATTTTTGGTTTAAAATGTTCGTAATGAATGCCTCTACAAATCTTGTTATGGTCAAAACCACGCCAGACTTACCGTTTTTGAGAAAAAATATGTGCATCGCACAATAACATACATATTTTCAGCTAAAAGTATGGCATAATTTGGTTTATTTTCATTTTCTCGGAAACTAGTAGGCCTAGAATTAAGATTTTTGGTTTAAAATGTTCGTAATGAATGCCTCTACAAATCTTGTTATGGTCAAAACCACGCCAGACTTACCGTTTTTGAGAAAAAATATGTGCATCGCACAATAACATACATATTTTCAGCTAAAAGTATGGCATAATTTGGTTTATTTTCATTTTCTCGGAAACTAGTAGGCCTAGAATTAAGATTTTTGGTTTAAAATGTTCGTAATGAATGCCTCTACAAATCTTGTTATGGTCAAAACCACGCCAGACTTACCGTTTTTGAGAAAAAATATGTGCATCGCACAATAACATACATATTTTCAGCTAAAAGTATGGCATAATTTGGTTTATTTTCATTTTCTCGGAAACTAGTAGGCCTAGAATTAAGATTTTTGGTTTAAAATGTTCGTAATGAATGCCTCTACAAATCTTGTTATGGTCAAAACCACGCCAGACTTACCGTTTTTGAGAAAAAATATGTGCATCGCACAATAACATACATATTTTCAGCTAAAAGTATGGCATAATTTGGTTTATTTTCATTTTCTCGGAAACTAGTAGGCCTAGAATTAAGATTTTTGGTTTAAAATGTTCGTAATGAATGCCTCTACAAATCTTGTTATGGTCAAAACCACGCCAGACTTACCGTTTTTGAGAAAAAATATGTGCAACGCACAATAACATACATATTTTTACATATTTTCAGCTAAAAGTATGGCATAATTTGGTTTATTTTCATTTTCTCGGAAACTAGTAGGCCTAGAATTAAGATTTTTGGTTTAAAATGTTCGTAATGAATGCCTCTACAAATCTTGTTATGGTCAAAACCACGCCAGACTTACCGTTTTTGAGAAAAAATATGTGCATCGCACAATAACATACATATTTTCAGCTAAAAGTATGGCATAATTTGGTTTATTTTCATTTTCTCGGAAACTAGTAGGCCTAGAATTAAGATTTTTGGTTTAAAATGTTCGTAATGAATGCCTCTACAAATCTTGTTATGGTCAAAACCACGCCAGACTTACCGTTTTTGAGAAAAAATATGTGCAACGCACAATAACATACATATTTTTACATATTTTCAGCTAAAAGTATGGCATAATTTGGTTTATTTTCATTTTCTCGGAAACTAGTAGGCCTAGAATTAAGATTTTTGGTTTAAAATGTTCGTAATGAATGCCTCTACAAATCTTGTTATGGTCAAAACCACGCCAGACTTACCGTTTTTGAGAAAAAATATGTGCATCGCACAATAACATACATATTTTCAGCTAAAAGTATGGCATAATTTGGTTTATTTTCATTTTCTCGGAAACTAGTAGGCCTAGAATTAAGATTTTTGGTTTAAAATGTTCGTAATGAATGCCTCTACAAATCTTGTTATGGTCAAAACCACGCCAGACTTACCGTTTTTGAGAAAAAATATGTGCATCGCACAATAACATACATATTTTCAGCTAAAAGTATGGCATAATTTGGTTTATTTTCATTTTCTCGGAAACTAGTAGGCCTAGAATTAAGATTTTTGGTTTAAAATGTTCGTAATGAATGCCTCTACAAATCTTGTTATGGTCAAAACCACGCCAGACTTACCGTTTTTGAGAAAAAATATGTGCATCGCACAATAACATACATATTTTCAGCTAAAAGTATGGCATAATTTGGTTTATTTTCATTTTCTCGGAAACTAGTAGGCCTAGAATTAAGATTTTTGGTTTAAAATGTTCGTAATGAATGCCTCTACAAATCTTGTTATGGTCAAAACCACGCCAGACTTACCGTTTTTGAGAAAAAATATGTGCATCGCACAATAACATACATATTTTCAGCTAAAAGTATGGCATAATTTGGTTTATTTTCATTTTCTCGGAAACTAGTAGGCCTAGAATTAAGATTTTTGGTTTAAAATGTTCGTAATGAATGCCTCTACAAATCTTGTTATGGTCAAAACCACGCCAGACTTACCGTTTTTGAGAAAAAATATGTGCATCGCACAATAACATACATATTTTCAGCTAAAAGTATGGCATAATTTGGTTTATTTTCATTTTCTCGGAAACTAGTAGGCCTAGAATTAAGATTTTTGGTTTAAAATGTTCGTAATGAATGCCTCTACAAATCTTGTTATGGTCAAAACCACGCCAGACTTACCGTTTTTGAGAAAAAATATGTGCATCGCACAATAACATACATATTTTCAGCTAAAAGTATGGCATAATTTGGTTTATTTTCATTTTCTCGGAAACTAGTAGGCCTAGAATTAAGATTTTTGGTTTAAAATGTTCGTAATGAATGCCTCTACAAATCTTGTTATGGTCAAAACCACGCCAGACTTACCGTTTTTGAGAAAAAATATGTGCATCGCACAATAACATACATATTTTCAGCTAAAAGTATGGCATAATTTGGTTTATTTTCATTTTCTCGGAAACTAGTAGGCCTAGAATTAAGATTTTTGGTTTAAAATGTTCGTAATGAATGCCTCTACAAATCTTGTTATGGTCAAAACCACGCCAGACTTACCGTTTTTGAGAAAAAATATGTGCAACGCACAATAACATACATATTTTTACATATTTTCAGCTAAAAGTATGGCATAATTTGGTTTATTTTCATTTTCTCGGAAACTAGTAGGCCTAGAATTAAGATTTTTGGTTTAAAATGTTCGTAATGAATGCCTCTACAAATCTTGTTATGGTCAAAACCACGCCAGACTTACCGTTTTTGAGAAAAAATATGTGCATCGCACAATAACATACATATTTTCAGCTAAAAGTATGGCATAATTTGGTTTATTTTCATTTTCTCGGAAACTAGTAGGCCTAGAATTAAGATTTTTGGTTTAAAATGTTCGTAATGAATGCCTCTACAAATCTTGTTATGGTCAAAACCACGCCAGACTTACCGTTTTTGAGAAAAAATATGTGCATCGCACAATAACATACATATTTTCAGCTAAAAGTATGGCATAATTTGGTTTATTTTCATTTTCTCGGAAACTAGTAGGCCTAGAATTAAGATTTTTGGTTTAAAATGTTCGTAATGAATGCCTCTACAAATCTTGTTATGGTCAAAACCACGCCAGACTTACCGTTTTTGAGAAAAAATATGTGCATCGCACAATAACATACATATTTTCAGCTAAAAGTATGGCATAATTTGGTTTATTTTCATTTTCTCGGAAACTAGTAGGCCTAGAATTAAGATTTTTGGTTTAAAATGTTCGTAATGAATGCCTCTACAAATCTTGTTATGATCAAAACCACGCCAGACTTACCGTTTTTGAGAAAAAATATGTGCAACGCACAATAACATACATATTTTTACATATTTTCAGCTAAAAGTATGGCATAATTTGGTTTATTTTCATTTTCTCGGAAACTAGTAGGCCTAGAATTAAGATTTTTGGTTTAAAATGTTCGTAATGAATGCCTCTACAAATCTTGTTATGGTCAAAACCACGCCAGACTTACCGTTTTTGAGAAAAAATATGTGCATCGCACAATAACATACATATTTTCAGCTAAAAGTATGGCATAATTTGGTTTATTTTCATTTTCTCGGAAACTAGTAGGCCTAGAATTAAGATTTTTGGTTTAAAATGTTCGTAATGAATGCCTCTACAAATCTTGTTATGGTCAAAACCACGCCAGACTTACCGTTTTTGAGAAAAAATATGTGCATCGCACAATAACATACATATTTTCAGCTAAAAGTATGGCATAATTTGGTTTATTTTCATTTTCTCGGAAACTAGTAGGCCTAGAATTAAGATTTTTGGTTTAAAATGTTCGTAATGAATGCCTCTACAAATCTTGTTATGGTCAAAACCACGCCAGACTTACCGTTTTTGAGAAAAAATATGTGCATCGCACAATAACATACATATTTTCAGCTAAAAGTATGGCATAATTTGGTTTATTTTCATTTTCTCGGAAACTAGTAGGCCTAGAATTAAGATTTTTGGTTTAAAATGTTCGTAATGAATGCCTCTACAAATCTTGTTATGGTCAAAACCACGCCAGACTTACCGTTTTTGAGAAAAAATATGTGCATCGCACAATAACATACATATTTTCAGCTAAAAGTATGGCATAATTTGGTTTATTTTCATTTTCTCGGAAACTAGTAGGCCTAGAATTAAGATTTTTGGTTTAAAATGTTCGTAATGAATGCCTCTACAAATCTTGTTATGGTCAAAACCACGCCAGACTTACCGTTTTTGAGAAAAAATATGTGCATCGCACAATAACATACATATTTTCAGCTAAAAGTATGGCATAATTTGGTTTATTTTCATTTTCTCGGAAACTAGTAGGCCTAGAATTAAGATTTTTGGTTTAAAATGTTCGTAATGAATGCCTCTACAAATCTTGTTATGGTCAAAACCACGCCAGACTTACCGTTTTTGAGAAAAAATATGTGCATCGCACAATAACATACATATTTTCAGCTAAAAGTATGGCATAATTTGGTTTATTTTCATTTTCTCGGAAACTAGTAGGCCTAGAATTAAGATTTTTGGTTTAAAATGTTCGTAATGAATGCCTCTACAAATCTTGTTATGGTCAAAACCACGCCAGACTTACCGTTTTTGAGAAAAAATATGTGCAACGCACAATAACATACATATTTTTACATATTTTCAGCTAAAAGTATGGCATAATTTGGTTTATTTTCATTTTCTCGGAAACTAGTAGGCCTAGAATTAAGATTTTTGGTTTAAAATGTTCGTAATGAATGCCTCTACAAATCTTGTTATGGTCAAAACCACGCCAGACTTACCGTTTTTGAGAAAAAATATGTGCAACGCACAATAACATACATATTTTTACATATTTTCAGCTAAAAGTATGGCATAATTTGGTTTATTTTCATTTTCTCGGAAACTAGTAGGCCTAGAATTAAGATTTTTGGTTTAAAATGTTCGTAATGAATGCCTCTACAAATCTTGTTATGGTCAAAACCACGCCAGACTTACCGTTTTTGAGAAAAAATATGTGCATCGCACAATAACATACATATTTTCAGCTAAAAGTATGGCATAATTTGGTTTATTTTCATTTTCTCGGAAACTAGTAGGCCTAGAATTAAGATTTTTGGTTTAAAATGTTCGTAATGAATGCCTCTACAAATCTTGTTATGGTCAAAACCACGCCAGACTTACCGTTTTTGAGAAAAAATATGTGCAACGCACAATAACATACATATTTTTACATATTTTCAGCTAAAAGTATGGCATAATTTGGTTTATTTTCATTTTCTCGGAAACTAGTAGGCCTAGAATTAAGATTTTTGGTTTAAAATGTTCGTAATGAATGCCTCTACAAATCTTGTTATGGTCAAAACCACGCCAGACTTACCGTTTTTGAGAAAAAATATGTGCAACGCACAATAACATACATATTTTTACATATTTTCAGCTAAAAGTATGGCATAATTTGGTTTATTTTCATTTTCTCGGAAACTAGTAGGCCTAGAATTAAGATTTTTGGTTTAAAATGTTCGTAATGAATGCCTCTACAAATCTTGTTATGGTCAAAACCACGCCAGACTTACCGTTTTTGAGAAAAAATATGTGCAACGCACAATAACATACATATTTTTACATATTTTCAGCTAAAAGTATGGCATAATTTGGTTTATTTTCATTTTCTCGGAAACTAGTAGGCCTAGAATTAAGATTTTTGGTTTAAAATGTTCGTAATGAATGCCTCTACAAATCTTGTTATGGTCAAAACCACGCCAGACTTACCGTTTTTGAGAAAAAATATGTGCAACGCACAATAACATACATATTTTTACATATTTTCAGCTAAAAGTATGGCATAATTTGGTTTATTTTCATTTTCTCGGAAACTAGTAGGCCTAGAATTAAGATTTTTGGTTTAAAATGTTCGTAATGAATGCCTCTACAAATCTTGTTATGGTCAAAACCACGCCAGACTTACCGTTTTTGAGAAAAAATATGTGCAACGCACAATAACATACATATTTTTACATATTTTCAGCTAAAAGTATGGCATAATTTGGTTTATTTTCATTTTCTCGGAAACTAGTAGGCCTAGAATTAAGATTTTTGGTTTAAAATGTTCGTAATGAATGCCTCTACAAATCTTGTTATGGTCAAAACCACGCCAGACTTACCGTTTTTGAGAAAAAATATGTGCATCGCACAATAACATACATATTTTCAGCTAAAAGTATGGCATAATTTGGTTTATTTTCATTTTCTCGGAAACTAGTAGGCCTAGAATTAAGATTTTTGGTTTAAAATGTTCGTAATGAATGCCTCTACAAATCTTGTTATGGTCAAAACCACGCCAGACTTACCGTTTTTGAGAAAAAATATGTGCATCGCACAATAACATACATATTTTCAGCTAAAAGTATGGCATAATTTGGTTTATTTTCATTTTCTCGGAAACTAGTAGGCCTAGAATTAAGATTTTTGGTTTAAAATGTTCGTAATGAATGCCTCTACAAATCTTGTTATGGTCAAAACCACGCCAGACTTACCGTTTTTGAGAAAAAATATGTGCATCGCACAATAACATACATATTTTCAGCTAAAAGTATGGCATAATTTGGTTTATTTTCATTTTCTCGGAAACTAGTAGGCCTAGAATTAAGATTTTTGGTTTAAAATGTTCGTAATGAATGCCTCTACAAATCTTGTTATGGTCAAAACCACGCCAGACTTACCGTTTTTGAGAAAAAATATGTGCATCGCACAATAACATACATATTTTCAGCTAAAAGTATGGCATAATTTGGTTTATTTTCATTTTCTCGGAAACTAGTAGGCCTAGAATTAAGATTTTTGGTTTAAAATGTTCGTAATGAATGCCTCTACAAATCTTGTTATGGTCAAAACCACGCCAGACTTACCGTTTTTGAGAAAAAATATGTGCAACGCACAATAACATACATATTTTTACATATTTTCAGCTAAAAGTATGGCATAATTTGGTTTATTTTCATTTTCTCGGAAACTAGTAGGCCTAGAATTAAGATTTTTGGTTTAAAATGTTCGTAATGAATGCCTCTACAAATCTTGTTATGGTCAAAACCACGCCAGACTTACCGTTTTTGAGAAAAAATATGTGCAACGCACAATAACATACATATTTTTACATATTTTCAGCTAAAAGTATGGCATAATTTGGTTTATTTTCATTTTCTCGGAAACTAGTAGGCCTAGAATTAAGATTTTTGGTTTAAAATGTTCGTAATGAATGCCTCTACAAATCTTGTTATGGTCAAAACCACGCCAGACTTACCGTTTTTGAGAAGAAATATGTGCAACGCACAATAACATACATATTTTTACATATTTTCAGCTAAAAGTATGGCATAATTTGGTTTATTTTCATTTTCTCGGAAACTAGTAGGCCTAGAATTAAGATTTTTGGTTTAAAATGTTCGTAATGAATGCCTCTACAAATCTTGTTATGGTCAAAACCACGCCAGACTTACCGTTTTTGAGAAAAAATATGTGCATCGCACAATAACATACATATTTTCAGCTAAAAGTATGGCATAATTTGGTTTATTTTCATTTTCTCGGAAACTAGTAGGCCTAGAATTAAGATTTTTGGTTTAAAATGTTCGTAATGAATGCCTCTACAAATCTTGTTATGGTCAAAACCACGCCAGACTTACCGTTTTTGAGAAAAAATATGTGCATCGCACAATAACATACATATTTTCAGCTAAAAGTATGGCATAATTTGGTTTATTTTCATTTTCTCGGAAACTAGTAGGCCTAGAATTAAGATTTTTGGTTTAAAATGTTCGTAATGAATGCCTCTACAAATCTTGTTATGGTCAAAACCACGCCAGACTTACCGTTTTTGAGAAAAAATATGTGCATCGCACAATAACATACATATTTTCAGCTAAAAGTATGGCATAATTTGGTTTATTTTCATTTTCTCGGAAACTAGTAGGCCTAGAATTAAGATTTTTGGTTTAAAATGTTCGTAATGAATGCCTCTACAAATCTTGTTATGGTCAAAACCACGCCAGACTTACCGTTTTTGAGAAAAAATATGTGCAACGCACAATAACATACATATTTTTACATATTTTCAGCTAAAAGTATGGCATAATTTGGTTTATTTTCATTTTCTCGGAAACTAGTAGGCCTAGAATTAAGATTTTTGGTTTAAAATGTTCGTAATGAATGCCTCTACAAATCTTGTTATGGTCAAAACCACGCCAGACTTACCGTTTTTGAGAAAAAATATGTGCATCGCACAATAACATACATATTTTCAGCTAAAAGTATGGCATAATTTGGTTTATTTTCATTTTCTCGGAAACTAGTAGGCCTAGAATTAAGATTTTTGGTTTAAAATGTTCGTAATGAATGCCTCTACAAATCTTGTTATGGTCAAAACCACGCCAGACTTACCGTTTTTGAGAAAAAATATGTGCAACGCACAATAACATACATATTTTTACATATTTTCAGCTAAAAGTATGGCATAATTTGGTTTATTTTCATTTTCTCGGAAACTAGTAGGCCTAGAATTAAGATTTTTGGTTTAAAATGTTCGTAATGAATGCCTCTACAAATCTTGTTATGGTCAAAACCACGCCAGACTTACCGTTTTTGAGAAAAAATATGTGCAACGCACAATAACATACATATTTTTACATATTTTCAGCTAAAAGTATGGCATAATTTGGTTTATTTTCATTTTCTCGGAAACTAGTAGGCCTAGAATTAAGATTTTTGGTTTAAAATGTTCGTAATGAATGCCTCTACAAATCTTGTTATGGTCAAAACCACGCCAGACTTACCGTTTTTGAGAAAAAATATGTGCAACGCACAATAACATACATATTTTTACATATTTTCAGCTAAAAGTATGGCATAATTTGGTTTATTTTCATTTTCTCGGAAACTAGTAGGCCTAGAATTAAGATTTTTGGTTTAAAATGTTCGTAATGAATGCCTCTACAAATCTTGTTATGGTCAAAACCACGCCAGACTTACCGTTTTTGAGAAAAAATATGTGCAACGCACAATAACATACATATTTTTACATATTTTCAGCTAAAAGTATGGCATAATTTGGTTTATTTTCATTTTCTCGGAAACTAGTAGGCCTAGAATTAAGATTTTTGGTTTAAAATGTTCGTAATGAATGCCTCTACAAATCTTGTTATGGTCAAAACCACGCCAGACTTACCGTTTTTGAGAAAAAATATGTGCAACGCACAATAACATACATATTTTTACATATTTTCAGCTAAAAGTATGGCATAATTTGGTTTATTTTCATTTTCTCGGAAACTAGTAGGCCTAGAATTAAGATTTTTGGTTTAAAATGTTCGTAATGAATGCCTCTACAAATCTTGTTATGGTCAAAACCACGCCAGACTTACCGTTTTTGAGAAAAAATATGTGCATCGCACAATAACATACATATTTTCAGCTAAAAGTATGGCATAATTTGGTTTATTTTCATTTTCTCGGAAACTAGTAGGCCTAGAATTAAGATTTTTGGTTTAAAATGTTCGTAATGAATGCCTCTACAAATCTTGTTATGGTCAAAACCACGCCAGACTTACCGTTTTTGAGAAAAAATATGTGCATCGCACAATAACATACATATTTTCAGCTAAAAGTATGGCATAATTTGGTTTATTTTCATTTTCTCGGAAACTAGTAGGCCTAGAATTAAGATTTTTGGTTTAAAATGTTCGTAATGAATGCCTCTACAAATCTTGTTATGGTCAAAACCACGCCAGACTTACCGTTTTTGAGAAAAAATATGTGCAACGCACAATAACATACATATTTTTACATATTTTCAGCTAAAAGTATGGCATAATTTGGTTTATTTTCATTTTCTCGGAAACTAGTAGGCCTAGAATTAAGATTTTTGGTTTAAAATGTTCGTAATGAATGCCTCTACAAATCTTGTTATGGTCAAAACCACGCCAGACTTACCGTTTTTGAGAAAAAATATGTGCATCGCACAATAACATACATATTTTCAGCTAAAAGTATGGCATAATTTGGTTTATTTTCATTTTCTCGGAAACTAGTAGGCCTAGAATTAAGATTTTTGGTTTAAAATGTTCGTAATGAATGCCTCTACAAATCTTGTTATGGTCAAAACCACGCCAGACTTACCGTTTTTGAGAAAAAATATGTGCAACGCACAATAACATACATATTTTTACATATTTTCAGCTAAAAGTATGGCATAATTTGGTTTATTTTCATTTTCTCGGAAACTAGTAGGCCTAGAATTAAGATTTTTGGTTTAAAATGTTCGTAATGAATGCCTCTACAAATCTTGTTATGGTCAAAACCACGCCAGACTTACCGTTTTTGAGAAAAAATATGTGCAACGCACAATAACATACATATTTTTACATATTTTCAGCTAAAAGTATGGCATAATTTGGTTTATTTTCATTTTCTCGGAAACTAGTAGGCCTAGAATTAAGATTTTTGGTTTAAAATGTTCGTAATGAATGCCTCTACAAATCTTGTTATGGTCAAAACCACGCCAGACTTACCGTTTTTGAGAAAAAATATGTGCATCGCACAATAACATACATATTTTCAGCTAAAAGTATGGCATAATTTGGTTTATTTTCATTTTCTCGGAAACTAGTAGGCCTAGAATTAAGATTTTTGGTTTAAAATGTTCGTAATGAATGCCTCTACAAATCTTGTTATGGTCAAAACCACGCCAGACTTACCGTTTTTGAGAAAAAATATGTGCATCGCACAATAACATACATATTTTCAGCTAAAAGTATGGCATAATTTGGTTTATTTTCATTTTCTCGGAAACTAGTAGGCCTAGAATTAAGATTTTTGGTTTAAAATGTTCGTAATGAATGCCTCTACAAATCTTGTTATGGTCAAAACAACGCCAGACTTACCGTTTTTGAGAAAAAATATGTGCAACGCACAATAACATACATATTTTTACATATTTTCAGCTAAAAGTATGGCATAATTTGGTTTATTTTCATTTTCTCGGAAACTAGTAGGCCTAGAATTAAGATTTTTGGTTTAAAATGTTCGTAATGAATGCCTCTACAAATCTTGTTATGGTCAAAACCACGCCAGACTTACCGTTTTTGAGAAAAAATATGTGCAACGCACAATAACATACATATTTTTACATATTTTCAGCTAAAAGTATGGCATAATTTGGTTTATTTTCATTTTCTCGGAAACTAGTAGGCCTAGAATTAAGATTTTTGGTTTAAAATGTTCGTAATGAATGCCTCTACAAATCTTGTTATGGTCAAAACCACGCCAGACTTACCGTTTTTGAGAAAAAATATGTGCAACGCACAATAACATACATATTTTTACATATTTTCAGCTAAAAGTATGGCATAATTTGGTTTATTTTCATTTTCTCGGAAACTAGTAGGCCTAGAATTAAGATTTTTGGTTTAAAATGTTCGTAATGAATGCCTCTACAAATCTTGTTATGGTCAAAACCACGCCAGACTTACCGTTTTTGAGAAAAAATATGTGCATCGCACAATAACATACATATTTTCAGCTAAAAGTATGGCATAATTTGGTTTATTTTCATTTTCTCGGAAACTAGTAGGCCTAGAATTAAGATTTTTGGTTTAAAATGTTCGTAATGAATGCCTCTACAAATCTTGTTATGGTCAAAACCACGCCAGACTTACCGTTTTTGAGAAAAAATATGTGCATCGCACAATAACATACATATTTTCAGCTAAAAGTATGGCATAATTTGGTTTATTTTCATTTTCTCGGAAACTAGTAGGCCTAGAATTAAGATTTTTGGTTTAAAATGTTCGTAATGAATGCCTCTACAAATCTTGTTATGGTCAAAACCACGCCAGACTTACCGTTTTTGAGAAAAAATATGTGCATCGCACAATAACATACATATTTTCAGCTAAAAGTATGGCATAATTTGGTTTATTTTCATTTTCTCGGAAACTAGTAGGCCTAGAATTAAGATTTTTGGTTTAAAATGTTCGTAATGAATGCCTCTACAAATCTTGTTATGGTCAAAACCACGCCAGACTTACCGTTTTTGAGAAAAAATATGTGCATCGCACAATAACATACATATTTTCAGCTAAAAGTATGGCATAATTTGGTTTATTTTCATTTTCTCGGAAACTAGTAGGCCTAGAATTAAGATTTTTGGTTTAAAATGTTCGTAATGAATGCCTCTACAAATCTTGTTATGGTCAAAACCACGCCAGACTTCCCGTTTTTGAGAAAAAATATGTGCAACGCACAATAACATACATATTTTTACATATTTTCAGCTAAAAGTATGGCATAATTTGGTTTATTTTCATTTTCTCGGAAACTAGTAGGCCTAGAATTAAGATTTTTGGTTTAAAATGTTCGTAATGAATGCCTCTACAAATCTTGTTATGGTCAAAACCACGCCAGACTTACCGTTTTTGAGAAAAAATATGTGCATCGCACAATAACATACATATTTTCAGCTAAAAGTATGGCATAATTTGGTTTATTTTCATTTTCTCGGAAACTAGTAGGCCTAGAATTAAGATTTTTGGTTTAAAATGTTCGTAATGAATGCCTCTACAAATCTTGTTATGGTCAA
The DNA here is from genome assembly GCA_930367185.1 of Myathropa florea. Lineage (NCBI taxonomy): Eukaryota > Metazoa > Arthropoda > Insecta > Diptera > Syrphidae > Myathropa > Myathropa florea. Next base: position 57,381 of record CAKNEX010000072.1, on the reverse strand, counting down.
AACCACGCCAGACTTACCGTTTTTGAGAAAAAATATGTGCATCGCACAATAACATACATATTTTTACATATTTTCAGCTAAAAGTATGGCATAATTTGGTTTATTTTCATTTTCTCGGAAACTAGTAGGCCTAGAATTAAGATTTTTGGTTTAAAATGTTCGTAATGAATGCCTCTACAAATCTTGTTATGGTCAAAACCACGCCAGACTTACCGTTTTTGAGAAAAAATATGTGCATCGCACAATAACATACATATTTTCAGCTAAAAGTATGGCATAATTTGGTTTATTTTCATTTTCTCGGAAACTAGTAGGCCTAGAATTAAGATTTTTGGTTTAAAATGTTCGTAATGAATGCCTCTACAAATCTTGTTATGGTCAAAACCACGCCAGACTTACCGTTTTTGAGAAAAAATATGTGCATCGCACAATAACATACATATTTTTACATATTTTCAGCTAAAAGTATGGCATAATTTGGTTTATTTTCATTTTCTCGGAAACTAGTAGGCCTAGAATTAAGATTTTTGGTTTAAAATGTTCGTAATGAATGCCTCTACAAATCTTGTTATGGTCAAAACCACGCCAGACTTACCGTTTTTGAGAAAAAATATGTGCATCGCACAATAACATACATATTTTCAGCTAAAAGTATGGCATAATTTGGTTTATTTTCATTTTCTCGGAAACTAGTAGGCCTAGAATTAAGATTTTTGGTTTAAAATGTTCGTAATGAATGCCTCTACAAATCTTGTTATGGTCAAAACCACGCCAGACTTACCGTTTTTGAGAAAAAATATGTGCAACGCACAATAACATACATATTTTTACATATTTTCAGCTAAAAGTATGGCATAATTTGGTTTATTTTCATTTTCTCGGAAACTAGTAGGCCTAGAATTAAGATTTTTGGTTTAAAATGTTCGTAATGAATGCCTCTACAAATCTTGTTATGGTCAAAACCACGCCAGACTTACCGTTTTTGAGAAAAAATATGTGCATCGCACAATAACATACATATTTTCAGCTAAAAGTATGGCATAATTTGGTTTATTTTCATTTTCTCGGAAACTAGTAGGCCTAGAATTAAGATTTTTGGTTTAAAATGTTCGTAATGAATGCCTCTACAAATCTTGTTATGGTCAAAACCACGCCAGACTTACCGTTTTTGAGAAAAAATATGTGCATCGCACAATAACATACATATTTTCAGCTAAAAGTATGGCATAATTTGGTTTATTTTCATTTTCTCGGAAACTAGTAGGCCTAGAATTAAGATTTTTGGTTTAAAATGTTCGTAATGAATGCCTCTACAAATCTTGTTATGGTCAAAACCACGCCAGACTTACCGTTTTTGAGAAAAAATATGTGCATCGCACAATAACATACATATTTTCAGCTAAAAGTATGGCATAATTTGGTTTATTTTCATTTTCTCGGAAACTAGTAGGCCTAGAATTAAGATTTTTGGTTTAAAATGTTCGTAATGAATGCCTCTACAAATCTTGTTATGGTCAAAACCACGCCAGACTTACCGTTTTTGAGAAAAAATATGTGCATCGCACAATAACATACATATTTTCAGCTAAAAGTATGGCATAATTTGGTTTATTTTCATTTTCTCGGAAACTAGTAGGCCTAGAATTAAGATTTTTGGTTTAAAATGTTCGTAATGAATGCCTCTACAAATCTTGTTATGGTCAAAACCACGCCAGACTTACCGTTTTTGAGAAAAAATATGTGCAACGCACAATAACATACATATTTTTACATATTTTCAGCTAAAAGTATGGCATAATTTGGTTTATTTTCATTTTCTCGGAAACTAGTAGGCCTAGAATTAAGATTTTTGGTTTAAAATGTTCGTAATGAATGCCTCTACAAATCTTGTTATTTCTTGTTATTTTCTCGGAAACTAGTAGGCCTAGAATTAAGATTTTTGGTTTAAAATGTTCGTAATGAATGCCTCTACAAATCTTGTTATGGTCAAAACCACGCCAGACTTACCGTTTTTGAGAAAAAATATGTGCATCGCACAATAACATACATATTTTCAGCTAAAAGTATGGCATAATTTGGTTTATTTTCATTTTCTCGGAAACTAGTAGGCCTAGAATTAAGATTTTTGGTTTAAAATGTTCGTAATGAATGCCTCTACAAATCTTGTTATGGTCAAAACCACGCCAGACTTACCGTTTTTGAGAAAAAATATGTGCAACGCACAATAACATACATATTTTTACATATTTTCAGCTAAAAGTATGGCATAATTTGGTTTATTTTCATTTTCTCGGAAACTAGTAGGCCTAGAATTAAGATTTTTGGTTTAAAATGTTCGTAATGAATGCCTCTACAAATCTTGTTATGGTCAAAACCACGCCAGACTTACCGTTTTTGAGAAAAAATATGTGCAACGCACAATAACATACATATTTTTACATATTTTCAGCTAAAAGTATGGCATAATTTGGTTTATTTTCATTTTCTCGGAAACTAGTAGGCCTAGAATTAAGATTTTTGGTTTAAAATGTTCGTAATGAATGCCTCTACAAATCTTGTTATGGTCAAAACCACGCCAGACTTACCGTTTTTGAGAAAAAATATGTGCATCGCACAATAACATACATATTTTCAGCTAAAAGTATGGCATAATTTGGTTTATTTTCATTTTCTCGGAAACTAGTAGGCCTAGAATTAAGATTTTTGGTTTAAAATGTTCGTAATGAATGCCTCTACAAATCCTGTTATGGTCAAAACCACGCCAGACTTACCGTTTTTGAGAAAAAATATGTGCAACGCACAATAACATACATATTTTTACATATTTTCAGCTAAAAGTATGGCATAATTTGGTTTATTTTCATTTTCTCGGAAACTAGTAGGCCTAGAATTAAGATTTTTGGTTTAAAATGTTCGTAATGAATGCCTCTACAAATCTTGTTATGGTCAAAACCACGCCAGACTTACCGTTTTTGAGAAAAAATATGTGCATCGCACAATAACATACATATTTTCAGCTAAAAGTATGGCATAATTTGGTTTATTTTCATTTTCTCGGAAACTAGTAGGCCTAGAATTAAGATTTTTGGTTTAAAATGTTCGTAATGAATGCCTCTACAAATCTTGTTATGGTCAAAACCACGCCAGACTTACCGTTTTTGAGAAAAAATATGTGCATCGCACAATAACATACATATTTTCAGCTAAAAGTATGGCATAATTTGGTTTATTTTCATTTTCTCGGAAACTAGTAGGCCTAGAATTAAGATTTTTGGTTTAAAATGTTCGTAATGAATGCCTCTACAAATCTTGTTATGGTCAAAACCACGCCAGACTTACCGTTTTTGAGAAAAAATATGTGCAACGCACAATAACATACATATTTTTACATATTTTCAGCTAAAAGTATGGCATAATTTGGTTTATTTTCATTTTCTCGGAAACTAGTAGGCCTAGGATTAAGATTTTTGGTTTAAAATGTTCGTAATGAATGCCTCTACAAATCTTGTTATGGTCAAAACCACGCCAGACTTACCGTTTTTGAGAAAAAATATGTGCATCGCACAATAACATACATATTTTCAGCTAAAAGTATGGCATAATTTGGTTTATTTTCATTTTCTCGGAAACTAGTAGGCCTAGAATTAAGATTTTTGGTTTAAAATGTTCGTAATGAATGCCTCTACAAATCTTGTTATGGTCAAAACCACGCCAGACTTACCGTTTTTGAGAAAAAATATGTGCAACGCACAATAACATACATATTTTTACATATTTTCAGCTAAAAGTATGGCATAATTTGGTTTATTTTCATTTTCTCGGAAACTAGTAGGCCTAGAATTAAGATTTTTGGTTTAAAATGTTCGTAATGAATGCCTCTACAAATCTTGTTATGGTCAAAACCACGCCAGACTTACCGTTTTTGAGAAAAAATATGTGCAACGCACAATAACATACATATTTTTACATATTTTCAGCTAAAAGTATGGCATAATTTGGTTTATTTTCATTTTCTCGGAAACTAGTAGGCCTAGAATTAAGATTTTTGGTTTAAAATGTTCGTAATGAATGCCTCTACAAATCTTGTTATGGTCAAAACCACGCCAGACTTACCGTTTTTGAGAAAAAATATGTGCATCGCACAATAACATACATATTTTCAGCTAAAAGTATGGCATAATTTGGTTTATTTTCATTTTCTCGGAAACTAGTAGGCCTAGAATTAAGATTTTTGGTTTAAAATGTTCGTAATGAATGCCTCTACAAATCTTGTTATGGTCAAAACCACGCCAGACTTACCGTTTTTGAGAAAAAATATGTGCATCGCACAATAACATACATATTTTCAGCTAAAAGTATGGCATAATTTGGTTTATTTTCATTTTCTCGGAAACTAGTAGGCCTAGAATTAAGATTTTTGGTTTAAAATGTTCGTAATGAATGCCTCTACAAATCTTGTTATGGTCAAAACCACGCCAGACTTACCGTTTTTGAGAAAAAATATGTGCATCGCACAATAACATACATATTTTCAGCTAAAAGTATGGCATAATTTGGTTTATTTTCATTTTCTCGGAAACTAGTAGGCCTAGAATTAAGATTTTTGGTTTAAAATGTTCGTAATGAATGCCTCTACAAATCTTGTTATGGTCAAAACCACGCCAGACTTACCGTTTTTGAGAAAAAATATGTGCATCGCACAATAACATACATATTTTCAGCTAAAAGTATGGCATAATTTGGTTTATTTTCATTTTCTCGGAAACTAGTAGGCCTAGAATTAAGATTTTTGGTTTAAAATGTTCGTAATGAATGCCTCTACAAATCTTGTTATGGTCAAAACCACGCCAGACTTACCGTTTTTGAGAAAAAATATGTGCATCGCACAATAACATACATATTTTCAGCTAAAAGTATGGCATAATTTGGTTTATTTTCATTTTCTCGGAAACTAGTAGGCCTAGAATTAAGATTTTTGGTTTAAAATGTTCGTAATGAATGCCTCTACAAATCTTGTTATGGTCAAAACCACGCCAGACTTACCGTTTTTGAGAAAAAATATGTGCATCGCACAATAACATACATATTTTCAGCTAAAAGTATGGCATAATTTGGTTTATTTTCATTTTCTCGGAAACTAGTAGGCCTAGAATTAAGATTTTTGGTTTAAAATGTTCGTAATGAATGCCTCTACAAATCATGTTATGATCAAAACCACGCCAGACTTACCGTTTTTGAGAAAAAATATGTGCATCGCACAATAACATACATATTTTCAGCTAAAAGTATGGCATAATTTGGTTTATTTTCATTTTCTCGGAAACTAGTAGGCCTAGAATTAAGATTTTTGGTTTAAAATGTTCGTAATGAATGCCTCTACAAATCTTGTTATGGTCAAAACCACGCCAGACTTACCGTTTTTGAGAAAAAATATGTGCAACGCACAATAACATACATATTTTTACATATTTTCAGCTAAAAGTATGGCATAATTTGGTTTATTTTCATTTTCTCGGAAACTAGTAGGCCTAGAATTAAGATTTTTGGTTTAAAATGTTCGTAATGAATGCCTCTACAAATCTTGTTATGGTCAAAACCACGCCAGACTTACCGTTTTTGAGAAAAAATATGTGCATCGCACAATAACATACATATTTTCAGCTAAAAGTATGGCATAATTTGGTTTATTTTCATTTTCTCGGAAACTAGTAGGCCTAGAATTAAGATTTTTGGTTTAAAATGTTCGTAATGAATGTCTCTACAAATCTTGTTATGGTCAAAACCACGCCAGACTTACCGTTTTTGAGAAAAAATATGTGCAACGCACAATAACATACATATTTTTACATATTTTCAGCTAAAAGTATGGCATAATTTGGTTTATTTTCATTTTCTCGGAAACTAGTAGGCCTAGAATTAAGATTTTTGGTTTAAAATGTTCGTAATGAATGCCTCTACAAATCTTGTTATGGTCAAAACCACGCCAGACTTACCGTTTTTGAGAAAAAATATGTGCAACGCACAATAACATACATATTTTTACATATTTTCAGCTAAAAGTATGGCATAATTTGGTTTATTTTCATTTTCTCGGAAACTAGTAGGCCTAGAATTAAGATTTTTGGTTTAAAATGTTCGTAATGAATGCCTCTACAAATCTTGTTATGGTCAAAACCACGCCAGACTTACCGTTTTTGAGAAAAAATATGTGCATCGCACAATAACATACATATTTTCAGCTAAAAGTATGGCATAATTTGGTTTATTTTCATTTTCTCGGAAACTAGTAGGCCTAGAATTAAGATTTTTGGTTTAAAATGTTCGTAATGAATGCCTCTACAAATCTTGTTATGGTCAAAACCACGCCAGACTTACCGTTTTTGAGAAAAAATATGTGCATCGCACAATAACATACATATTTTCAGCTAAAAGTATGGCATAATTTGGTTTATTTTCATTTTCTCGGAAACTAGTAGGCCTAGAATTAAGATTTTTGGTTTAAAATGTTCGTAATGAATGCCTCTACAAATCTTGTTATGGTCAAAACCACGCCAGACTTACCGTTTTTGAGAAAAAATATGTGCATCGCACAATAACATACATATTTTCAGCTAAAAGTATGGCATAATTTGGTTTATTTTCATTTTCTCGGAAACTAGTAGGCCTAGAATTAAGATTTTTGGTTTAAAATGTTCGTAATGAATGCCTCTACAAATCTTGTTATGGTCAAAACCACGCCAGACTTACCGTTTTTGAGAAAAAATATGTGCATCGCACAATAACATACATATTTTCAGCTAAAAGTATGGCATAATTTGGTTTATTTTCATTTTCTCGGAAACTAGTAGGCCTAGAATTAAGATTTTTGGTTTAAAATGTTCGTAATGAATGCCTCTACAAATCTTGTTATGGTCAAAACCACGCCAGACTTACCGTTTTTGAGAAAAAATATGTGCATCGCACAATAACATACATATTTTCAGCTAAAAGTATGGCATAATTTGGTTTATTTTCATTTTCTCGGAAACTAGTAGGCCTAGAATTAAGATTTTTGGTTTAAAATGTTCGTAATGAATGCCTCTACAAATCTTGTTATGGTCAAAACCACGCCAGACTTACCGTTTTTGAGAAAAAATATGTGCAACGCACAATAACATACATATTTTTACATATTTTCAGCTAAAAGTATGGCATAATTTGGTTTATTTTCATTTTCTCGGAAACTAGTAGGCCTAGAATTAAGATTTTTGGTTTAAAATGTTCGTAATGAATGCCTCTACAAATCTTGTTATGGTCAAAACCACGCCAGACTTACCGTTTTTGAGAAAAAATATGTGCATCGCACAATAACATACATATTTTCAGCTAAAAGTATGGCATAATTTGGTTTATTTTCATTTTCTCGGAAACTAGTAGGCCTAGAATTAAGATTTTTGGTTTAAAATGTTCGTAATGAATGCCTCTACAAATCTTGTTATGGTCAAAACCACGCCAGACTTACCGTTTTTGAGAAAAAATATGTGCAACGCACAATAACATACATATTTTTACATATTTTCAGCTAAAAGTATGGCATAATTTGGTTTATTTTCATTTTCTCGGAAACTAGTAGGCCTAGAATTAAGATTTTTGGTTTAAAATGTTCGTAATGAATGCCTCTACAAATCTTGTTATGGTCAAAACCACGCCAGACTTACCGTTTTTGAGAAAAAATATGTGCATCGCACAATAACATACATATTTTCAGCTAAAAGTATGGCATAATTTGGTTTATTTTCATTTTCTCGGAAACTAGTAGGCCTAGAATTAAGATTTTTGGTTTAAAATGTTCGTAATGAATGCCTCTACAAATCTTGTTATGGTCAAAACCACGCCAGACTTACCGTTTTTGAGAAAAAATATGTGCAACGCACAATAACATACATATTTTTACATATTTTCAGCTAAAAGTATGGCATAATTTGGTTTATTTTCATTTTCTCGGAAACTAGTAGGCCTAGAATTAAGATTTTTGGTTTAAAATGTTCGTAATGAATGCCTCTACAAATCTTGTTATGGTCAAAACCACGCCAGACTTACCGTTTTTGAGAAAAAATATGTGCATCGCACAATAACATACATATTTTCAGCTAAAAGTATGGCATAATTTGGTTTATTTTCATTTTCTCGGAAACTAGTAGGCCTAGAATTAAGATTTTTGGTTTAAAATGTTCGTAATGAATGCCTCTACAAATCTTGTTATGGTCAAAACCACGCCAGACTTACCGTTTTTGAGAAAAAATATGTGCAACGCACAATAACATACATATTTTTACATATTTTCAGCTAAAAGTATGGCATAATTTGGTTTATTTTCATTTTCTCGGAAACTAGTAGGCCTAGAATTAAGATTTTTGGTTTAAAATGTTCGTAATGAATGCCTCTACAAATCTTGTTATGGTCAAAACCACGCCAGACTTACCGTTTTTGAGAAAAAATATGTGCATCGCACAATAACATTACATATTTTCAGCTAAAAGTATGGCATAATTTGGTTTATTTTCATTTTCTCGGAAACTAGTAGGCCTAGAATTAAGATTTTTGGTTTAAAATGTTCGTAATGAATGCCTCTACAAATCTTGTTATGGTCAAAACCACGCCAGACTTACCGTTTTTGAGAAAAAATATGTGCAACGCACAATAACATACATATTTTTACATATTTTCAGCTAAAAGTATGGCATAATTTGGTTTATTTTCATTTTCTCGGAAACTAGTAGGCCTAGAATTAAGATTTTTGGTTTAAAATGTTCGTAATGAATGCCTCTACAAATCTTGTTACGGTCAAAACCACGCCAGACTTACCGTTTTTGAGAAAAAATATGTGCAACGCACAATAACATACATATTTTTACATATTTTCAGCTAAAAGTATGGCATAATTTGGTTTATTTTCATTTTCTCGGAAACTAGTAGGCCTAGAATTAAGATTTTTGGTTTAAAATGTTCGTAATGAATGCCTCTACAAATCTTGTTATGGTCAAAACCACGCCAGACTTACCGTTTTTGAGAAAAAATATGTGCATCGCACAATAACATACATATTTTCAGCTAAAAGTATGGCATAATTTGGTTTATTTTCATTTTCTCGGAAACTAGTAGGCCTAGAATTAAGATTTTTGGTTTAAAATGTTCGTAATGAATGCCTCTACAAATCTTGTTATGGTCAAAACCACGCCAGACTTACCGTATTTGAGAAAAAATATGTGCATCGCACAATAACATACATATTTTCAGCTAAAAGTATGGCATAATTTGGTTTATTTTCATTTTCTCGGAAACTAGTAGGCCTAGAATTAAGATTTTTGGTTTAAAATGTTCGTAATGAATGCCTCTACAAATCTTGTTATGGTCAAAACCACGCCAGACTTACCGTTTTTGAGAAAAAATATGTGCATCGCACAATAACATACATATTTTCAGCTAAAAGTATGGCATAATTTGGTTTATTTTCGTTTTCTCGGAAACTAGTAGGCCTAGAATTAAGATTTTTGGTTTAAAATGTTCGTAATGAATGCCTCTACAAATCTTGTTATGGTCAAAACCACGCCAGACTTACCGTTTTTGAGAAAAAATGTGTGCATCGCACAATAACATACATATTTTCAGCTAAAAGTATGGCATAATTTGGTTTATTTTCATTTTCTCGGAAACTAGTAGGCCTAGAATTAAGATTTTTGGTTTAAAATGTTCGTAATGAATGCCTCTACAAATCTTGTTATGGTCAAAACCACGCCAGACTTACCGTTTTTGAGAAAAAATATGTGCATCGCACAATAACATACATATTTTCAGCTAAAAGTATGGCATAATTTGCTTTATTTTCATTTTCTCGGAAACTAGTAGGCCTAGAATTAAGATTTTTGGTTTAAAATGTTCGTAATGAATGCCTCTACAAATCTTGTTATGGTCAAAACCACGCCAGATTTACCGTTTTTGAGAAAAAATATGTGCAACGCACAATAACATACATATTTTTACATATTTTCAGCTAAAAGTATGGCATAATTTGGTTTATTTTCATTTTCTCGGAAACTAGTAGGCCTAGAATTAAGATTTTTGGTTTAAAATGTTCGTAATGAATGCCTCTACAAATCTTGTTATGGTCAAAACCACGCCAGACTTACCGTTTTTGAGAAAAAATATGTGCATCGCACAATAACATACATATTTTCAGCTAAAAGTATGGCATAATTTGGTTTATTTTCATTTTCTCGGAAACTAGTAGGCCTAGAATTAAGATTTTTGGTTTAAAATGTTCGTAATGAATGCCTCTACAAATCTTGTTATGGTCAAAACCACGCCAGACTTACCGTTTTTGAGAAAAAATATGTGCATCGCACAATAACATACATATTTTCAGCTAAAAGTATGGCATAATTTGGTTTATTTTCATTTTCTCGGAAACTAGTAGGCCTAGAATTAAGATTTTTGGTTTAAAATGTTCGTAATGAATGCCTCTACAAATCTTGTTATGGTCAAAACCACGCCAGACTTACCGTTTTTGAGAAAAAATATGTGCATCGCACAATAACATACATATTTTCAGCTAAAAGTATGGCATAATTTGGTTTATTTTCATTTTCTCGGAAACTAGTAGGCCTAGAATTAAGATTTTTGGTTTAAAATGTTCGTAATGAATGCCTCTACAAATCTTGTTATGGTCAAAACCACGCCAGACTTACCGTTTTTGAGAAAAAATATGTGCATCGCACAATAACATACATATTTTCAGCTAAAAGTATGGCATAATTTGGTTTATTTTCATTTTCTCGGAAACTAGTAGGCCTAGAATTAAGATTTTTGGTTTAAAATGTTCGTAATGAATGCCTCTACAAATCTTGTTATGGTCAAAACCACGCCAGACTTACCGTTTTTGAGAAAAAATATGTGCATCGCACAATAACATACATATTTTCAGCTAAAAGTATGGCATAATTTGGTTTATTTTCATTTTCTCGGAAACTAGTAGGCCTAGAATTAAGATTTTTGGTTTAAAATGTTCGTAATGAATGCCTCTACAAATCTTGTTATGGTCAAAACCACGCCAGACTTACCGTTTTTGAGAAAAAATATGTGCATCGCACAATAACATACATATTTTCAGCTAAAAGTATGGCATAATTTGGTTTATTTTCATTTTCTCGGAAACTAGTAGGCCTAGAATTAAGATTTTTGGTTTAAAATGTTCGTAATGAATGCCTCTACAAATCTTGTTATGGTCAAAACCACGCCAGACTTCCCGTTTTTGAGAAAAAATATGTGCATCGCACAATAACATACATATTTTCAGCTAAAAGTATGGCATAATTTGGTTTATTTTCATTTTCTCGGAAACTAGTAGGCCTAGAATTAAGATTTTTGGTTTAAAATGTTCGTAATGAATGCCTCTACAAATCTTGTTATGGTCAAAACCACGCCAGACTTACCGTTTTTGAGAAAAAATATGTGCATCGCACAATAACATACATATTTTTACATATTTTCAGCTAAAAGTATGGCATAATTTGGTTTATTTTCATTTTCTCGGAAACTAGTAGGCCTAGAATTAAGATTTTTGGTTTAAAATGTTCGTAATGAATGCCTCTACAAATCTTGTTATGGTCAAAACCACGCCAGACTTACCGTTTTTGAGAAAAAATATGTGCATCGCACAATAACATACATATTTTCAGCTAAAAGTATGGCATAATTTGGTTTATTTTCATTTTCTCGGAAACTAGTAGGCCTAGAATTAAGATTTTTGGTTTAAAATGTTCGTAATGAATGCCTCTACAAATCTTGTTATGGTCAAAACCACGCCAGACTTACCGTTTTTGAGAAAAAATATGTGCATCGCACAATAACATACATATTTTCAGCTAAAAGTATGGCATAATTTGGTTTATTTTCATTTTCTCGGAAACTAGTAGGCCTAGAATTAAGATTTTTGGTTTAAAATGTTCGTAATGAATGCCTCTACAAATCTTGTTATGGTCAAAACCACGCCAGACTTACCGTTTTTGAGAAAAAATATGTGCAACGCACAATAACATACATATTTTTACATATTTCAGCTAAAAGTATGGCATAATTTGGTTTATTTTCATTTTCTCGGAAACTAGTAGGCCTAGAATTAAGATTTTTGGTTTAAAATGTTCGTAATGAATGCCTCTACAAATCTTGTTATGGTCAAAACCACGCCAGACTTACCGTTTTTGAGAAAAAATATGTGCATCGCACAATAACATACATATTTTCAGCTAAAAGTATGGCATAATTTGGTTTATTTTCATTTTCTCGGAAACTAGTAGGCCTAGAATTAAGATTTTTGGTTTAAAATGTTCGTAATGAATGCCTCTACAAATCTTGTTATGGTCAAAACCACGCCAGACTTACCGTTTTTGAGAAAAAATATGTGCATCGCACAATAACATACATATTTTCAGCTAAAAGTATGGCATAATTTGGTTTATTTTCATTTTCTCGGAAACTAGAAGGGCCTAGAATTAAGATTTTTGGTTTAAAATGTTCGTAATGAATGCCTCTACAAATCTTGTTATGGTCAAAACCACGCCAGACTTACCGTTTTTGAGAAAAAATATGTGCATCGCACAATAACATACATATTTTCAGCTAAAAGTATGGCATAATTTGGTTTATTTTCATTTTCTCGGAAACTAGTAGGCCTAGAATTAAGATTTTTGGTTTAAAATGTTCGTAATGAATGCCTCTACAAATCTTGTTATGGTCAAAACCACGCCAGACTTACCGTTTTTGAGAAAAAATATGTGCATCGCACAATAACATACATATTTTCAGCTAAAAGTATGGCATAATTTGGTTTATTTTCATTTTCTCGGAAACTAGTAGGCCTAGAATTAAGATTTTTGGTTTAAAATGTTCGTAATGAATGCCTCTACAAATCTTGTTATGGTCAAAACCACGCCAGACTTACCGTTTTTGAGAAAAAATATGTGCATCGCACAATAACATACATATTTTCAGCTAAAAGTATGGCATAATTTGGTTTATTTTCATTTTCTCGGAAACTAGTAGGCCTAGAATTAAGATTTTTGGTTTAAAATGTTCGTAATGAATGCCTCTACAAATCTTGTTATGGTCAAAACCACGCCAGACTTACCGTTTTTGAGAAAAAATATGTGCATCGCACAATAACATACATATTTTCAGCTAAAAGTATGGCATAATTTGGTTTATTTTCATTTTCTCGGAAACTAGTAGGCCTAGAATTAAGATTTTTGGTTTAAAATGTTCGTAATGAATGCCTCTACAAATCTTGTTATGGTCAAAACCACGCCAGACTTACCGTTTTTGAGAAAAAATATGTGCATCGCACAATAACATACATATTTTCAGCTAAAAGTATGGCATAATTTGGTTTATTTTCATTTTCTCGGAAACTAGTAGGCCTAGAATTAAGATTTTTGGTTTAAAATGTTCGTAATGAATGCCTCTACAAATCTTGTTATGGTCAAAACCACGCCAGACTTACCGTTTTTGAGAAAAAATATGTGCATCGCACAATAACATACATATTTTCAGCTAAAAGTATGGCATAATTTGGTTTATTTTCATTTTCTCGGAAACTAGTAGGCCTAGAATTAAGATTTTTGGTTTAAAATGTTCGTAATGAATGCCTCTACAAATCTTGTTATGGTCAAAACCACGCCAGACTTACCATTTTTGAGAAAAAATATGTGCATCGCACAATAACATACATATTTTCAGCTAAAAGTATGGCATAATTTGGTTTATTTTCATTTTCTCGGAAACTAGTAGGCCTAGAATTAAGATTTTTGGTTTAAAATGTTCGTAATGAATGCCTCTACAAATCTTGTTATGGTCAAAACCACGCCAGACTTACCGTTTTTGAGAAAAAATATGTGCATCGCACAATAACATACATATTTTCAGCTAAAAGTATGGCATAATTTGGTTTATTTTCATTTTCTCGGAAACTAGTAGGCCTAGAATTAAGATTTTTGGTTTAAAATGTTCGTAATGAATGCCTCTACAAATCTTGTTATGGTCAAAACCACGCCAGACTTACCGTTTTTGAGAAAAAATATGTGCATCGCACAATAACATACATATTTTCAGCTAAAAGTATGGCATAATTTGGTTTATTTTCATTTTCTCGGAAACTAGTAGGCCTAGAATTAAGATTTTTGGTTTAAAATGTTCGTAATGAATGCCTCTACAAATCTTGTTATGGTCAAAACCACGCCAGACTTACCGTTTTTGAGAAAAAATATGTGCATCGCACAATAACATACATATTTTCAGCTAAAAGTATGGCATAATTTGGTTTATTTTCATTTTCTCGGAAACTAGTAGGCCTAGAATTAAGATTTTTGGTTTAAAATGTTCGTAATGAATGCCTCTACAAATCTTGTTATGGTCAAAACCACGCCAGACTTACCGTTTTTGAGAAAAAATATGTGCATCGCACAATAACATACATATTTTTACATATTTTCAGCTAAAAGTATGGCATAATTTGGTTTATTTTCATTTTCTCGGAAACTAGTAGGCCTAGAATTAAGATTTTTGGTTTAAAATGTTCGTAATGAATGCCTCTACAAATCTTGTTATGGTCAAAACCACGCCAGACTTACCGTTTTTGAGAAAAAATATGTGCATCGCACAATAACATACATATTTTCAGCTAAAAGTATGGCATAATTTGGTTTATTTTCATTTTCTCGGAAACTAGTAGGCCTAGAATTAAGATTTTTGGTTTAAAATGTTCGTAATGAATGCCTCTACAAATCTTGTTATGGTCAAAAACCACGCCAGACTTACCGTTTTTGAGAAAAAATATGTGCATCGCACAATAACATACATATTTTCAGCTAAAAGTATGGCATAATTTGGTTTATTTTCATTTTCTCGGAAACTAGTAGGCCTAGAATTAAGATTTTTGGTTTAAAATGTTCGTAATGAATGCCTCTACAAATCTTGTTATGGTCAAAACCACGCCAGACTTACCGTTTTTGAGAAAAAATATGTGCAACGCACAATAACATACATATTTTTACATATTTTCAGCTAAAAGTATGGCATAATTTGGTTTATTTTCATTTTCTCGGAAACTAGTAGGCCTAGAATTAAGATTTTTGGTTTAAAATGTTCGTAATGAATGCCTCTACAAATCTTGTTATGGTCAAAACCACGCCAGACTTACCGTTTTTGAGAAAAAATATGTGCATCGCACAATAACATACATATTTTCAGCTAAAAGTATGGCATAATTTGGTTTATTTTCATTTTCTCGGAAACTAGTAGGCCTAGAATTAAGATTTTTGGTTTAAAATGTTCGTAATGAATGCCTCTACAAATCTTGTTATGGTCAAAACCACGCCAGACTTACCGTTTTTGAGAAAAAATATGTGCATCGCACAATAACATACATATTTTCAGCTAAAAGTATGGCATAATTTGGTTTATTTTCATTTTCTCGGAAACTAGAAGGGCCTAGAATTAAGATTTTTGGTTTAAAATGTTCGTAATGAATGCCTCTACAAATCTTGTTATGGTCAAAACCACGCCAGACTTACCGTTTTTGAGAAAAAATATGTGCATCGCACAATAACATACATATTTTCAGCTAAAAGTATGGCATAATTTGGTTTATTTTCATTTTCTCGGAAACTAGTAGGCCTAGAATTAAGATTTTTGGTTTAAAATGTTCGTAATGAATGCCTCTACAAATCTTGTTATGGTCAAAACCACGCCAGACTTACCGTTTTTGAGAAAAAATATGTGCATCGCACAATAACATACATATTTTCAGCTAAAAGTATGGCATAATTTGGTTTATTTTCATTTTCTCGGAAACTAGTAGGCCTAGAATTAAGATTTTTGGTTTAAAATGTTCGTAATGAATGCCTCTACAAATCTTGTTATGGTCAAAACCACGCCAGACTTACCGTTTTTGAGAAAAAATATGTGCATCGCACAATAACATACATATTTTCAGCTAAAAGTATGGCATAATTTGGTTTATTTTCATTTTCTCGGAAACTAGTAGGCCTAGAATTAAGATTTTTGGTTTAAAATGTTCGTAATGAATGCCTCTACAAATCTTGTTATGGTCAAAACCACGCCAGACTTACCGTTTTTGAGAAAAAATATGTGCATCGCACAATAACATACATATTTTCAGCTAAAAGTATGGCATAATTTGGTTTATTTTCATTTTCTCGGAAACTAGTAGGCCTAGAATTAAGATTTTTGGTTTAAAATGTTCGTAATGAATGCCTCTACAAATCTTGTTATGGTCAAAACCACGCCAGACTTACCGTTTTTGAGAAAAAATATGTGCATCGCACAATAACATACATATTTTCAGCTAAAAGTATGGCATAATTTGGTTTATTTTCATTTTCTCGGAAACTAGTAGGCCTAGAATTAAGATTTTTGGTTTAAAATGTTCGTAATGAATGCCTCTACAAATCTTGTTATGGTCAAAACCACGCCAGACTTACCGTTTTTGAGAAAAAATATGTGCATCGCACAATAACATACATATTTTCAGCTAAAAGTATGGCATAATTTGGTTTATTTTCATTTTCTCGGAAACTAGTAGGCCTAGAATTAAGATTTTTGGTTTAAAATGTTCGTAATGAATGCCTCTACAAATCTTGTTATGGTCAAAACCACGCCAGACTTACCATTTTTGAGAAAAAATATGTGCATCGCACAATAACATACATATTTTCAGCTAAAAGTATGGCATAATTTGGTTTATTTTCATTTTCTCGGAAACTAGTAGGCCTAGAATTAAGATTTTTGGTTTAAAATGTTCGTAATGAATGCCTCTACAAATCTTGTTATGGTCAAAACCACGCCAGACTTACCGTTTTTGAGAAAAAATATGTGCATCGCACAATAACATACATATTTTCAGCTAAAAGTATGGCATAATTTGGTTTATTTTCATTTTCTCGGAAACTAGTAGGCCTAGAATTAAGATTTTTGGTTTAAAATGTTCGTAATGAATGCCTCTACAAATCTTGTTATGGTCAAAACCACGCCAGACTTACCGTTTTTGAGAAAAAATATGTGCATCGCACAATAACATACATATTTTCAGCTAAAAGTATGGCATAATTTGGTTTATTTTCATTTTCTCGGAAACTAGTAGGCCTAGAATTAAGATTTTTGGTTTAAAATGTTCGTAATGAATGCCTCTACAAATCTTGTTATGGTCAAAACCACGCCAGACTTACCGTTTTTGAGAAAAAATATGTGCATCGCACAATAACATACATATTTTCAGCTAAAAGTATGGCATAATTTGGTTTATTTTCATTTTCTCGGAAACTAGTAGGCCTAGAATTAAGATTTTTGGTTTAAAATGTTCGTAATGAATGCCTCTACAAATCTTGTTATGGTCAAAACCACGCCAGACTTACCGTTTTTGAGAAAAAATATGTGCATCGCACAATAACATACATATTTTCAGCTAAAAGTATGGCATAATTTGGTTTATTTTCATTTTCTCGGAAACTAGTAGGCCTAGAATTAAGATTTTTGGTTTAAAATGTTCGTAATGAATGCCTCTACAAATCTTGTTATGGTCAAAACCACGCCAGACTTACCGTTTTTGAGAAAAAATATGTGCATCGCACAATAACATACATATTTTCAGCTAAAAGTATGGCATAATTTGGTTTATTTTCATTTTCTCGGAAACTAGTAGGCCTAGAATTAAGATTTTTGGTTTAAAATGTTCGTAATGAATGCCTCTACAAATCTTGTTATGGTCAAAACCACGCCAGACTTACCATTTTTGAGAAAAAATATGTGCATCGCACAATAACATACATATTTTCAGCTAAAAGTATGGCATAATTTGGTTTATTTTCATTTTCTCGGAAACTAGTAGGCCTAGAATTAAGATTTTTGGTTTAAAATGTTCGTAATGAATGCCTCTACAAATCTTGTTATGGTCAAAACCACGCCAGACTTACCGTTTTTGAGAAAAAATATGTGCATCGCACAATAACATACATATTTTCAGCTAAAAGTATGGCATAATTTGGTTTATTTTCATTTTCTCGGAAACTAGTAGGCCTAGAATTAAGATTTTTGGTTTAAAATGTTCGTAATGAATGCCTCTACAAATCTTGTTATGGTCAAAACCACGCCAGACTTACCGTTTTTGAGAAAAAATATGTGCATCGCACAATAACATACATATTTTCAGCTAAAAGTATGGCATAATTTGGTTTATTTTCATTTTCTCGGAAACTAGTAGGCCTAGAATTAAGATTTTTGGTTTAAAATGTTCGTAATGAATGCCTCTACAAATCTTGTTATGGTCAAAACCACGCCAGACTTACCGTTTTTGAGAAAAAATATGTGCATCGCACAATAACATACATATTTTCAGCTAAAAGTATGGCATAATTTGGTTTATTTTCATTTTCTCGGAAACTAGTAGGCCTAGAATTAAGATTTTTGGTTTAAAATGTTCGTAATGAATGCCTCTACAAATCTTGTTATGGTCAAAACCACGCCAGACTTACCGTTTTTGAGAAAAAATATGTGCATCGCACAATAACATACATATTTTCAGCTAAAAGTATGGCATAATTTGGTTTATTTTTATTTTCTCGGAAACTAGTAGGCCTAGAATTAAGATTTTTGGTTTAAAACTTACCGTTTTTGAGAAAAAATATGTGCATCGCACAATAACATACATATTTTTACATATTTTCAGCTAAAAGTATGGCATAATTTGGTTTATTTTCATTTTCTCGGAAACTAGTAGGCCTAGAATTAAGATTTTTGGTTTAAAATGTTCGTAATGAATGCCTCTACAAATCTTGTTATGGTCAAAACCACGCCAGACTTACCGTTTTTGAGAAAAAATATGTGCATCGCACAATAACATACATATTTTCAGCTAAAAGTATGGCATAATTTGGTTTATTTTCATTTTCTCGGAAACTAGTAGGCCTAGAATTAAGATTTTTGGTTTAAAATGTTCGTAATGAATGCCTCTACAAATCTTGTTATGGTCAAAACCACGCCAGACTTACCGTTTTTGAGAAAAAATATGTGCATCGCACAATAACATACATATTTTCAGCTAAAAGTATGGCATAATTTGGTTTATTTTCATTTTCTCGGAAACTAGTAGGCCTAGAATTAAGATTTTTGGTTTAAAATGTTCGTAATGAATGCCTCTACAAATCTTGTTATGGTCAAAACCACGCCAGACTTACCGTTTTTGAGAAAAAATATGTGCAACGCACAATAACATACATATTTTTACATATTTTCAGCTAAAAGTATGGCATAATTTGGTTTATTTTCATTTTCTCGGAAACTAGTAGGCCTAGAATTAAGATTTTTGGTTTAAAATGTTCGTAATGAATGCCTCTACAAATCTTGTTATGGTCAAAACCACGCCAGACTTACCGTTTTTGAGAAAAAGTATGTGCATCGCACAATAACATACATATTTTCAGCTAAAAGTATGGCATAATTTGGTTTATTTTCATTTTCTCGGAAACTAGTAGGCCTAGAATTAAGATTTTTGGTTTAAAATGTTCGTAATGAATGCCTCTACAAATCTTGTTATGGTCAAAACCACGCCAGACTTACCGTTTTTGAGAAAAAATATGTGCATCGCACAATAACATACATATTTTTACATATTTTCAGCTAAAAGTATGGCATAATTTGGTTTATTTTCATTTTCTCGGAAACTAGTAGGCCTAGAATTAAGATTTTTGGTTTAAAATGTTCGTAATGAATGCCTCTACAAATCTTGTTATGGTCAAAACCACGCCAGACTTACCGTTTTTGAGAAAAAATATGTGCATCGCACAATAACATACATATTTTCAGCTAAAAGTATGGCATAATTTGGTTTATTTTCATTTTCTCGGAAACTAGTAGGCCTAGAATTAAGATTTTTGGTTTAAAATGTTCGTAATGAATGCCTCTACAAATCTTGTTATGGTCAAAACCACGCCAGACTTACCGTTTTTGAGAAAAAATATGTGCATCGCACAATAACATACATATTTTTACATATTTTCAGCTAAAAGTATGGCATAATTTGGTTTATTTTCATTTTCTCGGAAACTAGTAGGCCTAGAATTAAGATTTTTGGTTTAAAATGTTCGTAATGAATGCCTCTACAAATCTTGTTATGGTCAAAACCACGCCAGACTTACCGTTTTTGAGAAAAAATATGTGCATCGCACAATAACATACATATTTTCAGCTAAAAGTATGGCATAATTTGGTTTATTTTCATTTTCTCGGAAACTAGTAGGCCTAGAATTAAGATTTTTGGTTTAAAATGTTCGTAATGAATGCCTCTACAAATCTTGTTATGGTCAAAACCACGCCAGACTTACCGTTTTTGAGAAAAAATATGTGCAACGCACAATAACATACATATTTTTACATATTTTCAGCTAAAAGTATGGCATAATTTGGTTTATTTTCATTTTCTCGGAAACTAGTAGGCCTAGAATTAAGATGTTTGGTTTAAAATGTTCGTAATGAATGCCTCTACAAATCTTGTTATGGTCAAAACCACGCCAGACTTACCGTTTTTGAGAAAAAATATGTGCATCGCACAATAACATACATATTTTCAGCTAAAAGTATGGCATAATTTGGTTTATTTTCATTTTCTCGGAAACTAGTAGGCCTAGAATTAAGATTTTTGGTTTAAAATGTTCGTAATGAATGCCTCTACAAATCTTGTTATGGTCAAAACCACGCCAGACTTACCGTTTTTGAGAAAAAATATGTGCATCGCACAATAACATACATATTTTCAGCTAAAAGTATGGCATAATTTGGTTTATTTTCATTTTCTCGGAAACTAGTAGGCCTAGAATTAAGATTTTTGGTTTAAAATGTTCGTAATGAATGCCTCTACAAATCTTGTTATGGTCAAAACCACGCCAGACTTACCGTTTTTGAGAAAAATATGTGCATCGCACAATAACATACATATTTTCAGCTAAAAGTATGGCATAATTTGGTTTATTTTCATTTTCTCGGAAACTAGTAGGCCTAGAATTAAGATTTTTGGTTTAAAATGTTCGTAATGAATGCCTCTACAAATCTTGTTATGGTCAAAACCACGCCAGACTTACCGTTTTTGAGAAAAAATATGTGCATCGCACAATAACATACATATTTTTACATATTTTCAGCTAAAAGTATGGCATAATTTGGTTTATTTTCATTTTCTCGGAAACTAGTAGGCCTAGAATTAAGATTTTTGGTTTAAAATGTTCGTAATGAATGCCTCTACAAATCTTGTTATGGTCAAAACCACGCCAGACTTACCGTTTTTGAGAAAAAATATGTGCATCGCACAATAACATACATATTTTCAGCTAAAAGTATGGCATAATTTGGTTTATTTTCATTTTCTCGGAAACTAGTAGGCCTAGAATTAAGATTTTTGGTTTAAAATGTTCGTAATGAATGCCTCTACAAATCTTGTTATGGTCAAAACCACGCCAGACTTACCGTTTTTGAGAAAAAATATGTGCATCGCACAATAACATACATATTTTCAGCTAAAAGTATGGCATAATTTGGTTTATTTTCATTTTCTCGGAAACTAGTAGGCCTAGAATTAAGATTTTTGGTTTAAAATGTTCGTAATGAATGCCTCTACAAATCTTGTTATGGTCAAAACCACGCCAGACTTACCGTTTTTGAGAAAAAATATGTGCAACGCACAATAACATACATATTTTTACATATTTTCAGCTAAAAGTATGGCATAATTTGGTTTATTTTCATTTTCTCGGAAACTAGTAGGCCTAGAATTAAGATTTTTGGTTTAAAATGTTCGTAATGAATGCCTCTACAAATCTTGTTATGGTCAAAACCACGCCAGACTTACCGTTTTTGAGAAAAAATATGTGCATCGCACAATAACATACATATTTTCAGCTAAAAGTATGGCATAATTTGGTTTATTTTCATTTTCTCGGAAACTAGTAGGCCTAGAATTAAGATTTTTGGTTTAAAATGTTCGTAATGAATGCCTCTACAAATCTTGTTATGGTCAAAACCACGCCAGACTTACCGTTTTTGAGAAAAAATATGTGCATCGCACAATAACATACATATTTTTACATATTTTCAGCTAAAA
This sequence comes from Myathropa florea, assembly GCA_930367185.1. NCBI lineage: Eukaryota > Metazoa > Arthropoda > Insecta > Diptera > Syrphidae > Myathropa > Myathropa florea. The sequence continues at coordinate 35,186 of CAKNEX010000072.1, read as the reverse complement.
GTATGGCATAATTTGGTTTATTTTCATTTTCTCGGAAACTAGTAGGCCTAGAATTAAGATTTTTGGTTTAAAATGTTCGTAATGAATGCCTCTACAAATCTTGTAATGGTCAAAACCACGCCAGACTTACCGTTTTTGAGAAAAAATATGTGCATCGCACAATAACATACATATTTTCAGCTAAAAGTATGGCATAATTTGGTTTATTTTCATTTTCTCGGAAACTAGTAGGCCTAGAATTAAGATTTTTGGTTTAAAATGTTCGTAATGAATGCCTCTACAAATCTTGTTATGGTCAAAACCACGCCAGACTTACCGTTTTTGAGAAAAAATATGTGCATCGCACAATAACATACATATTTTTACATATTTTCAGCTAAAAGTATGGCATAATTTGGTTTATTTTCATTTTCTCGGAAACTAGTAGGCCTAGAATTAAGATTTTTGGTTTAAAATGTTCGTAATGAATGCCTCTACAAATCTTGTTATGGTCAAAACCACGCCAGACTTACCGTTTTTGAGAAAAAATATGTGCATCGCACAATAACATACATATTTTCAGCTAAAAGTATGGCATAATTTGGTTTATTTTCATTTTCTCGGAAACTAGTAGGCCTAGAATTAAGATTTTTGGTTTAAAATGTTCGTAATGAATGCCTCTACAAATCTTGTTATGGTCAAAACCACGCCAGACTTACCGTTTTTGAGAAAAAATATGTGCAACGCACAATAACATACATATTTTTACATATTTTCAGCTAAAAGTATGGCATAATTTGGTTTATTTTCATTTTCTCGGAAACTAGTAGGCCTAGAATTAAGATGTTTGGTTTAAAATGTTCGTAATGAATGCCTCTACAAATCTTGTTATGGTCAAAACCACGCCAGACTTACCGTTTTTGAGAAAAAATATGTGCATCGCACAATAACATACATATTTTCAGCTAAAAGTATGGCATAATTTGGTTTATTTTCATTTTCTCGGAAACTAGTAGGCCTAGAATTAAGATTTTTGGTTTAAAATGTTCGTAATGAATGCCTCTACAAATCTTGTTATGGTCAAAACCACGCCAGACTTACCGTTTTTGAGAAAAAATATGTGCATCGCACAATAACATACATATTTTCAGCTAAAAGTATGGCATAATTTGGTTTATTTTCATTTTCTCGGAAACTAGTAGGCCTAGAATTAAGATTTTTGGTTTAAAATGTTCGTAATGAATGCCTCTACAAATCTTGTTATGGTCAAAACCACGCCAGACTTACCGTTTTTGAGAAAAAATATGTGCAACGCACAATAACATACATATTTTTACATATTTTCAGCTAAAAGTATGGCATAATTTGGTTTATTTTCATTTTCTCGGAAACTAGTAGGCCTAGAATTAAGATTTTTGGTTTAAAATGTTCGTAATGAATGCCTCTACAAATCTTGTTATGGTCAAAACCACGCCAGACTTACCGTTTTTGAGAAAAAATATGTGCATCGCACAATAACATACATATTTTCAGCTAAAAGTATGGCATAATTTGGTTTATTTTCATTTTCTCGGAAACTAGTAGGCCTAGAATTAAGATTCTTGGTTTAAAATGTTCGTAATGAATGCCTCTACAAATCTTGTTATGGTCAAAACCACGCCAGACTTACCGTTTTTGAGAAAAAATATGTGCAACGCACAATAACATACATATTTTTACATATTTTCAGCTAAAAGTATGGCATAATTTGGTTTATTTTCATTTTCTCGGAAACTAGTAGGCCTAGAATTAAGATTTTTGGTTTAAAATGTTCGTAATGAATGCCTCTACAAATCTTGTTATGGTCAAAACCACGCCAGACTTACCGTTTTTGAGAAAAAATATGTGCATCGCACAATAACATACATATTTTCAGCTAAAAGTATGGCATAATTTGGTTTATTTTCATTTTCTCGGAAACTAGAAGGGCCTAGAATTAAGATTTTTGGTTTAAAATGTTCGTAATGAATGCCTCTACAAATCTTGTTATGGTCAAAACCACGCCAGACTTACCGTTTTTGAGAAAAAATATGTGCATCGCACAATAACATACATATTTTCAGCTAAAAGTATGGCATAATTTGGTTTATTTTCATTTTCTCGGAAACTAGTAGGCCTAGAATTAAGATTTTTGGTTTAAAATGTTCGTAATGAATGCCTCTACAAATCTTGTTATGGTCAAAACCACGCCAGACTTACCGTTTTTGAGAAAAAATATGTGCATCGCACAATAACATACATATTTTCAGCTAAAAGTATGGCATAATTTGGTTTATTTTCATTTTCTCGGAAACTAGTAGGCCTAGAATTAAGATTTTCGGTTTAAAATGTTCGTAATGAATGCCTCTACAAATCTTGTTATGGTCAAAACCACGCCAGACTTACCGTTTTTGAGAAAAAATATGTGCATCGCACAATAACATACATATTTTCAGCTAAAAGTATGGCATAATTTGGTTTATTTTCATTTTCTCGGAAACTAGTAGGCCTAGAATTAAGATTTTTGGTTTAAAATGTTCGTAATGAATGCCTCTACAAATCTTGTTATGGTCAAAACCACGCCAGACTTACCGTTTTTGAGAAAAAATATGTGCAACGCACAATAACATACATATTTTTACATATTTTCAGCTAAAAGTATGGCATAATTTGGTTTATTTTCATTTTCTCGGAAACTAGTAGGCCTAGAATTAAGATTTTTGGTTTAAAATGTTCGTAATGAATGCCTCTACAAATCTTGTTATGGTCAAAACCACGCCAGACTTACCGTTTTTGAGAAAAAATATGTGCAACGCACAATAACATACATATTTTTACATATTTTCAGCTAAAAGTATGGCATAATTTGGTTTATTTTCATTTTCTCGGAAACTAGTAGGCCTAGAATTAAGATTTTTGGTTTAAAATGTTCGTAATGAATGCCTCTACAAATCTTGTTATGGTCAAAACCACGCCAGACTTACCGTTTTTGAGAAAAAATATGTGCAACGCACAATAACATACATATTTTTACATATTTTCAGCTAAAAGTATGGCATAATTTGGTTTATTTTCATTTTCTCGGAAACTAGTAGGCCTAGAATTAAGATTTTTGGTTTAAAATGTTCGTAATGAATGCCTCTACAAATCTTGTTATGGTCAAAACCACGCCAGACTTACCGTTTTTGAGAAAAAATATGTGCAACGCACAATAACATACATATTTTTACATATTTTCAGCTAAAAGTATGGCATAATTTGGTTTATTTTCATTTTCTCGGAAACTAGTAGGCCTAGAATTAAGATTTTTGGTTTAAAATGTTCGTAATGAATGCCTCTACAAATCTTGTTATGGTCAAAACCACGCCAGACTTACCGTTTTTGAGAAAAAATATGTGCAACGCACAATAACATACATATTTTTACATATTTTCAGCTAAAAGTATGGCATAATTTGGTTTATTTTCATTTTCTCGGAAACTAGTAGGCCTAGAATTAAGATTTTTGGTTTAAAATGTTCGTAATGAATGCCTCTACAAATCTTGTTATGGTCAAAACCACGCCAGACTTACCGTTTTTGAGAAAAAATATGTGCAACGCACAATAACATACATATTTTTACATATTTTCAGCTAAAAGTATGGCATAATTTGGTTTATTTTCATTTTCTCGGAAACTAGTAGGCCTAGAATTAAGATTTTTGGTTTAAAATGTTCGTAATGAATGCCTCTACAAATCTTGTTATGGTCAAAACCACGCCAGACTTACCGTTTTTGAGAAAAAATATGTGCATCGCACAATAACATACATATTTTCAGCTAAAAGTATGGCATAATTTGGTTTATTTTCATTTTCTCGGAAACTAGTAGGCCTAGAATTAAGATTTTTGGTTTAAAATGTTCGTAATGAATGCCTCTACAAATCTTGTTATGGTCAAAACCACGCCAGACTTACCGTTTTTGAGAAAAAATATGTGCAACGCACAATAACATACATATTTTTACATATTTTCAGCTAAAAGTATGGCATAATTTGGTTTATTTTCATTTTCTCGGAAACTAGTAGGCCTAGAATTAAGATTTTTGGTTTAAAATGTTCGTAATGAATGCCTCTACAAATCTTGTTATGGTCAAAACCACGCCAGACTTACCGTTTTTGAGAAAAAATATGTGCATCGCACAATAACATACATATTTTCAGCTAAAAGTATGGCATAATTTGGTTTATTTTCATTTTCTCGGAAACTAGTAGGCCTAGAATTAAGATTTTTGGTTTAAAATGTTCGTAATGAATGCCTCTACAAATCTTGTTATGGTCAAAACCACGCCAGACTTACCGTTTTTGAGAAAAAATATGTGCAACGCACAATAACATACATATTTTTACATATTTTCAGCTAAAAGTATGGCATAATTTGGTTTATTTTCATTTTCTCGGAAACTAGTAGGCCTAGAATTAAGATGTTTGGTTTAAAATGTTCGTAATGAATGCCTCTACAAATCTTGTTATGGTCAAAACCACGCCAGACTTACCGTTTTTGAGAAAAAATATGTGCATCGCACAATAACATACATATTTTCAGCTAAAAGTATGGCATAATTTGGTTTATTTTCATTTTCTCGGAAACTAGTAGGCCTAGAATTAAGATTTTTGGTTTAAAATGTTCGTAATGAATGCCTCTACAAATCTTGTTATGGTCAAAACCACGCCAGACTTACCGTTTTTGAGAAAAAATATGTGCATCGCACAATAACATACATATTTTCAGCTAAAAGTATGGCATAATTTGGTTTATTTTCATTTTCTCGGAAACTAGTAGGCCTAGAATTAAGATTTTTGGTTTAAAATGTTCGTAATGAATGCCTCTACAAATCTTGTTATGGTCAAAACCACGCCAGACTTACCGTTTTTGAGAAAAATATGTGCATCGCACAATAACATACATATTTTCAGCTAAAAGTATGGCATAATTTGGTTTATTTTCATTTTCTCGGAAACTAGTAGGCCTAGAATTAAGATTTTTGGTTTAAAATGTTCGTAATGAATGCCTCTACAAATCTTGTTATGGTCAAAACCACGCCAGACTTACCGTTTTTGAGAAAAAATATGTGCATCGCACAATAACATACATATTTTTACATATTTTCAGCTAAAAGTATGGCATAATTTGGTTTATTTTCATTTTCTCGGAAACTAGTAGGCCTAGAATTAAGATTTTTGGTTTAAAATGTTCGTAATGAATGCCTCTACAAATCTTGTTATGGTCAAAACCACGCCAGACTTACCGTTTTTGAGAAAAAATATGTGCATCGCACAATAACATACATATTTTCAGCTAAAAGTATGGCATAATTTGGTTTATTTTCATTTTCTCGGAAACTAGTAGGCCTAGAATTAAGATTTTTGGTTTAAAATGTTCGTAATGAATGCCTCTACAAATCTTGTTATGGTCAAAACCACGCCAGACTTACCGTTTTTGAGAAAAAATATGTGCATCGCACAATAACATACATATTTTCAGCTAAAAGTATGGCATAATTTGGTTTATTTTCATTTTCTCGGAAACTAGTAGGCCTAGAATTAAGATTTTTGGTTTAAAATGTTCGTAATGAATGCCTCTACAAATCTTGTTATGGTCAAAACCACGCCAGACTTACCGTTTTTGAGAAAAAATATGTGCAACGCACAATAACATACATATTTTTACATATTTTCAGCTAAAAGTATGGCATAATTTGGTTTATTTTCATTTTCTCGGAAACTAGTAGGCCTAGAATTAAGATTTTTGGTTTAAAATGTTCGTAATGAATGCCTCTACAAATCTTGTTATGGTCAAAACCACGCCAGACTTACCGTTTTTGAGAAAAAATATGTGCATCGCACAATAACATACATATTTTCAGCTAAAAGTATGGCATAATTTGGTTTATTTTCATTTTCTCGGAAACTAGTAGGCCTAGAATTAAGATTTTTGGTTTAAAATGTTCGTAATGAATGCCTCTACAAATCTTGTTATGGTCAAAACCACGCCAGACTTACCGTTTTTGAGAAAAAATATGTGCATCGCACAATAACATACATATTTTTACATATTTTCAGCTAAAAGTATGGCATAATTTGGTTTATTTTCATTTTCTCGGAAACTAGTAGGCCTAGAATTAAGATTTTTGGTTTAAAATGTTCGTAATGAATGCCTCTACAAATCTTGTAATGGTCAAAACCACGCCAGACTTACCGTTTTTGAGAAAAAATATGTGCATCGCACAATAACATACATATTTTCAGCTAACAGTATGGCATAATTTGGTTTATTTTCATTTTCTCGGAAACTAGTAGGCCTAGAATTAAGATTTTTGGTTTAAAATGTTCGTAATGAATGCCTCTACAAATCTTGTTATGGTCAAAACCACGCCAGACTTACCGTTTTTGAGAAAAAATATGTGCATCGCACAATAACATACATATTTTTACATATTTTCAGCTAAAAGTATGGCATAATTTGGTTTATTTTCATTTTCTCGGAAACTAGTAGGCCTAGAATTAAGATTTTTGGTTTAAAATGTTCGTAATGAATGCCTCTACAAATCTTGTTATGGTCAAAACCACGCCAGACTTACCGTTTTTGAGAAAAAATATGTGCATCGCACAATAACATACATATTTTCAGCTAAAAGTATGGCATAATTTGGTTTATTTTCATTTTCTCGGAAACTAGTAGGCCTAGAATTAAGATTTTTGGTTTAAAATGTTCGTAATGAATGCCTCTACAAATCTTGTTATGGTCAAAACCACGCCAGACTTACCGTTTTTGAGAAAAAATATGTGCAACGCACAATAACATACATATTTTTACATATTTTCAGCTAAAAGTATGGCATAATTTGGTTTATTTTCATTTTCTCGGAAACTAGTAGGCCTAGAATTAAGATGTTTGGTTTAAAATGTTCGTAATGAATGCCTCTACAAATCTTGTTATGGTCAAAACCACGCCAGACTTACCGTTTTTGAGAAAAAATATGTGCATCGCACAATAACATACATATTTTCAGCTAAAAGTATGGCATAATTTGGTTTATTTTCATTTTCTCGGAAACTAGTAGGCCTAGAATTAAGATTTTTGGTTTAAAATGTTCGTAATGAATGCCTCTACAAATCTTGTTATGGTCAAAACCACGCCAGACTTACCGTTTTTGAGAAAAAATATGTGCATCGCACAATAACATACATATTTTCAGCTAAAAGTATGGCATAATTTGGTTTATTTTCATTTTCTCGGAAACTAGTAGGCCTAGAATTAAGATTTTTGGTTTAAAATGTTCGTAATGAATGCCTCTACAAATCTTGTTATGGTCAAAACCACGCCAGACTTACCGTTTTTGAGAAAAAATATGTGCAACGCACAATAACATACATATTTTTACATATTTTCAGCTAAAAGTATGGCATAATTTGGTTTATTTTCATTTTCTCGGAAACTAGTAGGCCTAGAATTAAGATTTTTGGTTTAAAATGTTCGTAATGAATGCCTCTACAAATCTTGTTATGGTCAAAACCACGCCAGACTTACCGTTTTTGAGAAAAAATATGTGCATCGCACAATAACATACATATTTTCAGCTAAAAGTATGGCATAATTTGGTTTATTTTCATTTTCTCGGAAACTAGTAGGCCTAGAATTAAGATTCTTGGTTTAAAATGTTCGTAATGAATGCCTCTACAAATCTTGTTATGGTCAAAACCACGCCAGACTTACCGTTTTTGAGAAAAAATATGTGCAACGCACAATAACATACATATTTTTACATATTTTCAGCTAAAAGTATGGCATAATTTGGTTTATTTTCATTTTCTCGGAAACTAGTAGGCCTAGAATTAAGATTTTTGGTTTAAAATGTTCGTAATGAATGCCTCTACAAATCTTGTTATGGTCAAAACCACGCCAGACTTACCGTTTTTGAGAAAAAATATGTGCATCGCACAATAACATACATATTTTCAGCTAAAAGTATGGCATAATTTGGTTTATTTTCATTTTCTCGGAAACTAGAAGGGCCTAGAATTAAGATTTTTGGTTTAAAATGTTCGTAATGAATGCCTCTACAAATCTTGTTATGGTCAAAACCACGCCAGACTTACCGTTTTTGAGAAAAAATATGTGCATCGCACAATAACATACATATTTTCAGCTAAAAGTATGGCATAATTTGGTTTATTTTCATTTTCTCGGAAACTAGTAGGCCTAGAATTAAGATTTTTGGTTTAAAATGTTCGTAATGAATGCCTCTACAAATCTTGTTATGGTCAAAACCACGCCAGACTTACCGTTTTTGAGAAAAAATATGTGCATCGCACAATAACATACATATTTTCAGCTAAAAGTATGGCATAATTTGGTTTATTTTCATTTTCTCGGAAACTAGTAGGCCTAGAATTAAGATTTTCGGTTTAAAATGTTCGTAATGAATGCCTCTACAAATCTTGTTATGGTCAAAACCACGCCAGACTTACCGTTTTTGAGAAAAAATATGTGCATCGCACAATAACATACATATTTTCAGCTAAAAGTATGGCATAATTTGGTTTATTTTCATTTTCTCGGAAACTAGTAGGCCTAGAATTAAGATTTTTGGTTTAAAATGTTCGTAATGAATGCCTCTACAAATCTTGTTATGGTCAAAACCACGCCAGACTTACCGTTTTTGAGAAAAAATATGTGCAACGCACAATAACATACATATTTTTACATATTTTCAGCTAAAAGTATGGCATAATTTGGTTTATTTTCATTTTCTCGGAAACTAGTAGGCCTAGAATTAAGATTTTTGGTTTAAAATGTTCGTAATGAATGCCTCTACAAATCTTGTTATGGTCAAAACCACGCCAGACTTACCGTTTTTGAGAAAAAATATGTGCAACGCACAATAACATACATATTTTTACATATTTTCAGCTAAAAGTATGGCATAATTTGGTTTATTTTCATTTTCTCGGAAACTAGTAGGCCTAGAATTAAGATTTTTGGTTTAAAATGTTCGTAATGAATGCCTCTACAAATCTTGTTATGGTCAAAACCACGCCAGACTTACCGTTTTTGAGAAAAAATATGTGCAACGCACAATAACATACATATTTTTACATATTTTCAGCTAAAAGTATGGCATAATTTGGTTTATTTTCATTTTCTCGGAAACTAGTAGGCCTAGAATTAAGATTTTTGGTTTAAAATGTTCGTAATGAATGCCTCTACAAATCTTGTTATGGTCAAAACCACGCCAGACTTACCGTTTTTGAGAAAAAATATGTGCAACGCACAATAACATACATATTTTTACATATTTTCAGCTAAAAGTATGGCATAATTTGGTTTATTTTCATTTTCTCGGAAACTAGTAGGCCTAGAATTAAGATTTTTGGTTTAAAATGTTCGTAATGAATGCCTCTACAAATCTTGTTATGGTCAAAACCACGCCAGACTTACCGTTTTTGAGAAAAAATATGTGCAACGCACAATAACATACATATTTTTACATATTTTCAGCTAAAAGTATGGCATAATTTGGTTTATTTTCATTTTCTCGGAAACTAGTAGGCCTAGAATTAAGATTTTTGGTTTAAAATGTTCGTAATGAATGCCTCTACAAATCTTGTTATGGTCAAAACCACGCCAGACTTACCGTTTTTGAGAAAAAATATGTGCAACGCACAATAACATACATATTTTTACATATTTTCAGCTAAAAGTATGGCATAATTTGGTTTATTTTCATTTTCTCGGAAACTAGTAGGCCTAGAATTAAGATTTTTGGTTTAAAATGTTCGTAATGAATGCCTCTACAAATCTTGTTATGGTCAAAACCACGCCAGACTTACCGTTTTTGAGAAAAAATATGTGCATCGCACAATAACATACATATTTTCAGCTAAAAGTATGGCATAATTTGGTTTATTTTCATTTTCTCGGAAACTAGTAGGCCTAGAATTAAGATTTTTGGTTTAAAATGTTCGTAATGAATGCCTCTACAAATCTTGTTATGGTCAAAACCACGCCAGACTTACCGTTTTTGAGAAAAAATATGTGCAACGCACAATAACATACATATTTTTACATATTTTCAGCTAAAAGTATGGCATAATTTGGTTTATTTTCATTTTCTCGGAAACTAGTAGGCCTAGAATTAAGATTTTTGGTTTAAAATGTTCGTAATGAATGCCTCTACAAATCTTGTTATGGTCAAAACCACGCCAGACTTACCGTTTTTGAGAAAAAATATGTGCATCGCACAATAACATACATATTTTCAGCTAAAAGTATGGCATAATTTGGTTTATTTTCATTTTCTCGGAAACTAGTAGGCCTAGAATTAAGATTTTTGGTTTAAAATGTTCGTAATGAATGCCTCTACAAATCTTGTTGTGGTCAAAACCACGCCAGACTTACCGTTTTTGAGAAAAAATATGTGCATCGCACAATAACATACATATTTTTACATATTTTCAGCTAAAAGTATGGCATAATTTGGTTTATTTTCATTTTCTCGGAAACTAGTAGGCCTAGAATTAAGATTTTTGGTTTAAAATGTTCGTAATGAATGCCTCTACAAATCTTGTAATGGTCAAAACCACGCCAGACTTACCGTTTTTGAGAAAAAATATGTGCATCGCACAATAACATACATATTTTCAGCTAAAAGTATGGCATAATTTGGTTTATTTTCATTTTCTCGGAAACTAGTAGGCCTAGAATTAAGATTTTTGGTTTAAAATGTTCGTAATGAATGCCTCTACAAATCTTGTTATGGTCAAAACCACGCCAGACTTACCGTTTTTGAGAAAAAATATGTGCATCGCACAATAACATACATATTTTTACATATTTTCAGCTAAAAGTATGGCATAATTTGGTTTATTTTCATTTTCTCGGAAACTAGTAGGCCTAGAATTAAGATTTTTGGTTTAAAATGTTCGTAATGAATGCCTCTACAAATCTTGTTATGGTCAAAACCACGCCAGACTTACCGTTTTTGAGAAAAAATATGTGCATCGCACAATAACATACATATTTTCAGCTAAAAGTATGGCATAATTTGGTTTATTTTCATTTTCTCGGAAACTAGTAGGCCTAGAATTAAGATTTTTGGTTTAAAATGTTCGTAATGAATGCCTCTACAAATCTTGTTATGGTCAAAACCACGCCAGACTTACCGTTTTTGAGAAAAAATATGTGCAACGCACAATAACATACATATTTTTACATATTTTCAGCTAAAAGTATGGCATAATTTGGTTTATTTTCATTTTCTCGGAAACTAGTAGGCCTAGAATTAAGATGTTTGGTTTAAAATGTTCGTAATGAATGCCTCTACAAATCTTGTTATGGTCAAAACCACGCCAGACTTACCGTTTTTGAGAAAAAATATGTGCATCGCACAATAACATACATATTTTCAGCTAAAAGTATGGCATAATTTGGTTTATTTTCATTTTCTCGGAAACTAGTAGGCCTAGAATTAAGATTTTTGGTTTAAAATGTTCGTAATGAATGCCTCTACAAATCTTGTTATGGTCAAAACCACGCCAGACTTACCGTTTTTGAGAAAAAATATGTGCATCGCACAATAACATACATATTTTCAGCTAAAAGTATGGCATAATTTGGTTTATTTTCATTTTCTCGGAAACTAGTAGGCCTAGAATTAAGATTTTTGGTTTAAAATGTTCGTAATGAATGCCTCTACAAATCTTGTTATGGTCAAAACCACGCCAGACTTACCGTTTTTGAGAAAAAATATGTGCAACGCACAATAACATACATATTTTTACATATTTTCAGCTAAAAGTATGGCATAATTTGGTTTATTTTCATTTTCTCGGAAACTAGTAGGCCTAGAATTAAGATTTTTGGTTTAAAATGTTCGTAATGAATGCCTCTACAAATCTTGTTATGGTCAAAACCACGCCAGACTTACCGTTTTTGAGAAAAAATATGTGCATCGCACAATAACATACATATTTTCAGCTAAAAGTATGGCATAATTTGGTTTATTTTCATTTTCTCGGAAACTAGTAGGCCTAGAATTAAGATTCTTGGTTTAAAATGTTCGTAATGAATGCCTCTACAAATCTTGTTATGGTCAAAACCACGCCAGACTTACCGTTTTTGAGAAAAAATATGTGCAACGCACAATAACATACATATTTTTACATATTTTCAGCTAAAAGTATGGCATAATTTGGTTTATTTTCATTTTCTCGGAAACTAGTAGGCCTAGAATTAAGATTTTTGGTTTAAAATGTTCGTAATGAATGCCTCTACATATCTTGTTATGGTCAAAACCACGCCAGACTTACCGTTTTTGAGAAAAAATATGTGCATCGCACAATAACATACATATTTTCAGCTAAAAGTATGGCATAATTTGGTTTATTTTCATTTTCTCGGAAACTAGTAGGCCTAGAATTAAGATTTTTGGTTTAAAATGTTCGTAATGAATGCCTCTACAAATCTTGTTATGGTCAAAACCACGCCAGACTTACCGTTTTTGAGAAAAAATATGTGCATCGCACAATAACATACATATTTTCAGCTAAAAGTATGGCATAATTTGGTTTATTTTCATTTTCTCGGAAACTAGTAGGCCTAGAATTAAGATTTTCGGTTTAAAATGTTCGTAATGAATGCCTCTACAAATCTTGTTATGGTCAAAACCACGCCAGACTTACCGTTTTTGAGAAAAAATATGTGCATCGCACAATAACATACATATTTTCAGCTAAAAGTATGGCATAATTTGGTTTATTTTCATTTTCTCGGAAACTAGTAGGCCTAGAATTAAGATTTTTGGTTTAAAATGTTCGTAATGAATGCCTCTACAAATCTTGTTATGGTCAAAACCACGCCAGACTTACCGTTTTTGAGAAAAAATATGTGCAACGCACAATAACATACATATTTTTACATATTTTCAGCTAAAAGTATGGCATAATTTGGTTTATTTTCATTTTCTCGGAAACTAGTAGGCCTAGAATTAAGATTTTTGGTTTAAAATGTTCGTAATGAATGCCTCTACAAATCTTGTTATGGTCAAAACCACGCCAGACTTACCGTTTTTGAGAAAAAATATGTGCAACGCACAATAACATACATATTTTTACATATTTTCAGCTAAAAGTATGGCATAATTTGGTTTATTTTCATTTTCTCGGAAACTAGTAGGCCTAGAATTAAGATTTTTGGTTTAAAATGTTCGTAATGAATGCCTCTACAAATCTTGTTATGGTCAAAACCACGCCAGACTTACCGTTTTTGAGAAAAAATATGTGCAACGCACAATAACATACATATTTTTACATATTTTCAGCTAAAAGTATGGCATAATTTGGTTTATTTTCATTTTCTCGGAAACTAGTAGGCCTAGAATTAAGATTTTTGGTTTAAAATGTTCGTAATGAATGCCTCTACAAATCTTGTTATGGTCAAAACCACGCCAGACTTACCGTTTTTGAGAAAAAATATGTGCAACGCACAATAACATACATATTTTTACATATTTTCAGCTAAAAGTATGGCATAATTTGGTTTATTTTCATTTTCTCGGAAACTAGTAGGCCTAGAATTAAGATTTTTGGTTTAAAATGTTCGTAATGAATGCCTCTACAAATCTTGTTATGGTCAAAACCACGCCAGACTTACCGTTTTTGAGAAAAAATATGTGCAACGCACAATAACATACATATTTTTACATATTTTCAGCTAAAAGTATGGCATAATTTGGTTTATTTTCATTTTCTCGGAAACTAGTAGGCCTAGAATTAAGATTTTTGGTTTAAAATGTTCGTAATGAATGCCTCTACAAATCTTGTTATGGTCAAAACCACGCCAGACTTACCGTTTTTGAGAAAAAATATGTGCAACGCACAATAACATACATATTTTTACATATTTTCAGCTAAAAGTATGGCATAATTTGGTTTATTTTCATTTTCTCGGAAACTAGTAGGCCTAGAATTAAGATTTTTGGTTTAAAATGTTCGTAATGAATGCCTCTACAAATCTTGTTATGGTCAAAACCACGCCAGACTTACCGTTTTTGAGAAAAAATATGTGCATCGCACAATAACATACATATTTTCAGCTAAAAGTATGGCATAATTTGGTTTATTTTCATTTTCTCGGAAACTAGTAGGCCTAGAATTAAGATTTTTGGTTTAAAATGTTCGTAATGAATGCCTCTACAAATCTTGTTATGGTCAAAACCACGCCAGACTTACCGTTTTTGAGAAAAAATATGTGCAACGCACAATAACATACATATTTTTACATATTTTCAGCTAAAAGTATGGCATAATTTGGTTTATTTTCATTTTCTCGGAAACTAGTAGGCCTAGAATTAAGATTTTTGGTTTAAAATGTTCGTAATGAATGCCTCTACAAATCTTGTTACGGTCAAAACCACGCCAGACTTACCGTTTTTGAGAAAAAATATGTGCATCGCACAATAACATACATATTTTCAGCTAAAAGTATGGCATAATTTGGTTTATTTTCATTTTCTCGGAAACTAGTAGGCCTAGAATTAAGATTTTTGGTTTAAAATGTTCGTAATGAATGCCTCTACAAATCTTGTTATGGTCAAAACCACGCCAGACTTACCGTTTTTGAGAAAAAATATGTGCAACGCACAATAACATACATATTTTTACATATTTTCAGCTAAAAGTATGGCATAATTTGGTTTATTTTCATTTTCTCGGAAACTAGTAGGCCTAGAATTAAGATTTTTGGTTTAAAATGTTCGTAATGAATGCCTCTACAAATCTTGTTATGGTCAAAACCACGCCAGACTTACCGTTTTTGAGAAAAAATATGTGCAACGCACAATAACATACATATTTTTACATATTTTCAGCTAAAAGTATGGCATAATTTGGTTTATTTTCATTTTCTCGGAAACTAGTAGGCCTAGAATTAAGATTTTTGGTTTAAAATGTTCGTAATGAATGCCTCTACAAATCTTGTTATGGTCAAAACCACGCCAGACTTACCGTTTTTGAGAAAAAATATGTGCAACGCACAATAACATACATATTTTTACATATTTTCAGCTAAAAGTATGGCATAATTTGGTTTATTTTCATTTTCTCGGAAACTAGTAGGCCTAGAATTAAGATTTTTGGTTTAAAATGTTCGTAATGAATGCCTCTACAAATCTTGTTATGGTCAAAACCACGCCAGACTTACCGTTTTTGAGAAAAAATATGTGCAACGCACAATAACATACATATTTTTACATATTTTCAGCTAAAAGTATGGCATAATTTGGTTTATTTTCATTTTCTCGGAAACTAGTAGGCCTAGAATTAAGATTTTTGGTTTAAAATGTTCGTAATGAATGCCTCTACAAATCTTGTTATGGTCAAAACCACGCCAGACTTACCGTTTTTGAGAAAAAATATGTGCATCGCACAATAACATACATATTTTCAGCTAAAAGTATGGCATAATTTGGTTTATTTTCATTTTCTCGGAAACTAGTAGGCCTAGAATTAAGATTTTTGGTTTAAAATGTTCGTAATGAATGCCTCTACAAATCTTGTTATGGTCAAAACCACGCCAGACTTACCGTTTTTGAGAAAAAATATGTGCATCGCACAATAACATACATATTTTCAGCTAAAAGTATGGCATAATTTGGTTTATTTTCATTTTCTCGGAAACTAGTAGGCCTAGAATTAAGATTTTTGGTTTAAAATGTTCGTAATGAATGCCTCTACAAATCTTGTTATGGTCAAAACCACGCCAGACTTACCGTTTTTGAGAAAAAATATGTGCATCGCACAATAACATACATATTTTCAGCTAAAAGTATGGCATAATTTGGTTTATTTTCATTTTCTCGGAAACTAGTAGGCCTAGAATTAAGATTTTTGGTTTAAAATGTTCGTAATGAATGCCTCTACAAATCTTGTTATGGTCAAAACCACGCCAGACTTACCGTTTTTGAGAAAAAATATGTGCATCGCACAATAACATACATATTTTCAGCTAAAAGTATGGCATGATTTGGTTTATTTTCATTTTCTCGGAAACTAGTAGGCCTAGAATTAAGATTTTTGGTTTAAAATGTTCGTAATGAATGCCTCTACAAATCTTGTTATGGTCAAAACCACGCCAGACTTACCGTTTTTGAGAAAAAATATGTGCATCGCACAATAACATACATATTTTCAGCTAAAAGTATGGCATAATTTGGTTTATTTTCATTTTCTCGGAAACTAGTAGGCCTAGAATTAAGATTTTTGGTTTAAAATGTTCGTAATGAATGCCTCTACAAATCTTGTTATGGTCAAAACCACGCCAGACTTACCGTTTTTGAGAAAAAATATGTGCATCGCACAATAACATACATATTTTCAGCTAAAAGTATGGCATAATTTGGTTTATTTTCATTTTCTCGGAAACTAGTAGGCCTAGAATTAAGATTTTTGGTTTAAAATGTTCGTAATGAATGCCTCTACAAATCTTGTTATGGTCAAAACCACGCCAGACTTACCGTTTTTGAGAAAAAATATGTGCATCGCACAATAACATACATATTTTCAGCTAAAAGTATGGCATAATTTGGTTTATTTTCATTTTCTCGGAAACTAGTAGGCCTAGAATTAAGATTTTTGGTTTAAAATGTTCGTAATGAATGCCTCTACAAATCTTGTTATGGTCAAAACCACGCCAGACTTACCGTTTTTGAGAAAAAATATGTGCATCGCACAATAACATACATATTTTCAGCTAAAAGTATGGCATAATTTGGTTTATTTTCATTTTCTCGGAAACTAGTAGGCCTAGAATTAAGATTTTTGGTTTAAAATGTTCGTAATGAATGCCTCTACAAATCTTGTTATGGTCAAAACCACGCCAGACTTACCGTTTTTGAGAAAAAATATGTGCAACGCACAATAACATACATATTTTTACATATTTTCAGCTAAAAGTATGGCATAATTTGGTTTATTTTCATTTTCTCGGAAACTAGTAGGCCTAGAATTAAGATTTTTGGTTTAAAATGTTCGTAATGAATGCCTATACAAATCTTGTTATGGTCAAAACCACGCCAGACTTACCGTTTTTGAGAAAAAATATGTGCAACGCACAATAACATACATATTTTTACATATTTTCAGCTAAAAGTATGGCATAATTTGGTTTATTTTCATTTTCTCGGAAACTAGTAGGCCTAGAATTAAGATTTTTGGTTTAAAATGTTCGTAATGAATGCCTCTACAAATCTTGTTATGGTCAAAACCACGCCAGACTTACCGTTTTTGAGAAAAAATATGTGCATCGCACAATAACATACATATTTTCAGCTAAAAGTATGGCATAATTTGGTTTATTTTCATTTTCTCGGAAACTAGTAGGCCTAGAATTAAGATTTTTGGTTTAAAATGTTCGTAATGAATGCCTCTACAAATCTTGTTATGGTCAAAACCACGCCAGACTTACCGTTTTTGAGAAAAAATATGTGCATCGCACAATAACATACATATTTTCAGCTAAAAGTATGGCATAATTTGGTTTATTTTCATTTTCTCGGAAACTAGTAGGCCTAGAATTAAGATTTTTGGTTTAAAATGTTCGTAATGAATGCCTCTACAAATCTTGTTATGGTCAAAACCACGCCAGACTTACCGTTTTTGAGAAAAAATATGTGCATCGCACAATAACATACATATTTTCAGCTAAAAGTATGGCATAATTTGGTTTATTTTCATTTTCTCGGAAACTAGTAGGCCTAGAATTAAGATTTTTGGTTTAAAATGTTCGTAATGAATGCCTCTACAAATCTTGTTATGGTCAAAACCACGCCAGACTTACCGTTTTTGAGAAAAAATATGTGCAACGCACAATAACATACATATTTTTACATATTTTCAGCTAAAAGTATGGCATAATTTGGTTTATTTTCATTTTCTCGGAAACTAGTAGGCCTAGAATTAAGATTTTTGGTTTAAAATGTTCGTAATGAATGCCTCTACAAATCTTGTTATGGTCAAAACCACGCCAGACTTACCGTTTTTGAGAAAAAATATGTGCAACGCACAATAACATACATATTTTTACATATTTTCAGCTAAAAGTATGGCATAATTTGGTTTATTTTCATTTTCTCGGAAACTAGTAGGCCTAGAATTAAGATTTTTGGTTTAAAATGTTCGTAATGAATGCCTCTACAAATCTTGTTATGGTCAAAACCACGCCAGACTTACCGTTTTTGAGAAAAAATATGTGCATCGCACAATAACATACATATTTTCAGCTAAAAGTATGGCATAATTTGGTTTATTTTCATTTTCTCGGAAACTAGTAGGCCTAGAATTAAGATTTTTGGTTTAAAATGTTCGTAATGAATGCCTTTACAAATCTTGTTATGGTCAAAACCACGCCAGACTTACCGTTTTTGAGAAAAAATATGTGCAACGCACAATAACATACATATTTTTACATATTTTCAGCTAAAAGTATGGCATAATTTGGTTTATTTTCATTTTCTCGGAAACTAGTAGGCCTAGAATAAAGATTTTTGGTTTAAAATGTTCGTAATGAATGCCTCTACAAATCTTGTTATGGTCAAAACCACGCCAGACTTACCGTTTTTGAGAAAAACTATGTGCATCGCACAATAACATACATATTTTCAGCTAAAAGTATGGCATAATTTGGTTTATTTTCATTTTCTCGGAAACTAGTAGGCCTAGAATTAAGATTTTTGGTTTAAAATGTTCGTAATGAATGCCTCTACAAATCTTGTTATGGTCAAAACCACGCCAGACTTACCGTTTTTGAGAAAAAATATGTGCATCGCACAATAACATACATATTTTCAGCTAAAAGTATGGCATAATTTGGTTTATTTTCATTTTCTCGGAAACTAGTAGGCCTAGAATTAAGATTTTTGGTTTAAAATGTTCGTAATGAATGCCTCTACAAATCTTGTTATGGTCAAAACCACGCCAGACTTACCGTTTTTGAGAAAAAATATGTGCATCGCACAATAACATACATATTTTCAGCTAAAAGTATGGCATAATTTGGTTTATTTTCATTTTCTCGGAAACTAGTAGGCCTAGAATTAAGATTTTTGGTTTAAAATGTTCGTAATGAATGCCTCTACAAATCTTGTTATGGTCAAAACCACGCCAGACTTACCGTTTTTGAGAAAAAATATGTGCAACGCACAATAACATACATATTTTTACATATTTTCAGCTAAAAGTATGGCATAATTTGGTTTATTTTCATTTTCTCGGAAACTAGTAAGCCTAGAATTAAGATTTTTGGTTTAAAATGTTCGTAATGAATGCCTCTACAAATCTTGTTATGGTCAAAACCACGCCAGACTTACCGTTTTTGAGAAAAAATATGTGCATCGCACAATAACATACATATTTTCAGCTAAAAGTATGGCATAATTTGGTTTATTTTCATTTTCTCGGAAACTAGTAGGCCTAGAATTAAGATTTTTGGTTTAAAATGTTCGTAATGAATGCCTCTACAAATCTTGTTATGGTCAAAACCACGCCAGACTTACCGTTTTTGAGAAAAAATATGTGCAACGCACAATAACATACATATTTTTACATATTTTCAGCTAAAAGTATGGCATAATTTGGTTTATTTTCATTTTCTCGGAAACTAGTAGGCCTAGAATAAAGATTTTTGGTTTAAAATGTTCGTAATGAATGCCTCTACAAATCTTGTTATGGTCAAAACCACGCCAGACTTACCGTTTTTGAGAAAAAATATGTGCATCGCACAATAACATACATATTTTCAGCTAAAAGTATGGCATAATTTGGTTTATTTTCATTTTCTCGGAAACTAGTAGGCCTAGAATTAAGATTTTTGGTTTAAAATGTTCGTAATGAATGCCTCTACAAATCTTGTTATGGTCAAAACCACGCCAGACTTACCGTTTTTGAGAAAAAATATGTGCATCGCACAATAACATACATATTTTCAGCTAAAAGTATGGCATAATTTGGTTTATTTTCATTTTCTCGGAAACTAGTAGGCCTAGAATTAAGATTTTTGGTTTAAAATGTTCGTAATGAATGCCTCTACAAATCTTGTTATGGTCAAAACCACGCCAGACTTACCGTTTTTGAGAAAAAATATGTGCATCGCACAATAACATACATATTTTCAGCTAAAAGTATGGCATAATTTGGTTTATTTTCATTTTCTCGGAAACTAGTAGGCCTAGAATTAAGATTTTTGGTTTAAAATGTTCGTAATGAATGCCTCTACAAATCTTGTTATGGTCAAAACCACGCCAGACTTACCGTTTTTGAGAAAAAATATGTGCAACGCACAATAACATACATATTTTTACATATTTTCAGCTAAAAGTATGGCATAATTTGGTTTATTTTCATTTTCTCGGAAACTAGTAAGCCTAGAATTAAGATTTTTGGTTTAAAATGTTCGTAATGAATGCCTCTACAAATCTTGTTATGGTCAAAACCACGCCAGACTTACCGTTTTTGAGAAAAAATATGTGCATCGCACAATAACATACATATTTTCAGCTAAAAGTATGGCATAATTTGGTTTATTTTCATTTTCTCGGAAACTAGTAGGCCTAGAATTAAGATTTTTGGTTTAAAATGTTCGTAATGAATGCCTCTACAAATCTTGTTATGGTCAAAACCACGCCAGACTTACCGTTTTTGAGAAAAAATATGTGCAACGCACAATAACATACATATTTTTACATATTTTCAGCTAAAAGTATGGCATAATTTGGTTTATTTTCATTTTCTCGGAAACTAGTAGGCCTAGAATAAAGATTTTTGGTTTAAAATGTTCGTAATGAATGCCTCTACAAATCTTGTTATGGTCAAAACCACGCCAGACTTACCGTTTTTGAGAAAAAATATGTGCATCGCACAATAACATACATATTTTCAGCTAAAAGTATGGCATAATTTGGTTTATTTTCATTTTCTCGGAAACTAGTAGGCCTAGAATTAAGATTTTTGGTTTAAAATGTTCGTAATGAATGCCTCTACAAATCTTGTTATGGTCAAAACCACGCCAGACTTACCGTTTTTGAGAAAAAATATGTGCATCGCACAATAACATACATATTTTCAGCTAAAAGTATGGCATAATTTGGTTTATTTTCATTTTCTCGGAAACTAGTAGGCCTAGAATTAAGATTTTTGGTTTAAAATGTTCGTAATGAATGCCTCTACAAATCTTGTTATGGTCAAAACCACGCCAGACTTACCGTTTTTGAGAAAAAATATGTGCATCGCACAATAACATACATATTTTCAGCTAAAAGTATGGCATAATTTGGTTTATTTTCATTTTCTCGGAAACTAGTAGGCCTAGAATTAAGATTTTTGGTTTAAAATGTTCGTAATGAATGCCTCTACAAATCTTGTTATGGTCAAAACCACGCCAGACTTACCGTTTTTGAGAAAAAATATGTGCAACGCACAATAACATACATATTTTTACATATTTTCAGCTAAAAGTATGGCATAATTTGGTTTATTTTCATTTTCTCGGAAACTAGTAAGCCTAGAATTAAGATTTTTGGTTTAAAATGTTCGTAATGAATGCCTCTACAAATCTTGTTATGGTCAAAACCACGCCAGACTTACCGTTTTTGAGAAAAAATATGTGCATCGCACAATAACATACATATTTTCAGCTAAAAGTATGGCATAATTTGGTTTATTTTCATTTTCTCGGAAACTAGTAGGCCTAGAATTAAGATTTTTGGTTTAAAATGTTCGTAATGAATGCCTCTACAAATCTTGTTATGGTCAAAACCACGCCAGACTTACCGTTTTTGAGAAAAAATATGTGCATCGCACAATAACATACATATTTTCAGCTAAAAGTATGGCATAATTTGGTTTATTTTCATTTTCTCGGAAACTAGTAGGCCTAGAATTAAGATGTTTGGTTTAAAATGTTCGTAATGAATGCCTCTACAAATCTTGTTATGGTCAAAACCACGCCAGACTTACCGTTTTTGAGAAAAAATATGTGCATCGCACAATAACATACATATTTTCAGCTAAAAGTATGGCATAATTTGGTTTATTTTCATTTTCTCGGAAACTAGTAGGCCTAGAATTAAGATTTTTGGTTTAAAATGTTCGTAATGAATGCCTCTACAAATCTTGTTATGGTCAAAACCACGCCAGACTTACCGTTTTTGAGAAAAAATATGTGCAACGCACAATAACATACATATTTTTACATATTTTCAGCTAAAAGTATGGCATAATTTGGTTTATTTTCATTTTCTCGGAAACTAGTAGGCCTAGAATTAAGATTTTTGGTTTAAAATGTTCGTAATGAATGCCTCTACAAATCTTGTTATGGTCAAAACCACGCCAGACTTACCGTTTTTGAGAAAAAATATGTGCATCGCACAATAACATACATATTTTCAGCTAAAAGTATGGCATAATTTGGTTTATTTTCATTTTCTCGGAAACTAGTAGGCCTAGAATTAAGATTTTTGGTTTAAAATGTTCGTAATGAATGCCTCTACAAATCTTGTTATGGTCAAAACCACGCCAGACTTACCGTTTTTGAGAAAAAATATGTGCATCGCACAATAACATACATATTTTCAGCTAAAAGTATGGCATAATTTGGTTTATTTTCATTTTCTCGGAAACTAGTAGGCCTAGAATTAAGAATTTTGGTTTAAAATGTTCGTAATGAATGCCTCTACAAATCTTGTTATGGTCAAAACCACGCCAGACTTACCGTTTTTGAGAAAAAATATGTGCAACGCACAATAACATACATATTTTTACATATTTTCAGCTAAAAGTATGGCATAATTTGGTTTATTTTCATTTTCTCGGAAACTAGTAGGCCTAGAATTAAGATTTTTGGTTTAAAATGTTCGTAATGAATGCCTCTACAAATCTTGTTATGGTCAAAACCACGCCAGACTTACCGTTTTTGAGAAAAAATATGTGCAACGCACAATAACATACATATTTTTACATATTTTCAGCTAAAAGTATGGCATAATTTGGTTTATTTTCATTTTCTCGGAAACTAGTAGGCCTAGAATTAAGATTTTTGGTTTAAAATGTTCGTAATGAATGCCTCTACAAATCTTGTTATGGTCAAAACCACGCCAGACTTACCGTTTTTGAGAAAAAATATGTGCATCGCACAATAACATACATATTTTCAGCTAAAAGTATGGCATAATTTGGTTTATTTTCATTTTCTCGGAAACTAGCAGGCCTAGAATTAAGATTTTTGGTTTAAAATGTTCGTAATGAATGCCTCTACAAATCTTGTTATGGTCAAAACCACGCCAGACTTACCGTTTTTGAGAAAAAATATGTGCATCGCACAATAACATACATATTTTCAGCTAAAAGTATGGCATAATTTGGTTTATTTTCATTTTCTCGGAAACTAGTAGGCCTAGAATTAAGATTTTTGGTTTAAAATGTTCGTAATGAATGCCTCTACAAATCTTGTTATGGTCAAAACCACGCCAGACTTACCGTTTTTGAGAAAAAATATGTGCATCGCACAATAACATACATATTTTCAGCTAAAAGTATGGCATAATTTGGTTTATTTTCATTTTCTCGGAAACTAGTAGGCCTAGAATTAAGATTTTTGGTTTAAAATGTTCGTAATGAATGCCTCTACAAATCTTGTTATGGTCAAAACCACGCCAGACTTACCGTTTTTGAGAAAAAATATGTGCAACGCACAATAACATACATATTTTTACATATTTTCAGCTAAAAGTATGGCATAATTTGGTTTATTTTCATTTTCTCGGAAACTAGTAGGCCTAGAATTAAGATTTTTGGTTTAAAATGTTCGTAATGAATGCCTCTACAAATCTTGTTATGGTCAAAACCACGCCTGACTTACCGTTTTTGAGAAAAAATATGTGCATCGCACAATAACATACATATTTTCAGCTAAAAGTATGGCATAATTTGGTTTATTTTCATTTTCTCGGAAACTAGTAGGCCTAGAATTAAGATTTTTGGTTTAAAATGTTTGTAATGAATGCCTCTACAAATCTTGTTATGGTCAAAACCACGCCAGACTTACCGTTTTTGAGAAAAAATATGTGCATCGCACAATAACATACATATTTTCAGCTAAAAGTATGGCATAATTTGGTTTATTTTCATTTTCTCGGAAACTAGTAGGCCTAGAATTAAGATTTTTGGTTTAAAATGTTCGTAATGAATGCCTCTACAAATCTTGTTATGGTCAAAACCACGCCAGACTTACCGTTTTTGAGAAAAAATATGTGCATCGCACAATAACATACATATTTTCAGCTAAAAGTATGGCATAATTTGGTTTATTTTCATTTTCTCGGAAACTAGTAGGCCTAGAATTAAGATTTTTGGTTTAAAATGTTCGTAATGAATGCCTCTACAAATCTTGTTACGGTCAAAACCACGCCAGACTTACCGTTTTTGAGAAAAAATATGTGCATCGCACAATAACATACATATTTTCAGCTAAAAGTATGGCATAATTTGGTTTATTTTCATTTTCTCGGAAACTAGTAGGCCTAGAATTAAGATTTTTGGTTTAAAATGTTCGTAATGAATGCCTCTACAAATCTTGTTATGGTCAAAACCACGCCAGACTTACCGTTTTTGAGAAAAAATATGTGCATCGCACAATAACATACATATTTTCAGCTAAAAGTATGGCATAATTTGGTTTATTTTCATTTTCTCGGAAACTAGTAGGCCTAGAATTAAGATTTTTGGTTTAAAATGTTCGTAATGAATGCCTCTACAAATCTTGTTATGGTCAAAACCACGCCAGACTTACCGTTTTTGAGAAAAAATATGTGCATCGCACAATAACATACATATTTTCAGCTAAAAGTATGGCATAATTTGGTTTATTTTCATTTTCTCGGAAACTAGTAGGCCTAGAATTAAGATTTTTGGTTTAAAATGTTCGTAATGAATGCCTATACAAATCTTGTTATGGTCAAAACCACGCCAGACTTACCGTTTTTGAGAAAAAATATGTGCATCGCACAATAACATACATATTTTCAGCTAAAAGTATGGCATAATTTGGTTTATTTTCATTTTCTCGGAAACTAGTAGGCCTAGAATTAAGATTTTTGGTTTAAAATGTTCGTAATGAATGCCTCTACAAATCTTGTTATGGTCAAAACCACGCCAGACTTACCGTTATTGAGAAAAAATATGTGCATCGCACAATAACATACATATTTTCAGCTAAAAGTATGGCATAATTTGGTTTATTTTCATTTTCTCGGAAACTAGTAGGCCTAGAATTAAGATTTTTGGTTTAAAATGTTCGTAATGAATGCCTCTACAAATCTTGTTATGGTCAAAACCACGCCAGACTTACCGTTTTTGAGAAAAAATATGTGCATCGCACAATAACATACATATTTTCAGCTAAAAGTATGGCATAATTTGGTTTATTTTCATTTTCTCGGAAACTAGTAGGCCTAGAATTAAGATTTTTGGTTTAAAATGTTCGTAATGAATGCCTCTACAAATCTTGTTATGGTCAAAACCACGCCAGACTTACCGTTTTTGAGAAAAAATATGTGCATCGCACAATAACATACATATTTTCAGCTAAAAGTATGGCATAATTTGGTTTATTTTCATTTTCTCGGAAACTAGTAGGCCTAGAATTAAGATTTTTGGTTTAAAATGTTCGTAATGAATGCCTCTACAAATCTTGTTATGGTCAAAACCACGCCAGACTTACCGTTTTTGAGAAAAAATATGTGCATCGCACAATAACATACATATTTTCAGC
Source organism: Myathropa florea (assembly GCA_930367185.1). NCBI lineage: Eukaryota > Metazoa > Arthropoda > Insecta > Diptera > Syrphidae > Myathropa > Myathropa florea. The sequence goes on along the minus strand of CAKNEX010000072.1, from coordinate 9,334 downwards.
TAAAAGTATGGCATAATTTGGTTTATTTTCATTTTCTCGGAAACTAGTAGGCCTAGAATTAAGATTTTTGGTTTAAAATGTTCGTAATGAATGCCTCTACAAATCTTGTTATGGTCAAAACCACGCCAGACTTACCGTTTTTGAGAAAAAATATGTGCATCGCACAATAACATACATATTTTCAGCTAAAAGTATGGCATAATTTGGTTTATTTTCATTTTCTCGGAAACTAGTAGGCCTAGAATTAAGATTTTTGGTTTAAAATGTTCGTAATGAATGCCTCTACAAATCTTGTTATGGTCAAAACCACGCCAGACTTACCGTTTTTGAGAAAAAATATGTGCATCGCACAATAACATACATATTTTCAGCTAAAAGTATGGCATAATTTGGTTTATTTTCATTTTCTCGGAAACTAGTAGGCCTAGAATTAAGATTTTTGGTTTAAAATGTTCGTAATGAATGCCTCTACAAATCTTGTTATGGTCAAAACCACGCCAGACTTACCGTTTTTGAGAAAAAATATGTGCATCGCACAATAACATACATATTTTCAGCTAAAAGTATGGCATAATTTGGTTTATTTTCATTTTCTCGGAAACTAGTAGGCCTAGAATTAAGATTTTTGGTTTAAAATGTTCGTAATGAATGCCTCTACAAATCTTGTTATGGTCAAAACCACGCCAGACTTACCGTTTTTGAGAAAAAATATGTGCAACGCACAATAACATACATATTTTTACATATTTTCAGCTAAAAGTATGGCATAATTTGGTTTATTTTCATTTTCTCGGAAACTAGTAGGCCTAGAATTAAGATTTTTGGTTTAAAATGTTCGTAATGAATGCCTCTACAAATCTTGTTATGGTCAAAACCACGCCAGACTTACCGTTTTTGAGAAAAAATATGTGCAACGCACAATAACATACATATTTTTACATATTTTCAGCTAAAAGTATGGCATAATTTGGTTTATTTTCATTTTCTCGGAAACTAGTAGGCCTAGAATTAAGATTTTTGGTTTAAAATGTTCGTAATGAATGCCTCTACAAATCTTGTTATGGTCAAAACCACGCCAGACTTACCGTTTTTGAGAAAAAATATGTGCATCGCACAATAACATACATATTTTCAGCTAAAAGTATGGCATAATTTGGTTTATTTTCATTTTCTCGGAAACTAGTAGGCCTAGAATTAAGATTTTTGGTTTAAAATGTTCGTAATGAATGCCTCTACAAATCTTGTTATGGTCAAAACCACGCCAGACTTACCGTTTTTGAGAAAAAATATGTGCATCGCACAATAACATACATATTTTCAGCTAAAAGTATGGCATAATTTGGTTTATTTTCATTTTCTCGGAAACTAGTAGGCCTAGAATTAAGATTTTTGGTTTAAAATGTTCGTAATGAATGCCTCTACAAATCTTGTTATGGTCAAAACCACGCCAGACTTACCGTTTTTGAGAAAAAATATGTGCATCGCACAATAACATACATATTTTCAGCTAAAAGTATGGCATAATTTGGTTTATTTTCATTTTCTCGGAAACTAGTAGGCCTAGAATTAAGATTTTTGGTTTAAAATGTTCGTAATGAATGCCTCTACAAATCTTGTTATGGTCAAAACCACGCCAGACTTACCGTTTTTGAGAAAAAATATGTGCATCGCACAATAACATACATATTTTTACATATTTTCAGCTAAAAGTATGGCATAATTTGGTTTATTTTCATTTTCTCGGAAACTAGTAGGCCTAGAATTAAGATTTTTGGTTTAAAATGTTCGTAATGAATGCCTCTACAAATCTTGTTATGGTCAAAACCACGCCAGACTTACCGTTTTTGAGAAAAAATATGTGCATCGCACAATAACATACATATTTTCAGCTAAAAGTATGGCATAATTTGGTTTATTTTCATTTTCTCGGAAACTAGTAGGCCTAGAATTAAGATTTTTGGTTTAAAATGTTCGTAATGAATGCCTCTACAAATCTTTTTATGGTCAAAACCACGCCAGACTTACCGTTTTTGAGAAAAAATATGTGCATCGCACAATAACATACATATTTTCAGCTAAAAGTATGGCATAATTTGGTTTATTTTCATTTTCTCGGAAACTAGTAGGCCTAGAATTAAGATTTTTGGTTTAAAATGTTCGTAATGAATGCCTCTACAAATCTTGTTATGGTCAAAACCACGCCAGACTTACCGTTTTTGAGAAAAAATATGTGCATCGCACAATAACATACATATTTTCAGCTAAAAGTACGGCATAATTTGGTTTATTTTCATTTTCTCGGAAACTAGTAGGCCTAGAATTAAGATTTTTGGTTTAAAATGTTCGTAATGAATGCCTCTACAAATCTTGTTATGGTCAAAACCACGCCAGACTTACCGTTTTTGAGAAAAAATATGTGCATCGCACAATAACATACATATTTTCAGCTAAAAGTATGGCATAATTTGGTTTATTTTCATTTTCTCGGAAACTAGTAGGCCTAGAATTAAGATTTTTGGTTTAAAATGTTCGTAATGAATGCCTCTACAAATCTTGTTATGGTCAAAACCACGCCAGACTTACCGTTTTTGAGAAAAAATATGTGCATCGCACAATAACATACATATTTTCAGCTAAAAGTATGGCATAATTTGGTTTATTTTCATTTTCTCGGAAACTAGTAGGCCTAGAATTAAGATTTTTGGTTTAAAATGTTCGTAATGAATGCCTCTACAAATCTTGTTATGGTCAAAACCACGCCAGACTTACCGTTTTTGAGAAAAAATATGTGCATCGCACAATAACATACATATTTTCAGCTAAAAGTATGGCATAATTTGGTTTATTTTCATTTTCTCGGAAACTAGTAGGCCTAGAATTAAGATTTTTGGTTTAAAATGTTCGTAATGAATGCCTCTACAAATCTTGTTATGGTCAAAACCACGCCAGACTTACCGTTTTTGAGAAAAAATATGTGCAACGCACAATAACATACATATTTTTACATATTTTCAGCTAAAAGTATGGCATAATTTGGTTTATTTTCATTTTCTCGGAAACTAGTAGGCCTAGAATTAAGATTTTTGGTTTAAAATGTTCGTAATGAATGCCTCTACAAATCTTGTTATGGTCAAAACCACGCCAGACTTACCGTTTTTGAGAAAAAATATGTGCATCGCACAATAACATACATATTTTCAGCTAAAAGTATGGCATAATTTGGTTTATTTTCATTTTCTCGGAAACTAGTAGGCCTAGAATTAAGATTTTTGGTTTAAAATGTTCGTAATGAATGCCTCTACAAATCTTGTTATGGTCAAAACCACGCCAGACTTACCGTTTTTGAGAAAAAATATGTGCAACGCACAATAACATACATATTTTTACATATTTTCAGCTAAAAGTATGGCATAATTTGGTTTATTTTCATTTTCTCGGAAACTAGTAGGCCTAGAATTAAGATTTTTGGTTTAAAATGTTCGTAATGAATGCCTCTACAAATCTTGTTATGGTCAAAACCACGCCAGACTTACCGTTTTTGAGAAAAAATATGTGCAACGCACAATAACATACATATTTTTACATATTTTCAGCTAAAAGTATGGCATAATTTGGTTTATTTTCATTTTCTCGGAAACTAGTAGGCCTAGAATTAAGATTTTTGGTTTAAAATGTTCGTAATGAATGCCTCTACAAATCTTGTTATGGTCAAAACCACGCCAGACTTACCGTTTTTGAGAAAAAATATGTGCAACGCACAATAACATACATATTTTCAGCTAAAAGTATGGCATAATTTGGTTTATTTTCATTTTCTCGGAAACTAGTAGGCCTAGAATTAAGATTTTTGGTTTAAAATGTTCGTAATGAATGCCTCTACAAATCTTGTTATGGTCAAAACCACGCCAGACTTACCGTTTTTGAGAAAAAATATGTGCATCGCACAATAACATACATATTTTCAGCTAAAAGTATGGCATAATTTGGTTTATTTTCATTTTCTCGGAAACTAGTAGGCCTAGAATTAAGATTTTTGGTTTAAAATGTTCGTAATGAATGCCTCTACAAATCTTGTTATGGTCAAAACCACGCCAGACTTACCGTTTTTGAGAAAAAATATGTGCATCGCACAATAACATACATATTTTCAGCTAAAAGTATGGCATAATTTGGTTTATTTTCATTTTCTCGGAAACTAGTAGGCCTAGAATTAAGATTTTTGGTTTAAAATGTTCGTAATGAATGCCTCTACAAATCTTGTTATGGTCAAAACCACGCCAGACTTACCGTTTTTGAGAAAAAATATGTGCATCGCACAATAACATACATATTTTCAGCTAAAAGTATGGCATAATTTGGTTTATTTTCATTCTCTCGGAAACTAGTAGGCCTAGAATTAAGATTTTTGGTTTAAAATGTTCGTAATGAATGCCTCTACAAATCTTGTTATGGTCAAAACCACGCCAGACTTACCGTTTTTGAGAAAAAATATGTGCATCGCACAATAACATACATATTTTCAGCTAAAAGTATGGCATAATTTGGTTTATTTTCATTTTCTCGGAAACTAGTAGGCCTAGAATTAAGATTTTTGGTTTAAAATGTTCGTAATGAATGCCTCTACAAATCTTGTTATGGTCAAAACCACGCCAGACTTACCGTTTTTGAGAAAAAATATGTGCATCGCACAATAACATACATATTTTCAGCTAAAAGTATGGCATAATTTGGTTTATTTTCATTTTCTCGGAAACTAGTAGGCCTAGAATTAAGATTTTTGGTTTAAAATGTTCGTAATGAATGCCTCTACAAATCTTGTTATGGTCAAAACCACGCCAGACTTACCGTTTTTGAGAAAAAATATGTGCATCGCACAATAACATACATATTTTCAGCTAAAAGTATGGCATAATTTGGTTTATTTTCATTTTCTCGGAAACTAGTAGGCCTAGAATTAAGATTTTTGGTTTAAAATGTTCGTAATGAATGCCTCTACAAATCTTGTTATGGTCAAAACCACGCCAGACTTACCGTTTTTGAGAAAAAATATGTGCATCGCACAATAACATACATATTTTCAGCTAAAAGTATGGCATAATTTGGTTTATTTTCATTTTCTCGGAAACTAGTAGGCCTAGAATTAAGATTTTTGGTTTAAAATGTTCGTAATGAATGCCTCTACAAATCTTGTTATGGTCAAAACCACGCCAGACTTACCGTTTTTGAGAAAAAATATGTGCATCGCACAATAACATACATATTTTCAGCTAAAAGTATGGCATAATTTGGTTTATTTTCATTTTCTCGGAAACTAGTAGGCCTAGAATTAAGATTTTTGGTTTAAAATGTTCGTAATGAATGCCTCTACAAATCTTGTTATGGTCAAAACCACGCCAGACTTACCGTTTTTGAGAAAAAATATGTGCATCGCACAATAACATACATATTTTCAGCTAAAAGTATGGCATAATTTGGTTTATTTTCATTTTCTCGGAAACTAGTAGGCCTAGAATTAAGATTTTTGGTTTAAAATGTTCGTAATGAATGCCTCTACAAATCTTGTTATGGTCAAAACCACGCCAGACTTACCGTTTTTGAGAAAAAATATGTGCATCGCACAATAACATACATATTTTCAGCTAAAAGTATGGCATAATTTGGTTTATTTTCATTTTCTCGGAAACTAGTAGGCCTAGAATTAAGATTTTTGGTTTAAAATGTTCGTAATGAATGCCTCTACAAATCTTGTTATGGTCAAAACCACGCCAGACTTACCGTTTTTGAGAAAAAATATGTGCATCGCACAATAACATACATATTTTCAGCTAAAAGTATGGCATAATTTGGTTTATTTTCATTTTCTCGGAAACTAGTAGGCCTAGAATTAAGATTTTTGGTTTAAAATGTTCGTAATGAATGCCTCTACAAATCTTGTTATGGTCAAAACCACGCCAGACTTACCGTTTTTGAGAAAAAATATGTGCATCGCACAATAACATACATATTTTCAGCTAAAAGTATGGCATAATTTGGTTTATTTTCATTTTCTCGGAAACTAGTAGGCCTAGAATTAAGATTTTTGGTTTAAAATGTTCGTAATGAATGCCTCTACAAATCTTGTTATGGTCAAAACCACGCCAGACTTACCGTTTTTGAGAAAAAATATGTGCATCGCACAATAACATACATATTTTCAGCTAAAAGTATGGCATAATTTGGTTTATTTTCATTTTCTCGGAAACTAGTAGGCCTAGAATTAAGATTTTTGGTTTAAAATGTTCGTAATGAATGCCTCTACAAATCTTGTTATGGTCAAAACCACGCCAGACTTACCGTTTTTGAGAAAAAATATGTGCATCGCACAATAACATACATATTTTCAGCTAAAAGTATGGCATAATTTGGTTTATTTTCATTTTCTCGGAAACTAGTAGGCCTAGAATTAAGATTTTTGGTTTAAAATGTTCGTAATGAATGCCTCTACAAATCTTGTTATGGTCAAAACCACGCCAGACTTACCGTTTTTGAGAAAAAATATGTGCATCGCACAATAACATACATATTTTCAGCTAAAAGTATGGCATAATTTGGTTTATTTTCATTTTCTCGGAAACTAGTAGGCCTAGAATTAAGATTTTTGGTTTAAAATGTTCGTAATGAATGCCTCTACAAATCTTGTTATGGTCAAAACCACGCCAGACTTACCGTTTTTGAGAAAAAATATGTGCATCGCACAATAACATACATATTTTCAGCTAAAAGTATGGCATAATTTGGTTTATTTTCATTTTCTCGGAAACTAGTAGGCCTAGAATTAAGATTTTTGGTTTAAAATGTTCGTAATGAATGCCTCTACAAATCTTGTTATGGTCAAAACCACGCCAGACTTACCGTTTTTGAGAAAAAATATGTGCATCGCACAATAACATACATATTTTCAGCTAAAAGTATGGCATAATTTGGTTTATTTTCATTTTCTCGGAAACTAGTAGGCCTAGAATTAAGATTTTTGGTTTAAAATGTTCGTAATGAATGCCTCTACAAATCTTGTTATGGTCAAAACCACGCCAGACTTACCGTTTTTGAGAAAAAATATGTGCATCGCACAATAACATACATATTTTCAGCTAAAAGTATGGCATAATTTGGTTTATTTTCATTTTCTCGGAAACTAGTAGGCCTAGAATTAAGATTTTTGGTTTAAAATGTTCGTAATGAATGCCTCTACAAATCTTGTTATGGTCAAAACCACGCCAGACTTACCGTTTTTGAGAAAAAATATGTGCATCGCACAATAACATACATATTTTCAGCTAAAAGTATGGCATAATTTGGTTTATTTTCATTTTCTCGGAAACTAGTAGGCCTAGAATTAAGATTTTTGGTTTAAAATGTTCGTAATGAATGCCTCTACAAATCTTGTTATGGTCAAAACCACGCCAGACTTACCGTTTTTGAGAAAAAATATGTGCATCGCACAATAACATACATATTTTCAGCTAAAAGTATGGCATAATTTGGTTTATTTTCATTTTCTCGGAAACTAGTAGGCCTAGAATTAAGATTTTTGGTTTAAAATGTTCGTAATGAATGCCTCTACAAATCTTGTTATGGTCAAAACCACGCCAGACTTACCGTTTTTGAGAAAAAATATGTGCATCGCACAATAACATACATATTTTCAGCTAAAAGTATGGCATAATTTGGTTTATTTTCATTTTCTCGGAAACTAGTAGGCCTAGAATTAAGATTTTTGGTTTAAAATGTTCGTAATGAATGCCTCTACAAATCTTGTTATGGTCAAAACCACGCCAGACTTACCGTTTTTGAGAAAAAATATGTGCATCGCACAATAACATACATATTTTCAGCTAAAAGTATGGCATAATTTGGTTTATTTTCATTTTCTCGGAAACTAGTAGGCCTAGAATTAAGATTTTTGGTTTAAAATGTTCGTAATGAATGCCTCTACAAATCTTGTTATGGTCAAAACCACGCCAGACTTACCGTTTTTGAGAAAAAATATGTGCATCGCACAATAACATACATATTTTCAGCTAAAAGTATGGCATAATTTGGTTTATTTTCATTTTCTCGGAAACTAGTAGGCCTAGAATTAAGATTTTTGGTTTAAAATGTTCGTAATGAATGCCTCTACAAATCTTGTTATGGTCAAAACCACGCCAGACTTACCGTTTTTGAGAAAAAATATGTGCATCGCACAATAACATACATATTTTCAGCTAAAAGTATGGCATAATTTGGTTTATTTTCATTTTCTCGGAAACTAGTAGGCCTAGAATTAAGATTTTTTGGTTTAAAATGTTCGTAATGAATGCCTCTACAAATCTTGTTATGGTCAAAACCACGCCAGACTTACCGTTTTTGAGAAAAAATATGTGCATCGCACAATAACATACATATTTTCAGCTAAAAGTATGGCATAATTTGGTTTATTTTCATTTTCTCGGAAACTAGTAGGCCTAGAATTAAGATTTTTGGTTTAAAATGTTCGTAATGAATGCCTCTACAAATCTTGTTATGGTCAAAACCACGCCAGACTTACCGTTTTTGAGAAAAAATATGTGCAACGCACAATAACATACATATTTTTACATATTTTCAGCTAAAAGTATGGCATAATTTGGTTTATTTTCATTTTCTCGGAAACTAGTAGGCCTAGAATTAAGATTTTTGGTTTAAAATGTTCGTAATGAATGCCTCTACAAATCTTGTTATGGTCAAAACCACGCCAGACTTACCGTTTTTGAGAAAAAATATGTGCATCGCACAATAACATACATATTTTCAGCTAAAAGTATGGCATAATTTGGTTTATTTTCATTTTCTCGGAAACTAGTAGGCCTAGAATTAAGATTTTGGTTTAAAATGTTCGTAATGAATGCCTCTACAAATCTTGTTATGGTCAAAACCACGCCAGACTTACCGTTTTTGAGAAAAAATATGTGCAACGCACAATAACATACATATTTTTACATATTTTCAGCTAAAAGTATGGCATAATTTGGTTTATTTTCATTTTCTGAAACTAGTAGCCTAGAATTAAGATTTTTGGTTTAAAATGTTCGTAATGAATGCCTCTACAAATCTTGTTATGGTCAAAACCACGCCAGACTTACCGTTTTTGAGAAAAAATATGTGCAACGCACAATAACATACATATTTTCAGCTAAAAGTATGGCATAATTTGGTTTATTTTCATTTTCTCGGAAACTAGTAGGCTAGAATTAAGATTTTTGGTTTAAAATGTTCGTAATGAATGCCTCTACAAATCTTGTTATGGTCAAAACCACGCCAGACTTACCGTTTTTGA
>CAKNEX010000071.1:0-32000 GCA_930367185.1 Myathropa florea | reverse complement strand
CCTCGCAGAAAGTGTACTTATTGCCAACCTCGCATGGGAATCAAGTCCACTTCGCTAAAAGTGGAGTTATTTCCCACCTCGCATGGGAATCAAGTCCACTTCGCTAAAAGTGGAGTTATTTCCCACCTCGCATGGGAATCAAGTCCACCTCGTAGAAAGTGTACTTATTGCCAACCTCGCATGGGAATCAAGTCCACTTCGCTAAAAGTGGAGTTATTTCCCACCTCGCATGGGAATCAAGTCCACTTCGCTAAAAGTGGAGTTATTTCCCACCTCGCATGGGAACTAAGTCCACCTCGCAAAAAGTGGAGTTATTTCCCACCTCGCATGGGAATCAAGTCCACTTCGCTAAAAGTGGAGTTATTTCCCACCTCGCATGGGAATTAAGTCCACCTCGCAGAAAGTGTACTTATTGCCAACCTCGCATGGGAATCAAGTCCACTTCGCTAAAAGTGGAGTTATTTCCCACCTCGCATGGGAATCAAGTCCACTTCGCTAAAAGTGGAGTTATTTCCCACCTCGCATGGGAATTAAGTCCACCTCGTAGAAAGTGTACTTATTGCCAACCTCGCATGGGAATCAAGTCCACTTCGCTAAAAGTGGAGTTATTTCCCACCTCGCATGGGAATCAAGTCCACTTCGCTAAAAGTGGAGTTATTTCCCACCTCGCATGGGAATCAAGTCCACTTCGCTAAAAGTCGAGTTATTTCCCACCTCGCATGGGAACTAAGTCCACCTCGCAGAAAGTGTACTTAATACCTCGCAGAAAGTGTACTTATTGCCAACCTCGCATGGGAATCAAGTCCACTTCGCTAAAAGTGGAGTTATTTCCCACCTCGCATGGGAATCAAGTCCACTTCGCTAAAAGTGGAGTTATTTCCCACCTCGCATGGGAATCAAGTCCACTTCGCTAAAACTGGAGTTATTTCCCACCTCACATGGGAATCAAGTCCACTTCGCTAAAAGTGGAGTTATTTCCCACCTCGCATGGGAATCAAGTCCACTTCGCTAAAAGTGGAGTTATTTCCCACCTCGCATGAGCAGTAAGTCCACCTCGCAGAAAGTGTACTTATTGTCCAATTCGCATGAGCAGTAAGTCCACCTCGCAGAAAATGTACTTATTGCCCACCTCGCATGGGAATCAAGTCCACTTCGCTAAAAGTGGAGTTATTTCCCACCTCGCATGGGAATCAAGTCCACTTCGCTAAAAGTGGAGTTATTTCCCACCTCGCATGGGAATCAAGTCCACTTCGCTAAAAGTGGAGTTATTTCCCACCTCGCATGGGAATCAAGTCCACTTCGCTAAAAGTGGAGTTATTTCCCACCTCGCATGAGCAGTAAGTCCACCTCGCAGAAAGTGTACTTATTGCCCAATTCGCATGAGCAGTAAGTCCACCACGCAGAAAGTGTACTTATTGCCCACCTCGCATGGGAATCAAGTCCACTTCGCTAAAAGTGGAGTTATTTCCCACATCACATGGGAATCAAGTCCACTTCGCTAAAAGTGGAGTTATTTTCCACCTCGCATGGGAATCAAGTCCACTTCGCTAAAAGTGGAGTTATTTCCCACCTCGCATGGGAATCAAGTCCACTTCGCTAAAAGTGGAGTTATTTCCCACCTCGCATGAGCAGTAAGTCCACCTCGCAGAAAGTGTACTTATTGCCCAATTCGCATGAGCAGTAAGTCCACCACGCAGAAAGTGTACTTATTGCCCACCTCGCATGGGAATCAAGTCCACTTCGCTAAAAGTGGAGTTATTTCCCACCTCGCATGGGAATCAAGTCCACTTCGCTAAAAGTGGAGTTATTTCCCACCTCGCATGGGAATCAAGTCCACTTCGCTAAAAGTGGAGTTATTTCCCACCTCGCATGGGAATCAAGTCCACCTCGCAGAAAGTGGAGTTATTGCCCAATTCGCATGAGCAGTAAGTCCACCTCGCAGAAAGTGTACTTATTGCCCACCTCGCATGGGAATCAAGTCCACTTCGCTAAAAGTGGAGTTATTTCCCACCTCGCATGGGAACTAAGTCCACCTCGCAAAAAGTGGAGTTATTTCCCACCTCGCATGGGAATCAAGTCCACTTCGCTAAAAGTGGAGTTATTTCCCACCTCGCATGGGAATCAAGTCCACTTCGCTAAAAGTGGAGTTATTTCCCACCTCGCATGGGAATCAAGTCCACTTCGCTAAAAGTGGAGTTATTTCCCACCTCGCATGGGAATCAAGTCCACTTCGCTAAAAGTGGAGTTATTTCCCACCTCGCATGGGAATCAAGTCCACTTCGCTAAAAGTGGAGTTATTTCCCACCTCGCATGGGAATCAAGTCCACTTCGCTAAAAGTGGAGTTATTCCCCACCTCGCATGGGAATCAAGTCCACCTCGCAGAAAGTGGAGTTATTTCCCACCTCGCATGGGAATCAAGTCCACTTCGCTAAAAGTGGAGTTATTTCCCACCTCGCATGGGAATCAAGTCCACTTCGCTAAAAGTGGAGTTATTTCCCACCTCGCATGAGCAGTAAGTCCACCTCGCAGAAAGTGTACTTATTGCCCAATTCGCATGAGCAGTAAGTCCACCACGCAGAAAGTGTACTTATTGCCCACCTCGCATGGGAATCAAGTCCACTTCGCTAAAAGTGGAGTTATTTCCCACATCACATGGGAATCAAGTCCACTTCGCTAAAAGTGGAGTTATTTTCCACCTCGCATGGGAATCAAGTCCACTTCGCTAAAAGTGGAGTTATTTCCCACCTCGCATGGGAATCAAGTCCACTTCGCTAAAAGTGGAGTTATTTCCCACCTCGCATGGGAATCAAGTCCACTTCGCTAAAAGTGGAGTTATTTCCCACCTCGCATGGGAATCAAGTCCACTTCGCTAAAAGTGGAGTTATTTCCCACCTCGCATGGGAATCAAGTCCACTTCGCTAAAAGTGGAGTTATTTCCCACCTCGCATGGGAATCAAGTCCACTTCGCTAAAAGTGGAGTTATTTCCCACCTCGCATGGGAATCAAGTCCACTTCGCTAAAACTGGAGTTATTTCCCACCTCACATGGGAATCAAGTCCATTTCGCTAAAAGTGGAGTTATTTCCCACCTCGCATGGGAATCAAGTCCACTTCGCTAAAAGTGGAGTTATTTCCCACCTCGCATGGGAATCAAGTCCACTTCGCTAAAAGTGGAGTTATTTCCCACCTCGCATGGGAATCAAGTCCACTTCGCTAAAAGTGGAGTTATTGCCCACCTCGCATGGGAATCAAGTCCACTTCGCTAAAAGTGGAGTTATTTCCCACCTCGCATGGGAATCGAGTCCACTTCGCTAAAAGTGGAGTTATTTCCCACCTCGCATGGGAACTAAGTCCACCTCGCAAAAAGTGGAGTTATTTCCCACCTCGCATGGGAATCAAGTCCACTTCGCTAAAAGTGGAGTTATTTCCCACCTCGCATGAGCAGTAAGTCCACCTCGCAGAAAGTGTACTTATTGCCAACCTCGCATGGGAATCAATTCCACTTCGCTAAAAGTGGAGTTATTTCCCACCTCGCATGAGCAGTAAGTCCACCTCGCAGAAAGTGTACTTATTGCCAACCTCGCATGGGAATCAAGTCCACTTCGCTAAAAGTGGAGTTATTTCCCACCTCGCATGGGAATCAAGTCCACTTCGCTAAAAGTGGAGTTATTTCCCACCTCGCATGAGCAGTAAGTCCACCTCGCAGAAAGTGTACTTATTGCCAACCTCGCATGGGAATCAAGTCCACTTCGCTAAAAGTGGAGTTATTTCCCACCTCGCATGGGAATCAAGTCCACTTCGCTAAAAGTGGAGTTATTTCCCACCTCGCATGGGAATCAAGTCCACTTCGCTAAAAGTGGAGTTATTTCCCACCTCACATGGGAATCAAGTGCATTTCGCTAAAAGTGGAGTTATTTCCCACCTCGCATGGGAATCAAGTCCACTTCGCTAAAAGTGGAGTTATTTCCCACCTCGCATGGGAATCAAGTCCACTTCGCTAAAAGTGGAGTTATTTCCCACCTCGCATGGGAATCAAGTCCACTTCGCTAGAAGTGGAGTTATTTCCCACCTCGCATGGGAATCAAGTCCACTTCGCTAAAAGTGGAGTTATTTCCCACCTCGCATGAGCAGTAAGTCCACTTCGCAGAAAGTGGAGTTATTTCCCACCTCGCATGAGCAGTAAGTCGCCTCGCATGGGAACAAAGTCCACCTCGCAGAAAGTGTACTTATTGCCAACCTCGCATGGGAATCAAGTCCACTTCGCTAAAAGTGGAGTTATTTCTCACCTCGCATGGGAATCAAGTCCACTTCGCTAAAAGTGGAGTTATTTCCCACCTCGCATGGGAATCAAGTCCACTTCGCTAAAAGTGGAGTTATTTCCCACCTCGCATGGGAATCAAGTCCACTTCGCTAAAAGTGGAGTTATTTCCCACCTCGCATGGGAATCAAGTCCACTTCGCTAAAAGTCGAGTTATTTCCCACCTCGCATGGGAACTAAGTCCACCTCGCAGAAAGTGTACTTATTGCCCAATTCGCATGAGCAGTAAGTCCACCTCGCAGAAAGTGTACTTATTGCAAACCTCGCATGGGAATCAAGTCCACTTCGCTAAAAGTGGAGTTATTTCCCACCTCGCATGGGAATCAAGTCCACTTCGCTAGAAGTGGAGTTATTTCCCACCTCGCATGGGAATCAAGTCCACTTCGCTAAAAGTGGAGTTATTTCCCACCTCGCATGGGAATCAAGTCCACTTCGCTAAAAGTGGAGTTATTTCCCACCTCGCATGGGAATCAAGTCCACTTCGCTAAAAGTGGAGTTATTTCCCACCTCGCATGGGAATCAAGTCCACTTCGCTAAAAGTGGAGTTATTTCCCACCTCGCATGAGCAGTAAGTCGCCTCGCATGGGAACAAAGTCCACCTCGCAGAAAGTGTACTTATTGCCAACCTCGCATGGGAATCAAGTCCACTTCGCTAAAAGTGGAGTTATTTCCCACCTCGCATGGGAATCAAGTCCACTTCGCTAAAACTGGAGTTATTTCCCACCTCGCATGGGAATCAAGTCCACTTCGCTAAAAGTGGAGTTATTTCCCACCTCACATGGGAATCAAGTCCACTTCGCTAAAAGTGGAGTTATTTCCCACCTCGCATGGGAATCAAGTCCACTTCGCTAAAAGTGGAGTTATTTCCCACCTCGCATGGGAATCAAGTCCACTTCGCTAGAAGTGGAGTTATTTCCCACCTCGCATGGGAATCAAGTCCACCTCGCAGAAAGTGGAGTTATTTCCCACCTCGCATGAGCAGTAAGTCGCTCGCATAGGAACTAAGTCCACCTCGCAGAAAGTGTACTTATTGCCAACCTCGCATGGGAATCAAGTCCACTTCGCTAAAAGTGGAGTTATTTCCCACCTCGCATGGGAATCAAGTCCACTTCGCTAAAAGTGGAGTTATTTCCCACCTCGCATGGGAATCAAGTCCACTTCGCTAAAAGTGGAGTTATTTCCCACCTCGCATGGGAATCAAGTCCACTTCGCTAAAAGTGGAGTTATTTCCCACCTCGCATGGGAATCAAGTCCACTTCGCTAAAACTGGAGTTATTTCCCACCTCACTTGGGAATCAAGTCCATTTCGCTAAAAGTGGAGTTATTTCCCACCTCGCATGGGAATCAAGTCCACTTCGCTAAAAGTGGAGTTATTTCCCACCTCGCATGAGCAGTAAGTCCACCTCGCAGAAAGTGTACTTATTGCCAACCTCGCATGGGAATCAAGTCCACTTCGCTAAAAGTGGAGTTATTTAACACCTCGCATGGGAATCAAGTCCACTTCGCTAAAAGTGGAGTTATTTCCCACCTCGCATGGGAATCAAGTCCACTTCGCTAAAAGTGGAGTTATTTCCCACCTCGCATGAGCAGTAAGTCCACCTCGCAGAAGGTGTACTTATTGCCAACCTCGCATGGGAATCAAGTCCACTTCGCTAAAAGTGGAGTTATTTCCCACCTCGCATGGGAATCAAGCTAAAAGTGGAGTTATTTCCCACCTCGCATGAGCAGTAAGTCGCCTCGCATGGGAACTAAGTCCACCTCGCAGAAAGTGTACTTATTGCCCACCTCGCATGGGAATCAAGTCCACTTCGCTAGAAGTGGAGTTATTTCCCACCTCGCATGGGAATCAAGTCCACTTCGCTAAAAGTGGAGTTATTTCCCACCTCGCATGGGAATCAAGTCCACTTCGCTAAAAGTGGAGTTATTTCCCACCTCGCACGGGAATCAAGTCCACTTCGCTAAAAGTGGAGTTATTTCCCACCTCGCATGGGAACTAAGTCCACCTCGCAAAAAGTGTACTTATTGCCAACCTCGCATGGGAATCAAGCCCACTTCGCTAAAAGTGGAGTTATTTCCCACCTCACATGGGAATCAAGTCCACTTCGCTAAAAGTGGAGTTATTTCCCACCTCGCATGGGAATCAAGTCCACTTCGCTAAAAGTGGAGTTATTTCCCACCTCGCATGGGAATCAAGTCCACTTCGCTAAAAGTGGAGTTATTTCCCACCTCGCATGGGAACTAAGTCCACCTCGCAGAAAGTGTACTTATTTCCCACCTCGCATGGGAATCAAGTCCACCTCGCAGAAAGTGGAGTTATTTCCCACCTCGCATGGGAATCAAGTCCACTTCGCTAAAAGTGGAGTTATTTCCCACCTCGCATGGGAATCAAGTCCACTTCGCTAAAAGTGGAGTTATTTCCCACCTCGCATGGGAACTAAGTCCACCTCGCAAAAAGTGGAGTTATTTCCCACCTCGCATGGGAATCAAGTCCACTTCGCTAAAAGTGGAATTATTTCCCACCTCGCATGGGAATCAAGTCCACTTCGCTAAAAGTGGAGTTATTTCCCACCTCGCATGGGAATCAAGTCCACTTCGCTAAAAGTGGAGTTATTTCCCAACTCGCATGAGAATCAAGTCCACTTCGCTAAAAGTGGAGTTATTTCCCACCTCGCATGGGAATCAAGTCCATTTCGCTAAAAGTGGAGTTATTTCCCACCTCGCATGGGAACTAAGTCCACCTCGCAAAAAGTGGAGTTATTTCCCACCTTGCATGGGAATCAAGTCCACTTCGCTAGAAGTGGAGTTATTTCCCACCTCGCATGGGAATCAAGTCCACTTCGCTAAAAGTGGAGTTATTTCCCACCTCGCATGGGAATCAAGTCCACTTCGCTAAAAGTGGAGTTATTTCCCAACTCGCATGAGAATCAAGTCCACTTCGCTAAAAGTGGAGTTATTTCCCACCTTGCATGGGAATCAAGTCCACTTCGCTAAAAATTGAGTTATTTCCCACCTCGCATGGGAACTAAGTCCACCTCGCAAAAAGTGGAGTTATTTCCCACCTCGCATGGGAATCAAGTCCACTTCGGTAAAAGTGGAGTTATTTCCCACCTCGCATGGGAATCAAGTCCACTTCGCTAAAAGTGGAGTTATTTCCCACCTCGCATGGGAATCAAGTCCACTTCGCTAAAAGTGGAGTTATTTCCCACCTCGCATGGGAATCAAGTCCACTACGCTAAAAGTGGAGTTATTTCCCACCTCGCAGGGGAATCAAGTCCACTTCGCTAAAAGTGGAGTTATTTCCCACCTCGCATGGGAATCAAGTCCACTTCGCTAAAAGTGGAGTTATTTCCCACCTCACATGGGAATCAAGTCCACTTCGCTAAAAGTGGAGTTATTTCCCACCTCGCATGAGCAGTAAGTCCACCTCGCAGAAAGTGGAGTTATTTCCCACCTCGCATGGGAATCAAGTCCACTTCGCTAAAAGTGGAGTTATTTCCCACCTCGCATGGGAATCAAGTCCACTTCGCTAAAAGTGGAGTTATTCCCCACCACGCATGGGAATCAAGTCCACTTCGCTAAAAGTGGAGTTATTTCCCACCTCGCATGGGAATCAAGTCCACTTCGCTAAAAGTGGAGTTATTTCCCACCTCGCATGGGAATCAAGTCCACTTCGCAAAAAGTGGAGTTATTTCCCACCTCGCATGAGCAGTAAGTCCACTTCGCTAAAAGTGGACTTGATTCCCATGCGAGGTGGGAAATAACTCCACTTTTAGCGAAGTGGACTTGATTCCCATGCGAGGTGGGAAATAACTCCACTTTTAGCGAAGTGGACTTGATTCCCATGCGAGGTAGGAAATAATTCCACTTTTAGCGAAGTGGACTTGATTCCCATGCGAGGTGGGAAATAACTCCACTTTTACCGAAGTGGACTTGATTCCCATGCGAGGTGGGAAATAACTCCACTTTTTGCGAGGTGGACTTAGTTCCCATGCGAGGTGGGAAATAACTCAATTTTTAGCGAAGTGGACTTGATTCCCATGCGAGGTGGGCAATAAGTACACTTTCTGCGAGGTGGACTTACTGCTCATGCGAATTGGGCAATAACTCCACTTTCTGCGAGGTGGACTTGATTCCCATGCGAGGTGGGAAATAACTCCACTTTTTGCGAGGTGGACTTAGTTCCCATGCGAGGTGGGAAATAACTACACTTTTTGCGAGGTGGACTTAGTTCCCATGCAAGGTGGGAAATAACTCCACTTTTAGCGAAGTGGACTTGATTCCCATGCGAGGTGGGAAATAACTCCACTTTTAGCGAAGTGGACTTGATTCCCATGCGAGGTGGGAAATAACTCCACTTTTAGCGAAGTGGACTTGATTCCCATGCGAGGTGGGAAATAACTCCACTTTTAGCGAAGTGGACTTGATTCCCATGCGAGGTGGGAAATAACTCCACTTTTAGCGAAGTGGGCTTAATTCCCATGCGAGGTTGGCAATAAGTACACTTTCTGCGAGGTGGACTTACTGCTCATGCGAGGTGGGAAATAACTCCACTTTTAGCGAAGTGGACTTGATTCCCATGCGAGGTGGGAAATAACTCCGCTTTTAGCGAAGTGGACTTGATTCCCATGCAAGGTGGGAAATAACTCCACTTTTAGCGAAGTGGACTTGATTCTCATGCGAGTTGGGAAATAACTCCACTTTTAGCGAAGTGGACTTGATTCCCATGCGAGGTGGGAAATAACTCCACTTTTAGCGAAGTGGACTTGATTCCCATGCGAGGTGGGAAATAACTCCACTTCTAGCGAAGTGGACTTGATTCCCATGCAAGGTGGGAAATAACTCCACTTTTTGCGAGGTGGACTTAGTTCCCATGCGAGGTGGGAAATAACTCCACTTTTAGCGAAATGGACTTGATTCCCATGCGAGGTGGGAAATAACTCCACTTTTAGCGAAGTGGACTTGATTCTCATGCGAGTTGGGAAATAACTCCACTTTTAGCGAAGTGGACTTGATTCCCATGCGAGGTGGGAAATAACTCCACTTTTAGCGAAGTGGACTTGATTCCCATGCGAGGTGGGAAATAATTCCACTTTTAGCGAAGTGGACTTGATTCCCATGCGAGGTGGGAAATAACTCCACTTTTTGCGAGGTGGACTTAGTTCCCATGCGAGGTGGGAAATAACTCCACTTTTAGCGAAGTGGACTTGATTCCCATGCGAGGTGGGAAATAACTCCACTTTTAGCGAAGTGGACTTGATTCCCATGCGAGGTGGGAAATAACTCCACTTTTAGCGAAGTGGACTTGATTCCCATGCGAGGTGGGCAATAAGTACACTTTCTGCGAGGTGGACTTAGTTCCCATGCGAGGTGGGAAATAACTCCACTTTTAGCGAAGTGGACTTGATTCCCATGCGAGGTGGGAAATAACTCCACTTTTAGCGAAGTGGACTTGATTCCCATGCGAGGTGGGAAATAACTCCACTTTTAGCGAAGTGGACTTGATTCCCATGTGAGGTGGGAAATAACTCCACTTTTAGCGAAGTGGGCTTGATTCCCATGCGAGGTTGGCAATAAGTACACTTTTTGCGAGGTGGACTTAGTTCCCATGCGAGGTGGGAAATAACTCCACTTTTAGCGAAGTGGACTTGATTCCCGTGCGAGGTGGGAAATAACTCCACTTTTAGCGAAGTGGACTTGATTCCCATGCGAGGTGGGAAATAACTCCACTTTTAGCGAAGTGGACTTGATTCCCATGCGAGGTGGGAAATAACTCCACTTCTAGCGAAGTGGACTTGATTCCCATGCGAGGTGGGCAATAAGTACACTTTCTGCGAGGTGGACTTAGTTCCCATGCGAGGCGACTTACTGCTCATGCGAGGTGGGAAATAACTCCACTTTTAGCTTGATTCCCATGCGAGGTGGGAAATAACTCCACTTTTAGCGAAGTGGACTTGATTCCCATGCGAGGTTGGCAATAAGTACACCTTCTGCGAGGTGGACTTACTGCTCATGCGAGGTGGGAAATAACTCCACTTTTAGCGAAGTGGACTTGATTCCCATGCGAGGTGGGAAATAACTCCACTTTTAGCGAAGTGGACTTGATTCCCATGCGAGGTGTTAAATAACTCCACTTTTAGCGAAGTGGACTTGATTCCCATGCGAGGTTGGCAATAAGTACACTTTCTGCGAGGTGGACTTACTGCTCATGCGAGGTGGGAAATAACTCCACTTTTAGCGAAGTGGACTTGATTCCCATGCGAGGTGGGAAATAACTCCACTTTTAGCGAAATGGACTTGATTCCCATGTGAGGTGGGAAATAACTCCAGTTTTAGCGAAGTGGACTTGATTCCCATGCGAGGTGGGAAATAACTCCACTTTTAGCGAAGTGGACTTGATTCCCATGCGAGGTGGGAAATAACTCCACTTTTAGCGAAGTGGACTTGATTCCCATGCGAGGTGGGAAATAACTCCACTTTTAGCGAAGTGGACTTGATTCCCATGCGAGGTGGGAAATAACTCCACTTTTAGCGAAGTGGACTTGATTCCCATGCGAGGTTGGCAATAAGTACACTTTCTGCGAGGTGGACTTAGTTCCTATGCGAGCGACTTACTGCTCATGGAGCTCCCCTCGCAGGGGAATCAAGTCCACTTCGCTAAAAGTGGAGTTATTTCCCACCTCGCATGGGAATCAAGTCCACTTCGCTAAAAGTGGAGTTATTTCCCACCTCACATGGGAATCAAGTCCACTTCGCTAAAAGTGGAGTTATTTCCCACCTCGCATGAGCAGTAAGTCCACCTCGCAGAAAGTGGAGTTATTTCCCACCTCGCATGGGAATCAAGTCCACTTCGCTAAAAGTGGAGTTATTTCCCACCTCGCATGGGAATCAAGTCCACTTCGCTAAAAGTGGAGTTATTTCCCACCTCGCATGGGAATCAAGTCCACTTCGCTAAAAAAAGTTATTTCCCACCTCGCATGAGCAGTAAGTCCACCTCGCAGAAAGTGTACTTATTGCCAACCGCGCATGGGAATCAAGTCCACTTCGCTAAAAGTGGAGTTATTTCCCACCTCGCATGAGCAGTAAGTCCACCTCGCAGAAAGTGGAGTTATTTCCCACCTCGCATGGGAACTAAGTCCACCTCGCAGAAAGTGGAGTTATTTCCAACCTCGCATGGGAATCAAGTCCACTTCGCTAAAAGTGGAGTTATTTCCCACCTCGCATGAGCAGTAAGTCCACCTCGCAGAAAGTGGAGTTATTTCCCACCTCGCATGGGAATCAAGTCCACTTCGCTAAAAGTCGAGTTATTTCCCACCTCGCATGGGAACTAAGTCCACCTCGCAGAAAGTGTACTTATTGCCCAATTCGCATGAGCAGTAAGTCCACCTCGCAGAAAGTGTACTTATTGCCAACCTCGCATGGGAATCAAGTCCACTTCGCTAAAAGTGGAGTTACTTCCCACCTCGCATGGGAATCAAGTCCACTTCGCTAAAAGTGGAGTTATTTCCCACCTCGCATGAGCAGTAAGTCCACCTCGCAGAAAGTGTACTTATTGCCCACCTCGCATGGGAATCAAGTCCACTTCGCTAAAAGTGGAGTTATTTCCCACCTCGCATGGGAATCAAGTCCACTTCGCTAAAAGTTTTTTTTTTTTTTTTTTTTTTTTTTTTTTTTTTCGTGCGTTGGTGTGGATCTTCAATAAGACACTATGATACCCGTGTGCTCATAGTAGTGTCAAATTTTTACTGACTAAACACACCCTTCCCTTTTAAAATTTTGTACTTTACTACAACTAAGTTTCCTCATCGCTTTCAGTATTTTTACGCGTGAGGCAGGTAGATTTTCCGTAAAATCACCTGCTTAAACCGTTAGGAGCGGCTACTACTCATTGCGCTAAATCGAACGGTTTCGTTCGTTGAAGTCGGCGCACGAGGTTTTGCATGTCCAATGTTTGGAGTATGGCATGGTTACAATGACCATGAAGTCGAGTTCGCAACTTCCTAGCGAAGTTTGTTATTTCTTCGTCCACCGTTGCGATTTGTAGATCCCTTTGTATATCACTGTTACGAAGATACCAGGGAGCAGCTCACGATAGCTATATTTTTCGGAAAGATCCTTCTTATTTTCAATTTTAGACCATCGTGCCAAACTTTGTCAAAAGCCTGTGACACGTCAAGTAAAACGCTAGAGCAAATCTTTTTTTCCTCCAATGCTTTTTCAATTTCGTTAGTTATTCTATATACCTGGTCAATTGTGGAGTGATTCGTGCGAAATCCAAATTGATGATCAGGGATAAGTCGTCTTTCTTCTATGATTGGTTGAATACGTCGCAATAGAAGTTTCTCGAATAGCTTTGATATTATAGGCAGGAGTGATATTGGTCTATATGATTTTTTGTCGTTTGGCGGCTTACCCGGTTTCGGGACCATTATCACTTCTGCCACTTTCCACGAATCTGGGACATATAATAGTCTAAACGAGGCATTTATTAAATATTGGAGTTTAATAATCGCTTTTTTTGGTAATTCCTTGAGTATTTGTCCGGTAATTAAGTCATAGCCAGGTGCTTTGTTATTTTTCAGATTTTTAATTGCCTGGTAAAGTTCGGATAACGACACACGCTTTATTCTAATGTTATCGGATGTAGTTGTCATATCGCTTGGATTGTCCATCAACATTTGACCATCAAAAGGCTTAAACGTTTCTTCTAGGTGTTCAGCAAAGAGATCTGCCTTTTCTTTGTCACTCTTTGCCCACTCACCATTGTTATTTCTAATTGGTGCCGATTGCATTTGAGGTTTCTTTATATATTTCACTGCTTTCCAGAGCGAGTAATTCGAAGTTTTTTCGTTTGTTAAGCCTTCAAGATAAACTGAGGTCTCGTGATTTTTTAAGTCTTGTATCGCTTTTTTAAGTTTATTACATAGAAGGTTTAAATATGACTTATGTTGAGGGTAACGTGATTGTTGCCATACCCTGCGCGCTCTCCTCTTTTCTTGAATAAGTTCTTTTAGTTCCGGAGGATAAATGGTTACCCCTTTTTTGACTATTTTTTTTCTTGGGGTGTTTTCCCATGCTGCGTTCTGAATAACTGAAATAAATTTTTCGAGTTCTATTTCTAACTCAAATGGTGTTTTTAGTGACACATTCAACATAATGTTAGTTTCGCAGTCATGCTTAAAGCCGTCCCAATTAGTTCTGTTATTTGTTAATCTAGGTACTCCTTCTACTTTTATTAGTCTATCGCTAATAGTTAAAATCATCGGTGAGTGGTCAGAGGAAAGGTCAAAGCCTTCTTCAATTTTCACGAGATTGGTATTTACTCCTTTTGTAACGAAAAAGTCTACCAGGTCTGGTATTTTTGCTACGTCGGAGGGCCAGTATGTAGGTTTTCCTGTCGAATGAAAGTCTACTCCGAAATACATACCGACTTTGTACAGCAGTCTACCTTTTGTTGAATTTTTTCTCGAACCCCAAAACGTATGTTTAGCGTTAAAATCGCCACCAATAATAAAATTCGTTCCGAGTGAGTTGAAAAAATCTACAAGTTCGTTTCTTGTAAGCTTACAACGCGGAGGAAAGTAAGTAGACGATATATTAATATCCGTTGTCTTGTTCTTTACCCGAACTGAAGTTGCTTGTATAGTGTCGAGTTCTGTCGTATGATTGATCGAATGCTTAATATAATCTTTAATAAATAAGGATGAACCTCCTCTAGGTCTTCCCGAGGGATGTAATGCGTGGTACGCACAGAATCCTTTCACTTTTATTTGAGATTCCCTTGTCAAATGGGTTTCCGAGATTAAGCACACGTCAATTTTAACACTTTGTAAGAATACCTCTAGTTCTGTGATTTTATCTTTGAGGCCATTTGCGTTCCACGTTAAAATTTTTATGGATTTATTGACATTCATGATTTTTTAGTCTTAGGTTGTATATCAAGCTTACTTAGTTTGTTAAATATTAAATTGTTAATTTTTGATTGTTCCTCAAGTTTCGCAAGGATTATAGAGAATACTTGCGAGACTGGGTCCGTCATAGAAGTATTTTCTTTTTCTGTTTCTTTTGCCATTACTGTTTGAGCATATGATTTGGCACCTGAAGATTTCGCGCTGTCCTTTATTTTCGACGAGGATACCATATTATGTTTCTCTTTAGGTATTTCCTTTATATATATATCAACTTTTTTCTTTGTAGTTTCTCGTCTCTCTTTCGTTGGCATAGCATTTTGATGTAAAGCATCACGCCTTTTTTGCAATTCCTTTGCAACTTCACAACCGCGATAGTTTGCAGGATGCTTGCCTTTGCAATTTGCGCAAGTCGCCGGGGCTTCTTTGCTTAGACCGCATTTCTCGGATAAGTGACTTCCGGCACATTTAACACACTTCGGTTCCTTTTGGCAATAGGACTGTGTGTGATTAAAGCCTTGGCAACGTTTGCACTGCGGTATCGATTTCGAATTTGTGCGCATGGGCTCGATTTTAACCACTATATTCAGAATATTTTTTATTTTGTAAATATCGTCCATATTTTCATTTCTCTCGAAAGTGAGCATAAACAATGGAAGTCCATGCTTGACCAAGATTTCCTGGCCGCCTTCGGTTTTTTGTTTTGTCTTTTTCAAGATATTTACTGCGTCGATAATTTTTAGGCCTTTTGTCTTAAGATCACTTATGATGTCGTCTTTTGTGCAGGATGGATGGAGTCCCCTTGCTATAACGCGAAGTGGTCTTTCTAATTTATTTGAATAAGTATACCGCTGTATCCTTTCTGTATTGAGTTTTTTAGATACAGCGCGGTAACTGTCGGAGTCATCTACGTTAATTTTCCATTCGTTATTCCGGAATGATGTGACTTTAAATTCCGAAGTGACAATTTCTTTAAGCAGACGATGCAATTTACTATAGTCTGTAATGCCGACGACATTAATAGCCGGCGGAGGACGTGGTTTTCCTTCGGATAGTTTTCGATTTGGCCTTTCTTCAACACTCTGCCTTAGGATCTCAATTTCCGGCGATGATCCAGCTTTTCGTTTCTTTCGCTAAAAGTGGAGTTATTTCCCACCTCGCATGGGAATCAAGTCCACTTCGCTAAAAGTGGAGTTATTTCCCACCTTGCATGGGAATCAAGTCCACTTCGCTAAAAGTGGAGTTATTTTCCACCTCGCATGGGAATCAAGTCCACTTCGCTAAAAGTGGAGTTATTTCCCACCTCGCATGGGAATCAAGTCCACTTCGCTAAAAGTGGAGTTATTTCCCACCTCGCATGGGAATCAAGTCCACTTCGCTAAAAGTGGAGTTATTTCCCACCTCGCATGAGCAGTAAGTCCACCTCGCAGAAAGTGGAGTTATTTCCCACCTCGCATGGGAACTAAGTCCACCTCGCAGAAAGTGTACTTATTGCCAACCTCGCATGGGAATCAAGTCCACTTCGCTAAAAGTGGAGTTATTTCCCACCTCGCATGGGAATCATGTCCACTTCGCTAAAAGTGGAGTTATTTCCCACCTCACATGGGAATCAAGTCCACTTCGCTAAAAGTAGAGTTATTTTCCACCTCGCATGGGAATCAAGTCCACTTCGCTAAAAGTGGAGTTATTTCCCACCTTGCATGGGAACTAAGTCCACCTCGCAGAAAGTGTACTTATTGCCCAATTCGCATGAGCAGTAAGTCCACCTCGCAGAAAGTGTACTTATTGCCCACCTGGCATGGGAATCAAGTCCACTTCGCTAAAAGTGGAGTTATTTCCCACCTCGCATGGGAATCAAGTCCACTTCGCTAAAAGTGGAGTTATTTCCCACCTCGCATGGGAATCAAGTCCACTTCGCTAAAAGTAGAGTTATTTCCCACCTCGCATGGGAATCAAGTCCACTTTGCTAAAAGTGGAGTTATTTCCCACCTCGCATGGGAATCAAGTCCACTTCGCTAAAAGTGGAGTTATTTCCCACCTTGCATGGGAATCAAGTCCACTTTGCTAAAAGTGGAGTTATTTCCCACCTCGCATGAGCAGTAAGTCCACCTCGCAGAAAGTGTACTTATTGCCCACCTGGCATGGGAATCAAGTCCACTTCGCTAAAAGTGGAGTTATTTCCCACCTCGCATGAGCAGTAAGTCCACCTCGCAGAAAGTGTACTTATTGCCCAATTCGCATGAGCAGTAAGTCCACCTCGCAGAAAGTGTACTTATTGCCCACCTGGCATGGGAATCAAGTCCACTTCGCTAAAAGTGGAGTTATTTCCCACCTCGCATGTTAATCAAGTCCACTTCGCTAAAAGTGGAGTTATTTCCCACCTCGCATGGGAATCAAGTCCACTTCGCTAAAAGTGGAGTTATTTCCCACCTCGCATGGGAATCAAGTCCACTTCGCTAAAACTGGAGTTATTTCCCACCTCACATGGGAATCAGGTCCACTTCGCTAAAAGTGGAGTTATTTCCCACCTCACATGGGAATCAAGTCCACTTCGCTAAAAGTGGAGTTATTTCCCACCTCGCATGGGAATCAAGTCCACTTCGCTAAAAGTGGAGTTATTTCCCACCTCGCATGGGAATCAAGTCCACTTCGCTAAAAGTGGAGTTATTTCCCACCTCGCATGGGAATCAAGTCCACTTCGCTAAAAGTGGAGTTATTTCCCACCTCGCATGGGAATCAAGTCCACTTCGCTAAAAGTGGAGTTATTTCCCACCTCGCATGGGAATCAAGTCCACTTCGCTAAAAGTGGAGTTATTTCCCACCTCGCATGGGAATCAAGTCCACTTCGCTAAAAGTGGAGTTATTTCCCACCTCGCATGGGAATCAAGTCCACTTCGCTAAAAGTGGAGTTATTTCCCACCTCTCATGGGAATCAAGTCCACTTCGCTAAAAGTGGAGTTATTTCCCACCTCGCATGGGAATCAAGTCCACTTCGCTAAAAGTGGAGTTATTTCCCACCTCGCATGGGAATCAAGTCCACTTCGCTAGAAGTGGAGTTATTTCCCACCTCGCATGGGAATCAAGTCCACTTCGCTAAAAGTGGAGTTATTTCCCACCTCGCATGGGAATCAAGTCCACTTCGCTAAAAGTGGAGTTATTTCCCACCTCGCATGGGAATCAAGTCCACTTCGCTAAAAGTGGAGTTATTTCCCACCTCGCATGGGAATCAAGTCCACTTCGCTAAAAGTGGAGTTATTTCCCACCTCGCATGGGAATCAAGTCCACTTCGCTAAAAGTGGAGTTATTTCCCACCTCGCATGGGAATCAAGTCCACTTCGCTAAAAGTGGAGTTATTTCCCACCTCGCATGGGAATCAAGTCCACTTCGCTAAAAGTGGAGTTATTTCCCACCTCGCATGGGAATCAAGTCCACTTCGCTAAAAGTGGAGTTATTTCCCACCTCACATGGGAAGCAAGTCCACTTCGCTAAAAGTGGAGTTATTTCCCACCTCGCATGGGAATCAAGTCCACTTCGCTAAAAGTGGAGTTATTTCCCACCTCGCATGAGCAGTAAGTCCACCTCGCAGAAAGTGGAGTTATTTCCCACCTCGCATGGGAATCAAGTCCACTTCGCTAAAAGTGGAGTTATTTCCCACCTCGCATGGGAATCAAGTCCACTTCGCTAAAAGTGGAGTTATTTCCCACCTCGCATGGGAATCAAGTCCACTTCGCTAAAAGTGGAGTTATTTCCCACCTCGCATGAGCAGTAAGTCCACCTCGCAGAAAGTGGAGTTATTTCCCACCTCGCATGGGAATCAAGTCCACTTCGCTAAAAGTGGAGTTATTTCCCACCTCGCATGGGAATCAAGTCCACTTTGCTAAAAGTGGAGTTATTTCCCACCTCGCATGGGAATCAAGTCCACTTCGCTAAAAGTGGAGTTATTTCCCACCTCGCATGGGAATCAAGTCCACTTCGCTAAAAGTGGAGTTATTTCCCACCTCGCATGGGAATCAAGTCCACTTCGCTAAAAGTGGAGTTATTTCCCACCTCGCATGGGAATCAAGTCCACTTCGCTAAAAGTGGAGTTATTTCCCACTTCGCATGGGAATCAAGTCCACTTCGCTAGAAGTGGAGTTATTTCCCACCTCGCATGGGAATCAAGTCCACTTCTCTAAAAGTGGAGTTATTTCCCACCTCGCATGGGAATCAAGTCCACTTCGCTAAAAGTGGAGTTATTTCCCACCTCGCATGGGAATCAAGTCCACTTCGCTAAAAGTGGAGTTATTTCCCACCTCGCATGAGCAGTAAGTCCACCTCGCAGAAAGTGGAGTTATTTCCCACCTCGCATGAGCTGTAAGTCCACCTCGCAGAAAGTGTACTTATTGCCCACCTCGCATGGGAATCAAGTCCACTTCGCTAAAAGTGGAGTTATTTCCCACCTCGCATGGGAATCAAGTCCACCTCGCAGAAAATGTACTTATTGCCCAATTCGCATTAGCAGTAAGTCCACCTCGCAGAAAGTGTACTTATTGAACACCTCGCATGGGAATCAAGTCCACTTCGCTAAAAGTGGAGTTATTTCCCGCCTCGCATGAGCAGTAAGTCCACCTCGCAGAAAGTGTACTTATTGCCAACCTCACATGGGAATCAAGTCCACTTCGCTAAAAGTGGAGTTATTTCCCAACTCGCATGGGAATCAAGTCCACTTCGCTAGAAGTGGAGTTATTTCCCACCTCGCATGGGAATCAAGTCCACTTCGCTAAAAGTGGAGTTATTTCCCACCTCGCATGAGCAGTAAGTCCAAATCGCAGAAAGTGGAGTTATTTCCCACCTCGCATGGGAACTAAGTCCACCTCGCAGAAAGTGTACTTATTGCCAACCTCGCATGGGAATCAAGTCCACTTCGCTAAAAGTGGAGTTATTTCCCACCTCGCATGGGAATCAAGTCCACCTCGCAGAAAATGTACTTATTGCCCAATTCGCATTAGCAGTAAGTCCACCTCGCAGAAAGTGTACTTATTGAACACCTCGCATGGGAATCAAGTCCACTTCGCTAAAAGTGGAGTTATTTCCCGCCTCGCATGAGCAGTAAGTCCACCTCGCAGAAAGTGTACTTATTGCCAACCTCACATGGGAATCAAGTCCACTTCGCTAAAAGTGGAGTTATTTCCCAACTCGCATGGGAATCAAGTCCACTTCGCTAGAAGTGGAGTTATTTCCCACCTCGCATGGGAATCAAGTCCACTTCGCTAAAAGTGGAGTTATTGCCCACCTCGCATGAGCCGTAAGTCCACCTCGCAGAAAGTGTACTTATTGCCCACCTCGCATGGGAATCAAGTCCACTTCGCTAAAAGTGGAGTTATTTCCCACCTCGCATGGGAATCAAGTCCACTTCGCTAAAAGTGGAGTTATTTCCCACCTCGCATGGGAATCAAGTCCACTTCGCTAAAAGTGGAGTTATTTCCCACCTCGCATGGGAATCAAGTCCACTTCGCTAAAAGTGGAGTTATTTCCCACCTCGCATGGGAATCAAGTCCACTTCGCTAAAAGTGGAGTTATTTCCCACCTCGCATGGGAATCAAGTCCACCTCGCAGAAAGTGGAGTTATTTCCCACCTCGCATGGGAATCAAGTCCGCTTCGCTAAAAGTGGAGTTATTTCCCACCTCGCATGGGAATCAAGTCCACTTCGCTAAAAGTGGAGTTATTGCCCACCTCGCATGAGCCGTAAGTCCACCTCGCAGAAAGTGTACTTATTGCCCACCTCGCATGGGAATCAAGTCCACTTCGCTAAAAGTGGAGTTATTTCCCACCTCGCATGGGAATCAAGTCCACTTCGCTAAAAGTGGAGTTATTTCCCACCTCGCATGAGCAGTAAGTCCACCTCGCAGAAAGTGTACTTATTGCCAACCTCACATGGGAATCAAGTCCACTTCGCTAAAAGTGGAGTTATTTCCCACCTCGCATGGGAATCAAGTCCACTTCGCTAAAAGTGGAGTTATTTCCCACCTCGCATGGGAATCAAGTCCACTTCGCTAAAAGTGGAGTTATTTCCCACCTCGCATGGGAATCAAGTCCACTTCGCTAAAAGTGGAGTTATTTCCCACCTCGCATGGGAATCAAGTCCACTTCGCTAAAAGTGGAGTTATTTCCCACCTCGCATGAGCAGTAAGTCCACCTCGCAGAAAGTGGAGTTATTTCCCAACTCGCATGGGAATCAAGTCCACTTCGCTAGAAGTGGAGTTATTTCCCACCTCGCATGGGAATCAAGTCCACTTCGCTAAAAGTGGAGTTATTTCCCACCTCGCATGGGAATCAAGTCCACTTCGCTAAAAGTGGAGTTATTTCCCACCTCGCATGGGAATCAAGTCCACTTCGCTAAAAGTGGAGTTATTTCCCACCTCGCATGAGCAGTAAGTCCACCTCGCAGAAAGTGGAGTTATTTCCCAACTCGCATGGGAATCAAGTCCACTTCGCTAGAAGTGGAGTTATTTCCCACCTCGCATGGGAATCAAGTCCACTTCGCTAAAAGTGGAGTTATTTCCCACCTCGCATGAGCAGTAAGTCCACCTCGCAGAAAGTGGAATTATTGCCCACCTCGCATGGGAATCAAGTCCACTTCGCTAAATGTGGAGTTATTTCCCACCTCGCATGGGAATCAAGTCCACTTCGCTAAAAGTGGAGTTATTTCCCACCTCGCATGAGCAGTAAGTCCACCTCGCAGAAAGTGGAGTTATTTCCCACCTCGCATGGGAATCAAGTCCACTTCCCTAGAAGTGGAGTTATTTCCCACCTCGCATGGGAATCAAGTCCACTTCGCTAAAAGTGGAGTTATTTCCCACCTCGCATGAGCAGTAAGTCCACCTCGCAGAAAGTGGAGTTATTTCCCACCTCGCATGGGAATCAAGTCCACTTCGCTAAAAGTGGAGTTATTTCCCACCTCGCATGGGAATCTAGTCCACTTCGCTAAAAGTGGAGTTATTTCCCAGCTCGCATGGGAATCAAGTCCACTTCGCTAAAAGTGGAGTTATTTCCCGCCTCGCATGAGCAGTAAGTCCACCTCGCAGAAAGTGTACTTATTGCCAACCTCGCATGGGAATCAAGTCCACTTCGCTAAAAGTGGAGTTATTTCCCACCTCGCATGGGAATCAAGTCCACTTCGCTAAAAGAGGAGTTATTTCCCACCTCGCATGGGAATCAAGTCCACTTCGCTAAAAGTGGAGTTATTTCCCACCTCGCATGAGCAGTAAGTCCACCTCGCGGAAAGTGTACTTATTGCCAACCTCGCATGGGAATCAAGTCCACTTCGCTAAAAGTGGAGTTATATCCCACCTCGCATGAGCAGTAAGTCCACCTCGCAGAAAGTGTACTTATTGCCAACCTCGCATGGGAATCAAGTCCACTTCGCTAAAAGTGGAGTTATTTCCCACCTCGCATGGGAATCAAGTCCACTTCGCTAAAAGTGGAGTTATTTCCCACCTCGCATGAGCAGTAAGTCCACCTCGCAGAAAGTGGAGTTATTTCCCACCTCGCATGAGCAGTAAGTCCACCTCGCAGAAAGTGGAGTTATTTCCCACCTCGCATGGGAATCAAGTCCACTTCGCTAAAAGTGGAGTTATTTCCCACCTCGCATGGGAATCAAGTCCACTTCGCTAAAAGTGGAGTTATTTCCCACCTCGCATGGGAATCAAGTCCACTTCGCTAAAAGTGGAGTTATATCCCACCTCGTATGAGCAGTAAGTCCACCTCGCAGAAAGTGGTGTTATTTCCCACCTCGCATGGGAATCAAGTCCACTTCGCTAAAAGTGGAGTTATTTCCCACCTCGCATGGGAATCAAGTCCACTTCGCTAAAAGTGGAGTTATATCCCACCTCGCATGGGAATCAAGTCCACTTCGCTAAAAGTGGAGTTATTTCCCACCTCGCATGAGCAGTAAGTCCACCTCGCAGAAAGTGGAGTTATTTCCCACCTCGCATGGGAATCAAGTCCACTTCGCTAAAAGTGGAGTTATTTCCCACCTCGCATGGGAATCAAGTCCACTTCGCTAAAAGTGGAGTTATTTCCCACCTCACATGGGAATCAAGTCCACTTCGCTAAAAGTGGAGTTATTTCCCACCTCGCATGGGAATCAAGTCCACTTCGCTAAAAGTGGAGTTATTTCCCACCTCGCATGGGAATCAAGTCCACTTCGCTAAAAGTGGAGTTATTTCCCACCTCGCATGAGCAGTAAGTCCACCTCGCAGAAAGTGGAGTTATTTCCCGCCTCGCATGGGAATCAAGTCCACTTCGCTAAAAGTGGAGTTATTTCCCACCTCGCATGGGAATCAAGTCCACTTCGCTAAAAGTGGAGTTATTTCCCACGTCGCATGGGAATCAAGTCCACTTCCCTAAAAGTGGAGTTATTTCCCACCTCGCATGGGAATCAAGTCCACTTCGCTAAAAGTGGAGTTATTTCCCACCTCGCATGGGAATCAAGTCCACTTCGCTAAAAGCGGAGTTATTTCCCACCTCGCATGGGAATCAAGTCCACTTCCCTAAAAGTGGAGTTATTTCCCACCTCGCATGGGAATCAAGTCCACTTCGCTAAAAGTGGAGTTATTTCCCACCTCGCATGAGCAGTAAGTCCACCTCGCAGAAAGTGTACTTATTGCCAACCTCGCATGGGAATCAAGTCCACTTCGCTAAAAGTGGAGTTATTTCCCACCTCGCATGGGAATCAAGTCCACTTCGCTAAAAGTGGAGTTATTTCACACCTCGCATGAGCAGTAAGTCCACCTCGCAGAAAGTGTACTTATTGCCAACCTCGCATGGGAATCAAGTCCACTTCGCTAAAAGTGGAGTTATTTCCCACCTCGCATGGGAATCAAGTCCACTTCGCTAAAAGTGGAGTTATTTCCCACCTCGCATGAGCAGTAAGTCCACCTCGCGGAAAGTGTACTTATTGCCAACCTCGCATGGGAATCAAGTCCACTTCGCTAAAAGTGGAGTTATTTCCCACCTCGCATGGGAATCAAGTCCACTTCGCTAAAAGTGGAGTTATTTCCCACCTCGCATGGGAATCAAGTCCACTTCGCTAAAAGTGGAGTTATTTCCCACCTCGCATGGGAATCAAGTCCACTTCGCTAAAACTGGAGTTATTTCCCACCTCACATGAGCAGTAAGTCCACCTCGCAGAAAGTGGAGTTATTTCCCACCTCGCATGGGAATCAAGTCCACTTCGCTAAAAGTGGAGTTATTTCCCACCTCGCATGGGAATCAAGTCCACTTCGCTAAAAGTGGAGTTATTGCCCACCTCGCATGAGCCGTAAGTCCACCTCGCAGAAAGTGTACTTATTGCCCACCTCGCATGGGAATCAAGTCCACTTCGCTAAAAGTGGAGTTATTTCCCACCTCGCATGGGAATCAAGTCCACTTCGCTAAAAGTGGAGTTATTTCCCACCTCGCATGAGCAGTAAGTCCACCTCGCAGAAAGTGTACTTATTGCCAACCTCGCATGGGAATAAAGTCCACTTCGCTAAAAGTGGAGTTATTTCCCACCTCACATGGGAATCAAGTCCACTTCGCTAAAAGTGGAGTTATTTCCCACCTCGCATGGGAATCAAGTCCACTTCGCTAAAAGTGGAGTTATTTCCCACCTCGCATGGGAATCAAGTCCACTTCGCTAAAAGTGGAGTTATTTCCCACCTCGCATGAGCAGTAAGTCCACCTCGCAGAAAGTGGAGTTATTTCCCACCTCGCATGGGAATCAAGTCCACTTCGCTAAAAGTGTAGTTATTTCCCACCTCGCATGGGAATCAAGTCCACTTCGCTAAAAGTGGAGTTATTTCCCACCTCGCATGGGAATCAAGTCCACTTCGCTAAAAGTGGAGTTATTTCCCACCTCGCATGGGAATCAAGTCCACTTCGCTAAAAGTGGAGTTATTTCCCACCTCGCATGAGAATCAAGTCCACTTCGCTAAAAGTGGAGTTATTTCCCACCTCGCATGGGAATCAAGTCCACTTCGCTAAAAGTGGAGTTATTTCCCACCTAGCATGAGCAGCAAGTCCAGCTCGCAGAAAGTGTACTTATTGCCAACCTCGCATGGGAATCAAGTCCACTTCGCTAAAAGTGGAGTTATTTCCCACCTCGCATGGGAATCAAGTCCACTTCGCTAAAAGTGGAGTTATTTCCCACCTCGCATGGGAATCAAGTCCACTTCGCTAAAAGTGGAGTTATTTCCCACCTCGCATGAGCAGTAAGTCCACCTCGCAGAAAGTGTACTTATTGCCAACCTCGCATGGGAATCAAGTCCACTTCGCTAAAAGTGGAGTTATTTCCCACCTCGCATGGGAATCAAGTCCACTTCGCTAAAAGTGGAGTTATTTCCCACCTCGCATGAGCAGTAAGTCCACCTCGCAGAAAGTGTACTTATTGCCAACCTCGCATGGGAATCAAGTCCACTTCGCTAAAAGTGGAGTTATTTCCCACCTCGCATGAGAATCAAGTCCACTTCGCTAAAAGTGGAGTTATTTCCCACCTCGCATGGGAATCAAGTCCACTTCGCTAAAAGTGGAGTTATTGCCCACCTCGCATGAGCCGTAAGTCCACCTCGCAGAAAGTGTACTTATTGCCCACCTCGCATGGGAATCAAGTCCACTTCGCTAAAAGTGGAGTTATTTCCCACCTCGCATGGGAATCAAGTCCACTTCGCTAAAAGTGGAGTTATTTCCCACCTCGCATGAGCAGTAAGTCCACCTCGCGGAAAGTGTACTTATTGCCAACCTCGCATGGGAATCAAGTCCACTTCGCTAAAAGTGGAGTTATTTCCCACCTTGCATGAGCAGTAAGTCCACCTCGCAGAAAGTGGAGTTATTTCCCAACTCGCATGGGAATCAAGTCCACTTCGCTAGAAGTGGAGTTATTTCCCACCTCGCATGGGAATCAAGTCCACTTCGCTAAAAGTGGAGTTATTTCCCACCTCGCATGAGCAGTAAGTCCACCTCGCAGAAAGTGTACTTATTGCCCACCTCGCATGGGAATCAAGTCCACTTCGCTAAAAGTGGAGTTATTTCCCACCTCGCATGGGAATCAAGTCCACTTCGCTAAAAGTGGAGTTATTTCCCACCTCGCATGGGAATCAAGTCCACTTCGCTAAAAGTGGAGTTATTTCCCACCTCGCATGGGAATCAAGTCCACCTCGCAAAAAGTGTACTTATTGCCAACCACGCGTTGGAAACAAGTCCAATTCGCTAAAAGTGGAGTTATTTCCCACCTCACATGGGAATCAAGTCCACTTCGCTAAAAGTGGAGTTATTTCCCACCTCGCATGGGAATCAAGTCCACTTCGCTAAAAGTGGAGTTATATCCCACCTCGCATTGGAATCAAGTCCACCTCGCAGAAAGTGTACTTATTGCCAACCTCGCATGGGAAACAAGTCCAATTCGCTAAAAGTGGAGTTATTTCCCACCTCGCATGGGAATCAAGTCCACTTCGCTAAAAGTGGAGTTATTTCCCACGTCGCATGGGAATCAAGTCCACTT
Organism: Myathropa florea; assembly: GCA_930367185.1. Taxonomy (NCBI): domain Eukaryota; kingdom Metazoa; phylum Arthropoda; class Insecta; order Diptera; family Syrphidae; genus Myathropa; species Myathropa florea. Next base: position 6,258 of record CAKNEX010000071.1, on the reverse strand, counting down.
CCCTAAAAGTGGAGTTATTTCCCACCTCGCATGGGAACTAAGTCCACCTCGCAAAAAGTGGAGTTATTTCCCAGCTCGCATGGGAATCAAGTCCACTTCGCTAAAAGTGGAGTTATTTCCCACCTCGCATGGGAATCAAGTCCACTTCCCTAAAAGTGGAGTTATTTCCCACCTCGCATGGGAATCAAGTCCACTTCGCTAAAAGTGGAGTTATTTCCCACCTCGCATGGGAATCAAGTCCACTTCGCTAAAAGTGGAGTTATTTCCCACCTCGCATGGGAATCAAGTCCACTTCCCTAAAAGTGGAGTTATTTCCCACCTCGCATGGGAATCAAGTCCACTTCGCTAAAAGTGGAGTTATTTCCCACCTCGCATGAGCAGTAAGTCCACCTCGCAGAAAGTGTACTTATTGCCAACCTCGCATGGGAATCAAGTCCACTTCGCTAAAAGTGGAGTTATTTCCCACCTCGCATGGGAATCAAGTCCACTTCGCTAAAAGTGGAGTTATTTCCCACCTCGCATGGGAATCAAGTCCACCTCGCAAAAAGTGTACTTATTGCCAACCACGCGTTGGAAACAAGTCCAATTCGCTAAAAGTGGAGTTATTTCCCACCTCACATGGGAATCAAGTCCACTTCGCTAAAAGTGGAGTTATTTCCCACCTCGCATGGGAATCAAGTCCACTTCGCTAAAAGTGGAGTTATATCCCACCTCGCATTGGAATCAAGTCCACCTCGCAGAAAGTGTACTTATTGCCAACCTCGCATGGGAAACAAGTCCAATTCGCTAAAAGTGGAGTTATTTCCCACCTCGCATGGGAATCAAGTCCACTTCGCTAAAAGTGGAGTTATTTCCCACGTCGCATGGGAATCAAGTCCACTTCCCTAAAAGTGGAGTTATTTCCCACCTCGCATGGGAATCAAGTCCACTTCGCTAAAAGTGGAGTTATTTCCCAGCTCGCATGGGAATCAAGTCCACTTCGCTAAAAGTGGAGTTATTTCCCACCTCGCATGGGAATCAAGTCCACTTCCCTAAAAGTGGAGTTATTTCCCACCTCGCATGGGAATCAAGTCCACTTCGCTAAAAGTGGAGTTATTTCCCACCTCGCATGAGCAGTAAGTCCACCTCGCAGAAAGTGTACTTATTGCCAACCTCGCATGGGAATCAAGTCCACTTCGCTAAAAGTGGAGTTATTTCCCACCTCGCATGGGAATCAAGTCCACTTCGCTAAAAGTGGAGTTATTTCACACCTCGCATGAGCAGTAAGTCCACCTCGCAGAAAGTGTACTTATTGCCAACCTCGCATGGGAATCAAGTCCACTTCGCTAAAAGTGGAGTTATATCCCACCTCGCATTGGAATCAAGTCCACCTCGCAGAAAGTGTACTTATTGCCAACCTCGCATGGGAAACAAGTCCAATTCGCTAAAAGTGGAGTTATTTCCCACCTCGCATGGGAATCAAGTCCACTTCGCTAAAAGTGGAGTTATTTCCCACGTCGCATGGGAATCAAGTCCACTTCCCTAAAAGTGGAGTTATTTCCCACCTCGCATGGGAACTAAGTCCACCTCGCAAAAAGTGGAGTTATTTCCCAGCTCGCATGGGAATCAAGTCCACTTCGCTAAAAGTGGAGTTATTTCCCACCTCGCATGGGAATCAAGTCCACTTCCCTAAAAGTGGAGTTATTTCCCACCTCGCATGGGAATCAAGTCCACTTCGCTAAAAGTGGAGTTATTTCCCACCTCGCATGGGAATCAAGTCCACTTCGCTAAAAGTGGAGTTATTTCCCACCTCGCATGGGAATCAAGTCCACTTCCCTAAAAGTGGAGTTATTTCCCACCTCGCATGGGAATCAAGTCCACTTCGCTAAAAGTGGAGTTATTTCCCACCTCGCATGAGCAGTAAGTCCACCTCGCAGAAAGTGTACTTATTGCCAACCTCGCATGGGAATCAAGTCCACTTCGCTAAAAGTGGAGTTATTTCCCACCTCGCATGGGAATCAAGTCCACTTCGCTAAAAGTGGAGTTATTTCCCACCTCGCATGGGAATCAAGTCCACCTCGCAAAAAGTGTACTTATTGCCAACCACGCGTTGGAAACAAGTCCAATTCGCTAAAAGTGGAGTTATTTCCCACCTCACATGGGAATCAAGTCCACTTCGCTAAAAGTGGAGTTATTTCCCACCTCGCATGGGAATCAAGTCCACTTCGCTAAAAGTGGAGTTATATCCCACCTCGCATTGGAATCAAGTCCACCTCGCAGAAAGTGTACTTATTGCCAACCTCGCATGGGAAACAAGTCCAATTCGCTAAAAGTGGAGTTATTTCCCACCTCGCATGGGAATCAAGTCCACTTCGCTAAAAGTGGAGTTATTTCCCACGTCGCATGGGAATCAAGTCCACTTCCCTAAAAGTGGAGTTATTTCCCACCTCGCATGGGAATCAAGTCCACTTCGCTAAAAGTGGAGTTATTTCCCAGCTCGCATGGGAATCAAGTCCACTTCGCTAAAAGTGGAGTTATTTCCCACCTCGCATGGGAATCAAGTCCACTTCGCTAAAAGTGGAGTTATTTCCCACCTCGCATGGGAATCAAGTCCACTTCGCTAAAAGTGGAGTTATTTCCCACCTCGCATGAGCAGTAAGTCCACCTCGCAGAAAGTGTACTTATTGCCAACCTCGCATGGGAATCAAGTCCACTTCGCTAAAAGTGGAGTTATTTCCCACCTCGCATGGGAATCAAGTCCACTTCGCTAAAAGTGGAGTTATTTCACACCTCGCATGAGCAGTAAGTCCACCTCGCAGAAAGTGTACTTATTGCCAACCTCGCATGGGAATCAAGTCCACTTCGCTAAAAGTGGAGTTATTTCCCACCTCGCATGGGAATCAAGTCCACTTCGCTAAAAGTGGAGTTATTTCCCACCTCGCATGGGAATCAAGTCCACTTCGCTAAAAGTGGAGTTATTGCCCACCTCGCATGAGCCGTAAGTCCACCTCGCAGAAAGTGTACTTATTGCCCACCTCGCATGGGAATCAAGTCCACTTCGCTAAAAGTGGAGTTATTTCCCACCTCGCATGGGAATCAAGTCCACTTCGCTAAAAGTGGAGTTATTTCCCACCTCGCATGAGCAGTAAGTCCACCTCGCGGAAAGTGTACTTATTGCCAACCTCGCATGGGAATCAAGTCCACTTCGCTAAAAGTGGAGTTATTTCCCACCTCGCATGGGAATCAAGTCCACTTCGCTAAAAGTGGAGTTATTTCCCACCTCGCATGGGAATCAAGTCCACTTCGCTAAAAGTGGAGTTATTTCCCACCTCGCATGGGAATCAAGTCCACTTCGCTAAAAGTGGAGTTATTTCCCACCTCACATGAGCAGTAAGTCCACCTCGCAGAAAGTGGAGTTATTTCCCACCTCGCATGGGAATCAAGTCCACTTCGCTAAAAGTGGAGTTATTTCCCACCTCGCATGGGAATCAAGTCCACTTCGCTAAAAGTGGAGTTATTTCCCACCTCGCATGAGCAGTAAGTCCACCTCGCAGAAAGTGTACTTATTGCCAACCTCGCATGGGAATAAAGTCCACTTCGCTAAAAGTGGAGTTATTTCCCACCTCACATGGGAATCAAGTCCACTTCGCTAAAAGTGGAGTTATTTCCCACCTCGCATGGGAATCAAGTCCACTTCGCTAAAAGTGGAGTTATTTCCCACCTCGCATGGGAATCAAGTCCACTTCGCTAAAAGTGGAGTTATTTCCCACCTCGCATGAGCAGTAAGTCCACCTCGCAGAAAGTGTACTTATTGCCAACCTCGCATGGGAATCAAGTCCACTTCGCTAAAAGTGGAGTTATTTCCCACCTCGCATGGGAATCAAGTCCACTTCGCTAAAAGTGGAGTTATTTCCCACCTCGCATGGGAATCAAGTCCACTTCGCTAAAAGTGGAGTTATTTCCCACCTCGCATGGGAATCAAGTCCACTTCGCTAAAAGTGGAGTTATTTCCCACCTCGCATGAGAATCAAGTCCACTTCGCTAAAAGTGGAGTTATTTCCCACCTAGCATGAGCAGCAAGTCCAGCTCGCAGAAAGTGTACTTATTGCCAACCTCGCATGGGAATCAAGTCCACTTCGCTAAAAGTGGAGTTATTTCCCACCTCGCATGGGAATCAAGTCCACTTCGCTAAAAGTGGAGTTATTTCCCACCTCGCATGGGAATCAAGTCCACTTCGCTAAAAGTGGAGTTATTTCCCACCTCGCATGAGCAGTAAGTCCACCTCGCAGAAAGTGTACTTATTGCCAACCTCGCATGGGAATCAAGTCCACTTCGCTAAAAGTGGAGTTATTTCCCACCTCGCATGGGAATCAAGTCCACTTCGCTAAAAGTGGAGTTATTTCACACCTCGCATGAGCAGTAAGTCCACCTCGCAGAAAGTGTACTTATTGCCAACCTCGCATGGGAATCAAGTCCACTTCGCTAAAAGTGGAGTTATTTCCCACCTCGCATGAGAATCAAGTCCACTTCGCTAAAAGTGGAGTTATTTCCCACCTCGCATGGGAATCAAGTCCACTTCGCTAAAAGTGGAGTTATTTCCCACCTCGCATGAGCAGCAAGTCCAGCTCGCAGAAAGTGTACTTATTGCCAACCTCGCATGGGAATCAAGTCCACTTCGCTAAAAGTGGAGTTATTTCCCACCTCGCATGGGAATCAAGTCCACTTCGCTAAAAGTGGAGTTATTTCCCACCTCGCATGAGCAGTAAGTCCACCTCGCGGAAAGTGTACTTATTGCCAACCTCGCATGGGAATCAAGTCCACTTCGCTAAAAGTGGAGTTATTTCCCACCTCGCATGAGCAGTAAGTCCACTTCGCTAAAAGTGGAGTTATTTCCCAACTCGCATGGGAATCAAGTCCACTTCGCTAGAAGTGGAGTTATTTCCCACCTCGCATGGGAATCAAGTCCACTTCGCTAAAAGTGGAGTTATTTCCCACCTCGCATGAGCAGTAAGTCCACCTCGCAGAAAGTGTACTTATTGCCCACCTCGCATGGGAATCAAGTCCACTTCGCTAAAAGTGGAGTTATTTCCCACCTCGCATGGGAATCAAGTCCACTTCGCTAAAAGTGGAGTTATTTCCCACCTCGCATGAGCAGTAAGTCCACCTCGCAGAAAGTGTACTTATTGCCAACCTCGCATGGGAATCAAGTCCACTTCGCTAAAAGTGGAGTTATTTCCCACCTCGCATGGGAATCAAGTCCACCTCGCAGAAAGTGTACTTATTGCCAACCTCGCATGGGAATCAAGTCCACTTCGCTAAAAGTGGAGTTATTTCCCACCTCGCATGGGAATCAAGTCCACTTCGCTAAAAGTGGAGTTATTTCCCACCTCGCATGGGAATCAAGTCCACCTCGCAAAAAGTGTACTTATTGCCAACCACGCATTGGAAACAAGTCCAATTCGCTAAAAGTGGAGTTATTTCCCACCTCACATGGGAATCAAGTCCACTTCGCTAAAAGTGGAGTTATTTCCCACCTCGCATGGGAATCAAGTCCACTTCGCTAAAAGTGGATTTATTTCCAACCTCGCATGATCAGAAAGTCCACCTCGGTATGCGGTATGTGACATTAGGCCATGTCCCGATGCGCATGCCAGCGGTGGTAGAATTGAGGCGGCTAGGGTGGCAAAAGACATCGCATCATCCAACTCGGATGACGATACTTGCTCCGTTGCTAGCTCTTCCAAACTGTCACTATCGTCTGCCGCTTCTATCAGTGGAGTACTGAAAAACTGCAGGCAGACGATACGCAGGCTTATGAACAAGAGTGTTTTGGATGATAGGGAGAAGGAAAGGCTGCGCAAAGCTCTTGACTTCCTCAAAGAGGTATCCGCAGAGGAGTACCAGCCATTAGCTAGTACCCGCGTAGGGAATGCTCCAGAGAAAGTCAGGGGTGAGAATGACCTGATGCGACCCCCCTTGTCTGTGACAGGACATATCCCGTCAGGGCAGGGAGGGACCGGATCAGCCAATTCGAATGTAGCAGAGGGTGATCCGCAGAATGCAACCCCTCAGATGGACGCGTCCGAGTGTAACATTAGGCCATGTCCCGATGAACACTCTCGCAGCGTCAGATCTGAACGTGCGTTGGGTAAGAAGGATGCTAAGACTGAAGCCCGTGAAGGCATAGGTTGGACGCATCCTCCTTCACCGATAACCGGAAAAGCCCCCCTTCTAGGCGAGTCATTTGGGGAGGCGAACTCTACGCTAGATAGTGTTAGG
>CAKNEX010000070.1:0-136852 GCA_930367185.1 Myathropa florea | reverse complement strand
AACAAGATTTGTAGAGGCATTCATTACGAACATTTTAAACCAAAAATCTTAATTCTAGGCCTACTAGTTTCCGAGAAAATGAAAATAAACCAAATTATGCCATACTTTTAGCTGAAAATATGTAAAAATATGTATGTTATTGTGCGATGCACATATTTTTTCTCAAAAACGGTAAGTCTGGCGTGGTTTTGACCATAACAAGATTTGTAGAGGCATTCATTACGAACATTTTAAACCAAAAATCTTAATTCTAGGCCTACTAGTTTCCGAGAAAATGAAAATAAACCAAATTATGCCATACTTTTAGCTGAAAATATGTATGTTATTGTGCGATGCACATATTTTTTCTCAAAAACGGTAAGTCTGGCGTGGTTTTGACTATAACAAGATTTGTAGAGGCATTCATTACGAACATTTTAAACCAAAAATCTTAATTCTAGGCCTACTAGTTTCCGAGAAAATGAAAATAAACCAAATTATGCCATACTTTTAGCTGAAAATATGTATGTTATTGTGCGATGCACATATTTTTTCTCAAAAACGGTAAGTCTGGCGTGGTTTTGACCATAACAAGATTTGTAGAGGCATTCATTACGAACATTTTAAACCAAAAATCTTAATTCTAGGCCTACTAGTTTCCGAGAAAATGAAAATAAACCAAATTATGCCATACTTTTAGCTGAAAATATGTAAAAATATGTATGTTATTGTGCGATGCACATATTTTTTCTCAAAAACGGTAAGTCTGGCGTGGTTTTGACCATAACAAGATTTGTAGAGGCATTCATTACGAACATTTTAAACCAAAAATCTTAATTCTAGGCCTACTAGTTTCCGAGAAAATGAAAATAAACCAAATTATGCCATACTTTTAGCTGAAAATATGTAAAAATATGTATGTTATTGTGCGATGCACATATTTTTTCTCAAAAACGGTAAGTCTGGCGTGGTTTTGACCATAACAAGATTTGTAGAGGCATTCATTACGAACATTTTAAACCAAAAATCTTAATTCTAGGCCTACTAGTTTCCGAGAAAATGAAAATAAACCAAATTATGCCATACTTTTAGCTGAAAATATGTATGTTATTGTGCGATGCACATATTTTTTCTCAAAAACGGTAAGTCTGGCGTGGTTTTAACCATAACAAGATTTGTAGAGGCATTCATTACGAACATTTTAAACCAAAAATCTTAATTCTAGGCCTACTAGTTTCCGAGAAAATGAAAATAAACCAAATTATGCCATACTTTTAGCTGAAAATATGTAAAAATATGTATGTTATTGTGCGATGCACATATTTTTTCTCAAAAACGGTAAGTCTGGCGTGGTTTTGACCATAACAAGATTTGTAGAGGCATTCATTACGAACATTTTAAACCAAAAATCTTAATTCTAGGCCTACTAGTTTCCGAGAAAATGAAAATAAACCAAATTATGCCATACTTTTAGCTGAAAATATGTATGTTATTGTGCGATGCACATATTTTTTCTCAAAAACGGTAAGTCTGGCGTGGTTTTGACCATAACAAGATTTGTAGAGGCATTCATTACGAACATTTTAAACCAAAAATCTTAATTCTAGGCCTACTAGTTTCCGAGAAAATGAAAATAAACCAAATTATGCCATACTTTTAGCTGAAAATATGTATGTTATTGTGCGATGCACATATTTTTTCTCAAAAACGGTAAGTCTGGCGTGGTTTTGACCATAACAAGATTTGTAGAGGCATTCATTACGAACATTTTAAACCAAAAATCTTAATTCTAGGCCTACTAGTTTCCGAGAAAATGAAAATAAACCAAATTATGCCATACTTTTAGCTGAAAATATGTAAAAATATGTATGTTATTGTGCGATGCACATATTTTTTCTCAAAAACGGTAAGTCTGGCGTGGTTTTGACCATAACAAGATTTGTAGAGGCATTCATTACGAACATTTTAAACCAAAAATCTTAATTCTAGGCCTACTAGTTTCCGATAAAATGAAAATAAACCAAATTATGCCATACTTTTAGCTGAAAATATGTAAAAATATGTATGTTATTGTGCGATGCACATATTTTTTCTCAAAAACGGTAAGTCTGGCGTGGTTTTGACCATAACAAGATTTGTAGAGGCATTCATTACGAACATTTTAAACCAAAAATCTTAATTCTAGGCCTACTAGTTTCCGAGAAAATGAAAATAAACCAAATTATGCCATACTTTTAGCTGAAAATATGTATGTTATTGTGCGATGCTCATATTTTTTCTCAAAAACGGTAAGTCTGGCGTGGTTTTGACCATAACAAGATTTGTAGAGGCATTCATTACGAACATTTTAAACCAAAAATCTTAATTCTAGGCCTACTAGTTTCCGAGAAAATGAAAATAAACCAAATTATGCCATACTTTTAGCTGAAAATATGTAAAAATATGTATGTTATTGTGCGATGCACATATTTTTTCTCAAAAACGGCAAGTCTGGCGTGGTTTTGACCATAACAAGATTTGTAGAGGCATTCATTACGAACATTTTAAACCAAAAATCTTAATTCTAGGCCTACTAGTTTCCGAGAAAATGAAAATAAACCAAATAATGCCATACTTTTAGCTGAAAATATGTAAAAATATGTATGTTATTGTGCGATGCACATATTTTTTCTCAAAAACGGTAAGTCTGGCGTGGTTTTGACCATAACAAGATTTGTAGAGGCATTCATTACGAACATTTTAAACCAAAAATCTTAATTCTAGGCCTACTAGTTTCCGAGAAAATGAAAATAAACCAAATTATGCCATACTTTTAGCTGAAAATATGTAAAAATATGTATGTTATTGTGCGATGCACATATTTTTTCTCAAAAACGGTAAGTCTGGCGTGGTTTTGACCATAACAAGATTTGTAGAGGCATTCATTACGAACATTTTAAACCAAAAATCTTAATTCTAGGCCTACTAGTTTCCGAGAAAATGAAAATAAACCAAATTATGCCATACTTTTAGCTGAAAATATGTATGTTATTGTGCGATGCACATATTTTTTCTCAAAAACGGTAAGTCTGGCGTGGTTTTGACTATAACAAGATTTGTAGAGGCATTCATTACGAACATTTTAAACCAAAAATCTTAATTCTAGGCCTACTAGTTTCCGAGAAAATGAAAATAAACCAAATTATGCCATACTTTTAGCTGAAAATATGTATGTTATTGTGCGATGCACATATTTTTTCTCAAAAACGGTAAGTCTGGCGTGGTTTTGACCATAACAAGATTTGTAGAGGCATTCATTACGAACATTTTAAACCAAAAATCTTAATTCTAGGCCTACTAGTTTCCGAGAAAATGAAAATAAACCAAATTATGATATACTTTTAGCTGAAAATATGTATGTTATTGTGCGATGCACATATTTTTTCTCAAAAACGGTAAGTCTGGCGTGGTTTTGACCATAACAAGATTTGTAGAGGCATTCATTACGAACATTTTAAACCAAAAATCTTAATTCTAGGCCTACTAGTTTCCGAGAAAATGAAAATAAACCAAATTATGCCATACTTTTAGCTGAAAATATGTATGTTATTGTGCGATGCACATATTTTTTCTCAAAAACGGTAAGTCTGGCGTGGTTTTGACCATAACAAGATTTGTAGAGGCATTCATTACGAACATTTTAAACCAAAAATCTTAATTCTAGGCCTACTAGTTTCCGAGAAAATGAAAATAAACCAAATTATGCCATACTTTTAGCTGAAAATATGTAAAAATATGTATGTTATTGTGCGATGCACATATTTTTTCTCAAAAACGGTAAGTCTGGCGTGGTTTTGACCATAGCAAGATTTGTAGAGGCATTCATTACGAACATTTTAAACCAAAAATCTTAATTCTAGGCCTACTAGTTTCCGAGAAAATGAAAATAAACCAAATTATGCCATACTTTTAGCTGAAAATATGTATGTTATTGTGCGATGCACATATTTTTTCTCAAAAACGGTAAGTCTGGCGTGGTTTTAACCATAACAAGATTTGTAGAGGCATTCATTACGAACATTTTAAACCAAAAATCTTAATTCTAGGCCTACTAGTTTCCGAGAAAATGAAAATAAACCAAATTATGCCATACTTTTAGCTGAAAATATGTAAAAATATGTATGTTATTGTGCGATGCACATATTTTTTCTCAAAAAAAGTCTGGCGTGGTTTTGACCATAACAAGATTTGTAGAGGCATTCATTACGAACATTTTAAACCAAAAATCTTAATTCTAGGCCTACTAGTTTCCGAGAAAATGAAAATAAACCAAATTATGCCATACTTTTAGCTGAAAATATGTATGTTATTGTGCGATGCACATATTTTTTCTCAAAAACGGTAAGTCTGGCGTGGTTTTGACCATAACAAGATTTGTAGAGGCATTCATTACGAACATTTTAAACCAAAAATCTTAATTCTAGGCCTACTAGTTTCCGAGAAAATGAAAATAAACCAAATTATGCCATACTTTTAGCTGAAAATATGTATGTTATTGTGCGATGCACATATTTTTTCTCAAAAACGGTAAGTCTGGCGTGGTTTTGACCATAACAAGATTTGTAGAGGCATTCATTACGAACATTTTAAACCAAAAATCTTAATTCTAGGCCTACTAGTTTCCGAGAAAATGAAAATAAACCAAATTATGCCATACTTTTAGCTGAAAATATGTATGTTATTGTGCGATGCACATATTTTTTCTCAAAAACGGTAAGTCTGGCGTGGTTTTGACCATAACAAGATTTGTAGAGGCATTCATTACGAACATTTTAAACCAAAAATCTTAATTCTAGGCCTACTAGTTTCCGAGAAAATGAAAATAAACCAAATTATGCCATACTTTTAGCTGAAAATATGTAAAAATATGTATGTTATTGTGCGATGCACATATTTTTTCTCAAAAACGGTAAGTCTGGCGTGGTTTTGACCATAACAAGATTTGTAGAGGCATTCATTACGAACATTTTAAACCAAAAATCTTAATTCCAGGCCTACTAGTTTCCGAGAAAATGAAAATAAACCAAATTATGCCATACTTTTAGCTGAAAATATGTATGTTATTGTGCGATGCACATATTTTTTCTCAAAAACGGTAAGTCTGGCGTGGTTTTGACCATAACAAGATTTGTAGAGGCATTCATTACGAACATTTTAAACCAAAAATCTTAATTCTAGGCCTACTAGTTTCCGAGAAAATGAAAATAAACCAAATTATGCCATACTTTTAGCTGAAAATATGTATGTTATTGTGCGATGCACATATTTTTTCTCAAAAACGGTAAGTCTGGCGTGGTTTTGACCATAACAAGATTTGTAGAGGCATTCATTACGAACATTTTAAACCAAAAATCTTAATTCTAGGCCTACTAGTTTCCGAGAAAATGAAAATAAACCAAATTATGCCATACTTTTAGCTGAAAATATGTATGTTATTGTGCGATGCACATATTTTTTCTCAAAAACGGTAAGTCTGGCGTGGTTTTGACCATAACAAGATTTGTAGAGGCATTCATTACGAACATTTTAAACCAAAAATCTTAATTCTAGGCCTACTAGTTTCCGAGAAAATGAAAATAAACCAAATTATGCCATACTTTTAGCTGAAAATATGTAAAAATATGTATGTTATTGTGCGATGCACATATTTTTTCTCAAAAACGGTAAGTCTGGCGTGGTTTTGACCATAACAAGATTTGTAGAGGCATTCATTACGAACATTTTAAACCAAAAATCTTAATTCTAGGCCTACTAGTTTCCGAGAAAATGAAAATAAACCAAATTATGCCATACTTTTAGCTGAAAATATGTATGTTATTGTGCGATGCACATATTTTTTCTCAAAAACGGTAAGTCTGGCGTGGTTTTGACCATAACAAGATTTGTAGAGGCATTCATTACGAACATTTTAAACCAAAAATCTTAATTCTAGGCCTACTAGTTTCCGAGAAAATGAAAATAAACCAAATTATGCCATACTTTTAGCTGAAAATATGTATGTTATTGTGCGATGCACATATTTTTTCTCAAAAACGGTAAGTCTGGCGTGGTTTTGACCATAACAAGATTTGTAGAGGCATTCATTACGAACATTTTAAACCAAAAATCTTAATTCTAGGCCTACTAGTTTCCGAGAAAATGAAAATAAACCAAATTATGCCATACTTTTAGCTGAAAATATGTAAAAATATGTATGTTATTGTGCGATGCACATATTTTTTCTCAAAAACGGTAAGTCTGGCGTGGTTTTGACCATAACAAGATTTGTAGAGGCATTCATTACGAACATTTTAAACCAAAAATCTTAATTCTAGGCCTACTAGTTTCCGAGAAAATGAAAATAAACCAAATTATGCCATACTTTTAGCTGAAAATATGTATGTTATTGTGCGATGCACATATTTTTTCTCAAAAACGGTAAGTCTGGCGTGGTTTTGACCATAACAAGATTTGTAGAGGCATTCATTACGAACATTTTAAACCAAAAATCTTAATTCTAGGCCTACTAGTTTCCGAGAAAATGAAAATAAACCAAATTATGCCATACTTTTAGCTGAAAATATGTATGTTATTGTGCGATGCACATATTTTTTCTCAAAAACGGTAAGTCTGGCGTGGTTTTGACCATAACAAGATTTGTAGAGGCATTCATTACGAACATTTTAAACCAAAAATCTTAATTCTAGGCCTACTAGTTTCCGAGAAAATGAAAATAAACCAAATTATGCCATACTTTTAGCTGAAAATATGTATGTTATTGTGCGATGCACATATTTTTTCTCAAAAACGGTAAGTCTGGCGTGGTTTTGACCATAACAAGATTTGTAGAGGCATTCATTACGAACATTTTAAACCAAAAATCTTAATTCTAGGCCTACTAGTTTCCGAGAAAATGAAAATAAACCAAATTATGCCATACTTTTAGCTGAAAATATGTATGTTATTGTGCGATGCACATATTTTTTCTCAAAAACGGTAAGTCTGGCGTGGTTTTGACCATAACAAGATTTGTAGAGGCATTCATTACGAACATTTTAAACCAAAAATCTTAATTCTAGGCCTACTAGTTTCCGAGAAAATGAAAATAAACCAAATTATGCCATACTTTTAGCTGAAAATATGTATGTTATTGTGCGATGCACATATTTTTTCTCAAAAACGGTAAGTCTGGCGTGGTTTTGACCATAACAAGATTTGTAGAGGCATTCATTACGAACATTTTAAACCAAAAATCTTAATTCTAGGCCTACTAGTTTCCGAGAAAATGAAAATAAACCAAATTATGCCATACTTTTAGCTGAAAATATGTATGTTATTGTGCGATGCACATATTTTTTCTCAAAAACGGTAAGTCTGGCGTGGTTTTGACCATAACAAGATTTGTAGAGGCATTCATTACGAACATTTTAAACCAAAAATCTTAATTCTAGGCCTACTAGTTTCCGAGAAAATGAAAATAAACCAAATTATGCCATACTTTTAGCTGAAAATATGTAAAAATATGTATGTTATTGTGCGATGCACATATTTTTTCTCAAAAACGGTAAGTCTGGCGTGGTTTTGACCATAACAAGATTTGTAGAGGCATTCATTACGAACATTTTAAACCAAAAATCTTAATTCCAGGCCTACTAGTTTCCGAGAAAATGAAAATAAACCAAATTATGCCATACTTTTAGCTGAAAATATGTATGTTATTGTGCGATGCACATATTTTTTCTCAAAAACGGTAAGTCTGGCGTGGTTTTGACCATAACAAGATTTGTAGAGGCATTCATTACGAACATTTTAAACCAAAAATCTTAATTCTAGGCCTACTAGTTTCCGAGAAAATGAAAATAAACCAAATTATGCCATACTTTTAGCTGAAAATATGTATGTTATTGTGCGATGCACATATTTTTTCTCAAAAACGGTAAGTCTGGCGTGGTTTTGACCATAACAAGATTTGTAGAGGCATTCATTACGAACATTTTAAACCAAAAATCTTAATTCTAGGCCTACTAGTTTCCGAGAAAATGAAAATAAACCAAATTATGCCATACTTTTAGCTGAAAATATGTATGTTATTGTGCGATGCACATATTTTTTCTCAAAAACGGTAAGTCTGGCGTGGTTTTGACCATAACAAGATTTGTAGAGGCATTCATTACGAACATTTTAAACCAAAAATCTTAATTCTAGGCCTACTAGTTTCCGAGAAAATGAAAATAAACCAAATTATGCCATACTTTTAGCTGAAAATATGTAAAAATATGTATGTTATTGTGCGATGCACATATTTTTTCTCAAAAACGGTAAGTCTGGCGTGGTTTTGACCATAACAAGATTTGTAGAGGCATTCATTACGAACATTTTAAACCAAAAATCTTAATTCTAGGCCTACTAGTTTCCGAGAAAATGAAAATAAACCAAATTATGCCATACTTTTAGCTGAAAATATGTATGTTATTGTGCGATGCACATATTTTTTCTCAAAAACGGTAAGTCTGGCGTGGTTTTGACCATAACAAGATTTGTAGAGGCATTCATTACGAACATTTTAAACCAAAAATCTTAATTCTAGGCCTACTAGTTTCCGAGAAAATGAAAATAAACCAAATTATGCCATACTTTTAGCTGAAAATATGTATGTTATTGTGCGATGCACATATTTTTTCTCAAAAACGGTAAGTCTGGCGTGGTTTTGACCATAACAAGATTTGTAGAGGCATTCATTACGAACATTTTAAACCAAAAATCTTAATTCTAGGCCTACTAGTTTCCGAGAAAATGAAAATAAACCAAATTATGCCATACTTTTAGCTGAAAATATGTAAAAATATGTATGTTATTGTGCGATGCACATATTTTTTCTCAAAAACGGTAAGTCTGGCGTGGTTTTGACCATAACAAGATTTGTAGAGGCATTCATTACGAACATTTTAAACCAAAAATCTTAATTCTAGGCCTACTAGTTTCCGAGAAAATGAAAATAAACCAAATTATGCCATACTTTTAGCTGAAAATATGTATGTTATTGTGCGATGCACATATTTTTTCTCAAAAACGGTAAGTCTGGCGTGGTTTTGACCATAACAAGATTTGTAGAGGCATTCATTACGAACATTTTAAACCAAAAATCTTAATTCTAGGCCTACTAGTTTCCGAGAAAATGAAAATAAACCAAATTATGCCATACTTTTAGCTGAAAATATGTATGTTATTGTGCGATGCACATATTTTTTCTCAAAAACGGTAAGTCTGGCGTGGTTTTGACCATAACAAGATTTGTAGAGGCATTCATTACGAACATTTTAAACCAAAAATCTTAATTCTAGGCCTACTAGTTTCCGAGAAAATGAAAATAAACCAAATTATGCCATACTTTTAGCTGAAAATATGTATGTTATTGTGCGATGCACATATTTTTTCTCAAAAACGGTAAGTCTGGCGTGGTTTTGACCATAACAAGATTTGTAGAGGCATTCATTACGAACATTTTAAACCAAAAATCTTAATTCTAGGCCTACTAGTTTCCGAGAAAATGAAAATAAACCAAATTATGCCATACTTTTAGCTGAAAATATGTAAAAATATGTATGTTATTGTGCGATGCACATATTTTTTCTCAAAAACGGTAAGTCTGGCGTGGTTTTGACCATAACAAGATTTGTAGAGGCATTCATTACGAACATTTTAAACCAAAAATCTTAATTCTAGGCCTACTAGTTTCCGAGAAAATGAAAATAAACCAAATTATGCCATACTTTTAGCTGAAAATATGTATGTTATTGTGCGATGCACATATTTTTTCTCAAAAACGGTAAGTCTGGCGTGGTTTTGACCATAACAAGATTTGTAGAGGCATTCATTACGAACATTTTAAACCAAAAATCTTAATTCTAGGCCTACTAGTTTCCGAGAAAATGAAAATAAACCAAATTATGCCATACTTTTAGCTGAAAATATGTAAAAATATGTATGTTATTGTGCGATGCACATATTTTTTCTCAAAAACGGTAAGTCTGGCGTGGTTTTGACCATAACAAGATTTGTAGAGGCATTCATTACGAACATTTTAAACCAAAAATCTTAATTCTAGGCCTACTAGTTTCCGAGAAAATGAAAATAAACCAAATTATGCCATACTTTTAGCTGAAAATATGTAAAAATATGTATGTTATTGTGCGATGCACATATTTTTTCTCAAAAACGGTAAGTCTGGCGTGGTTTTGACCATAACAAGATTTGTAGAGGCATTCATTACGAACATTTTAAACCAAAAATCTTAATTCTAGGCCTACTAGTTTCCGAGAAAATGAAAATAAACCAAATTATGCCATACTTTTAGCTGAAAATATGTATGTTATTGTGCGATGCACATATTTTTTCTCAAAAACGGTAAGTCTGGCGTGGTTTTAACCATAACAAGATTTGTAGAGGCATTCATTACGAACATTTTAAACCAAAAATCTTAATTCTAGGCCTACTAGTTTCCGAGAAAATGAAAATAAACCAAATTATGCCATACTTTTAGCTGAAAATATGTAAAAATATGTATGTTATTGTGCGATGCACATATTTTTTCTCAAAAACGGTAAGTCTGGCGTGGTTTTGACCATAACAAGATTTGTAGAGGCATTCATTACGAACATTTTAAACCAAAAATCTTAATTCTAGGCCTACTAGTTTCCGAGAAAATGAAAATAAACCAAATTATGCCATACTTTTAGCTGAAAATATGTATGTTATTGTGCGATGCACATATTTTTTCTCAAAAACGGTAAGTCTGGCGTGGTTTTGACCATAACAAGATTTGTAGAGGCATTCATTACGAACATTTTAAACCAAAAATCTTAATTCTAGGCCTACTAGTTTCCGAGAAAATGAAAATAAACCAAATTATGCCATACTTTTAGCTGAAAATATGTATGTTATTGTGCGATGCACATATTTTTTCTCAAAAACGGTAAGTCTGGCGTGGTTTTGACCATAACAAGATTTGTAGAGGCATTCATTACGAACATTTTAAACCAAAAATCTTAATTCTAGGCCTACTAGTTTCCGAGAAAATGAAAATAAACCAAATTATGCCATACTTTTAGCTGAAAATATGTATGTTATTGTGCGATGCACATATTTTTTCTCAAAAACGGTAAGTCTGGCGTGGTTTTGACCATAACAAGATTTGTAGAGGCATTCATTACGAACATTTTAAACCAAAAATCTTAATTCTAGGCCTACTAGTTTCCGAGAAAATGAAAATAAACCAAATTATGCCATACTTTTAGCTGAAAATATGTATGTTATTGTGCGATGCACATATTTTTTCTCAAAAACGGTAAGTCTGGCGTGGTTTTGACCATAACAAGATTTGTAGAGGCATTCATTACGAACATTTTAAACCAAAAATCTTAATTCTAGGCCTACTAGTTTCCGAGAAAATGAAAATAAACCAAATTATGCCATACTTTTAGCTGAAAATATGTATGTTATTGTGCAATGCACATATTTTTTCTCAAAAACGGTAAGTCTGGCGTGGTTTTGACCATAACAAGATTTGTAGAGGCATTCATTACGAACATTTTAAACCAAAAATCTTAATTCTAGGCCTACTAGTTTCCGAGAAAATGAAAATAAACCAAATTATGCCATACTTTTAGCTGAAAATATGTAAAAATATGTATGTTATTGTGCGATGCACATATTTTTTCTCAAAAACGGTAAGTCTGGCGTGGTTTTGACCATAACAAGATTTGTAGAGGCATTCATTACGAACATTTTAAACCAAAAATCTTAATTCTAGGCCTACTAGTTTCCGAGAAAATGAAAATAAACCAAATTATGCCATACTTTTAGCTGAAAATATGTATGTTATTGTGCGATGCACATATTTTTTCTCAAAAACGGTAAGTCTGGCGTGGTTTTGACCATAACAAGATTTGTAGAGGCATTCATTACGAACATTTTAAACCAAAAATCTTAATTCTAGGCCTACTAGTTTCCGAGAAAATGAAAATAAACCAAATTATGCCATACTTTTAGCTGAAAATATGTAAAAATATGTATGTTATTGTGCGATGCACATATTTTTTCTCAAAAACGGTAAGTCTGGCGTGGTTTTGACCATAACAAGATTTGTAGAGGCATTCATTACGAACATTTTAAACCAAAAATCTTAATTCTAGGCCTACTAGTTTCCGAGAAAATGAAAATAAACCAAATTATGCCATACTTTTAGCTGAAAATATGTAAAAATATGTATGTTATTGTGCGATGCACATATTTTTTCTCAAAAACGGTAAGTCTGGCGTGGTTTTGACCATAACAAGATTTGTAGAGGCATTCATTACGAACATTTTAAACCAAAAATCTTAATTCTAGGCCTACTAGTTTCCGAGAAAATGAAAATAAACCAAATTATGCCATACTTTTAGCTGAAAATATGTATGTTATTGTGCGATGCACATATTTTTTCTCAAAAACGGTAAGTCTGGCGTGGTTTTAACCATAACAAGATTTGTAGAGGCATTCATTACGAACATTTTAAACCAAAAATCTTAATTCTAGGCCTACTAGTTTCCGAGAAAAATGAAAATAAACCAAATTATGCCATACTTTTAGCTGAAAATATGTAAAAATATGTATGTTATTGTGCGATGCACATATTTTTTCTCAAAAACGGTAAGTCTGGCGTGGTTTTGACCATAACAAGATTTGTAGAGGCATTCATTACGAACATTTTAAACCAAAAATCTTAATTCTAGGCCTACTAGTTTCCGAGAAAATGAAAATAAACCAAATTATGCCATACTTTTAGCTGAAAATATGTATGTTATTGTGCGATGCACATATTTTTTCTCAAAAACGGTAAGTCTGGCGTGGTTTTGACCATAACAAGATTTGTAGAGGCATTCATTACGAACATTTTAAACCAAAAATCTTAATTCTAGGCCTACTAGTTTCCGAGAAAATGAAAATAAACCAAATTATGCCATACTTTTAGCTGAAAATATGTATGTTATTGTGCGATGCACATATTTTTTCTCAAAAACGGTAAGTCTGGCGTGGTTTTGACCATAACAAGATTTGTAGAGGCATTCATTACGAACATTTTAAACCAAAAATCTTAATTCTAGGCCTACTAGTTTCCGAGAAAATGAAAATAAACCAAATTATGCCATACTTTTAGCTGAAAATATGTATGTTATTGTGCGATGCACATATTTTTTCTCAAAAACGGTAAGTCTGGCGTGGTTTTTGACCATAACAAGATTTGTAGAGGCATTCATTACGAACATTTTAAACCAAAAATCTTAATTCTAGGCCTACTAGTTTCCGAGAAAATGAAAATAAACCAAATTATGCCATACTTTTAGCTGAAAATATGTATGTTATTGTGCGATGCACATATTTTTTCTCAAAAACGGTAAGTCTGGCGTGGTTTTGACCATAACAAGATTTGTAGAGGCATTCATTACGAACATTTTAAACCAAAAATCTTAATTCTAGGCCTACTAGTTTCGAGAAAATGAAAATAAACCAAATTATGCCATACTTTTAGCTGAAAATATGTATGTTATTGTGCGATGCACATATTTTTCTCAAAACGGTAAGTCTGGCGTGGTTTTGACCATAACAAGATTTGTAGAGGCATTCATTACGAACATTTTAAACCAAAAATCTTAATTCTAGGCCTACTAGTTTCCGAGAAAATGAAAATAAACCAAAATTATGCCATACTTTTAGCTGAAAATATGTATGTTATTGTGCGATGCACATATTTTTTCTCAAAAACGGTAAGTCTGGCGTGGTTTTGACCATAACAAGATTTGTAGAGGCATTCATTACGAACATTTTTAAACCAAAAATCTTAATTCTAGGCCTACTAGTTTCCGAGAAAATGAAAATAAACCAAATTATGCCATACTTTTAGCTGAAAATATGTAAAATATGTATGTTATTGTGCGATGCACATATTTTTTCTCAAAAACGGTAAGTCTGGCGTGGTTTTGACCATAACAAGATTTGTAGAGGCATTCATTACGAACATTTTAAACCAAAAATCTTAATTCTAGGCCTACTAGTTTCCGAGAAAATGAAAATAAACCAAATTATGCCATACTTTTAGCTGAAAATATGTAAAAATATGTATGTTATTGTGCGATGCACATATTTTTTCTCAAAAACGGTAAGTCTGGCGTGGTTTTGACCATAACAAGATTTGTAGAGGCATTCATTACGAACATTTTAAACCAAAATCTTAATTCTAGGCCTACTAGTTTCCGAGGAAAATGAAAATAAACCAAATTATGCCCATACTTTTAGCTGAAAATATGTATGTTATTGTGCGATGCACATATTTTTTCTCAAAAACGGTAAGTCTGGCGTGGTTTTGACCATAACAAGATTTGTAGAGGCATTCATTACGACATTTTAAACCAAAAATCTTAATTCTAGGCCTACTAGTTTCCGAGAAAATGAAAATAAACCAAATTATGCCATACTTTTAGCTGAAAATATGTATGTTATTGTGCGATGCACATATTTTTTCTCAAAAAACGGTAAGTCTGGTGTGGTTTTGACCATAACAAGATTTGTAGAGGCATTCATTACGAACATTTTAAACCAAAAATCTTAATTCTAGGCCTACTAGTTTCCGAGAAAATGAAAATAAACCAAATTATGCCATACTTTTAGCTGAAAATATGTATGTTATTGTGCGATGCACATATTTTTTCTCAAAAACGGTAAGTCTGGCGTGGTTTTGACCATAACAAGATTTGTAGAGGCATTCATTACGAACATTTTAAACCAAAAATCTTAATTCTAGGCCTACTAGTTTCCGAGAAAATGAAAATAAACCAAATTATGCCATACTTTTAGCTGAAAATATGTATGTTATTGTGCGATGCACATATTTTTTCTCAAAAACGGTAAGTCTGGCGTGGTTTTGACCATAACAAGATTTGTAGAGGCATTCATTACGAACATTTTAAACCAAAAATCTTAATTCTAGGCCTACTAGTTTCCGAGAAAAATGAAAATAAACCAAATTATGCCATACTTTTAGCTGAAAATATGTATGTTATTGTGCGATGCACATATTTTTTCTCAAAAACGGTAAGTCTGGCGTGGTTTTGACCATAACAAGATTTGTAGAGGCATTCATTACGAACATTTTAAACCAAAAATCTTAATTCTAGGCCTACTAGTTTCCGAGAAAATGAAAATAAACCAAATTATGCCATACTTTTAGCTGAAAATATGTAAAAATATGTATGTTATTGTGCGATGCACATATTTTTTCTCAAAAACGGTAAGTCTGGCGTGGTTTTGACCATAACAAGATTTGTAGAGGCATTCATTACGAACATTTTAAACCAAAAATCTTAATTCTAGGCCTACTAGTTTCCGAGAAAATGAAAATAAACCAAATTATGCCATACTTTTAGCTGAAAATATGTAAAAATATGTATGTTATTGTGCGATGCACATATTTTTTCTCAAAAACGGTAAGTCTGGCGTGGTTTTGACCATAACAAGATTTGTAGAGGCATTCATTACGAACATTTTAAACCAAAATCTTAATTCTAGGCCTACTAGTTTCCGAGAAAATGAAAATAAACCAAATTATGCCATACTTTTAGCTGAAAATATGTATGTTATTGTGCGATGCACAAATTTTTTCTCAAAAACGGTAATTCTGGCGTGGTTTTGACCATAACAAGATTTGTAGAGGCATTCATTACGAACATTTTAAACCAAAAATCTTAATTCTAGGCCTACTAGTTTCCGAGAAAATGAAAATAAACCAAATTATGCCATACTTTTAGCTGAAAATATGTATGTTATTGTGCGATGCACATATTTTTTCTCAAAAACGGTAAGTCTGGCGTGGTTTTGACCATAACAAGATTTGTAGAGGCATTCATTACGAACATTTTAAACCAAAAATCTTAATTCTAGGCCTACTAGTTTCCGAGAAAATGAAAATAAACCAAATTATGCATACTTTTAGCTGAAAATATGTATGTTATTGTGCGATGCACATATTTTTTCTCAAAAACGGTAAGTCTGGCGTGGTTTTGACCATAACAAGATTTGTAGAGGCATTCATTACGAACATTTTAAACCAAAAATCTTAATTCTAGGCCTACTAGTTTCCGAGAAAATGAAAATAAACCAAATTATGCCATACTTTTAGCTGAAAATATGTATGTTATTGTGCGATGCACATATTTTTTTCTCAAAAACGGTAAGTCTGGCGTGGTTTTACCATAACAAAGATTTGTAGAGGCATTCATTACGAACATTTTAAACCAAAAATCTTAATTCTAGGCCTACTAGTTTCCGAGAAAATGAAAATAAACCAAATTATGCCATACTTTTAGCTGAAAATATGTAAAAATATGTATGTTATTGTGCGATGCACATATTTTTTCTCAAAAACGGGTAAGTCTGGCGTGGTTTTGACCATAACAAGATTTGTAGAGGCATTCATTACGAACATTTTAAACCAAAAATCTTAATTCTAGGCCTACTAGTTTCCGAGAAAATGAAAATAAACCAAATTATGCCATACTTTTAGCTGAAAATATGTAAAAATATGTATGTTATTGTGCGATGCACATATTTTTTCTCAAAAACGGTAAGTCTGGCGTGGTTTTGACCATAACAAGATTTGTAGAGGCATTCATTACGACATTTTAAACCAAAAATCTTAATTCTAGGCCTACTAGTTTCCGAGAAGAAATGAAAATAAACCAAATTATGACATACTTTTAGCTGAAAATATGTATGTTATTGTGCGATGCACATATTTTTTCTCAAAAACGGTAAGTCTGGCGTGGTTTTGACCATAACAAGATTTGTAGAGGCATTCATTACGAACATTTTAAACCAAAAATCTTAATTCTAGGCCTACTAGTTTCCGAGAAAATGAAAATAAACCAAATTATGCCATACTTTTAGCTGAAAATATGTAAAAATATGTATGTTATTGTGCGATGCACATATTTTTTCTCAAAAAACGGTAAGTCTGGCGTGGTTTTGACCATAACAAGATTTGTAGAGGCATTCATTACGAACATTTTAAACCAAAATCTTAATTCTAGGCCTACTAGTTTCCGAGAAAATGAAAATAAACCAAATTATGCCATACTTTTAGCTGAAAATATGTAAAAATATGTATGTTATTGTGCGATGCACATATTTTTTCTCAAAAACGGTAAGTCTGGCGTGGTTTTGACCATAACAAGATTTGTAGAGGCATTCATTACGAACATTTTAAACCAAAAATCTTAATTCTAGGCCTACTAGTTTCCGAGAAAATGAAAATAAACCAAATTATGCCATACTTTTTAGCTGAAAATATGTATGTTATTGTGCGATGCACATATTTTTTCTCAAAAACGGTAAGTCTGGCGTGGTTTTGACCATAACAAGATTTGTAGAGGCATTCATTACGAACATTTTAAACCAAAAATCTTAATTCTAGGCCTACTAGTTTCCGAGAAAATGAAAATAAACCAAATTATGCCATACTTTTAGCTGAAAATATGTATGTTATTGTGCGATGCACATATTTTTTCTCAAAAACGGTAAGTCTGGCGTGGTTTTGACCATAACAAGATTTGTAGAGGCATTCATTACGAACATTTTAAACCAAAAATCTTAATTCTAGGCCTACTAGTTTCCGAAGAAAATGAAAATAAACCAAATTATGCCATACTTTTAGCTGAAAATATGTATGTTATTGTGCGATGCACATATTTTTTCTCAAAAACGGTAAGTCTGGCGTGGTTTTGACCATAACAAGATTTGTAGAGGCATTCATTACGAACATTTTAAACCAAAAATCTTAATTCTAGGCCTACTAGTTTCCGAGAAAATGAAAATAAACCAAATTATGCCTTACTTTTAGCTGAAAATATGTATGTTATTGTGCGATGCACATATTTTTTCTCAAAAACGGTAAGTCTGGCGTGGTTTTGACCATAACAAGATTTGTAGAGGCATTCATTACGAACATTTTAAACCAAAAATCTTAATTCTAGGCCTACTAGTTTCCGAGAAAATGAAAATAAACCAAATTATGCCATACTTTTAGCTGAAAATATGTATGTTATTGTGCGATGCACATATTTTTTCTCAAAAACGGTAAGTCTGGCGTGGTTTTGACCATAACAAGATTTGTAGAGGCATTCATTACGAACATTTTAAACCAAAAATCTTAATTCTAGGCCTACTAGTTTCCGAGAAAATGAAAATAAACCAAATTATGCCATACTTTTAGCTGAAAATATGTAAAAATATGTATGTTATTGTGCGATGCACATATTTTTTCTCAAAAACGGTAAGTCTGGCGTGGTTTTGACCATAACAAGATTTGTAGAGGCATTCATTACGAACATTTTAAACCAAAAATCTTAATTCTAGGCCTACTAGTTTCCGAGAAAATGAAAATAAACCAAATTATGCCATACTTTTAGCTGAAAATATGTAAAAATATGTATGTTATTGTGCGATGCACATATTTTTTCTCAAAAACGGTAAGTCTGGCGTGGTTTTGACCATAACAAGATTTGTAGAGGCATTCATTACGAACATTTTAAACCAAAAATCTTAATTCTAGGCCTACTAGTTTCCGAGAAAATGAAAATAAACCAAATTATGCCATACTTTTAGCTGAAAATATGTATGTTATTGTGCGATGCACATATTTTTTCTCAAAAACGGTAAGTCTGGCGTGGTTTTGACCATAACAAGATTTGTAGAGGCATTCATTACGAACATTTTAAACCAAAAATCTTAATTCTAGGCCTACTAGTTTCCGAGAAAATGAAAATAAACCAAATTATGCCATACTTTTAGCTGAAAATATGTATGTTATTGTGCGATGCACATATTTTTTCTCAAAAACGGTAAGTCTGGCGTGGTTTTGACCATAACAAGATTTGTAGAGGCATTCATTACGAACATTTTAAACCAAAAATCTTAATTCTAGGCCTACTAGTTTCCGAGAAAATGAAAATAAACCAAATTATGCCATACTTTTAGCTGAAAATATGTAAAAATATGTATGTTATTGTGCGATGCACATATTTTTTCTCAAAAACGGTAAGTCTGGCGTGGTTTTGACCATAACAAGATTTGTAGAGGCATTCATTACGAACATTTTAAACCAAAAATCTTAATTCTAGGCCTACTAGTTTCCGAGAAAATGAAAATAAACCAAATTATGCCATACTTTTAGCTGAAAATATGTAAAAATATGTATGTTATTGTGCGATGCACATATTTTTTCTCAAAAACGGTAAGTCTGGCGTGGTTTTGACCATAACAAGATTTGTAGAGGCATTCATTACGAACATTTTAAACCAAAAATCTTAATTCTAGGCCTACTAGTTTCCGAGAAAATGAAAATAAACCAAATTATGCCATACTTTTAGCTGAAAATATGTAAAAATATGTATGTTATTGTGCGATGCACATATTTTTTCTCAAAAACGGTAAGTCTGGCGTGGTTTTGACCATAACAAGATTTGTAGAGGCATTCATTACGAACATTTTAAACCAAAAATCTTAATTCTAGGCCTACTAGTTTCCGAGAAAATGAAAATAAACCAAATTATGCCATACTTTTAGCTGAAAATATGTAAAAATATGTATGTTATTGTGCGATGCACATATTTTTTCTCAAAAACGGTAAGTCTGGCGTGGTTTTGACCATAACAAGATTTGTAGAGGCATTCATTACGAACATTTTAAACCAAAAATCTTAATTCTAGGCCTACTAGTTTCCGAGAAAATGAAAATAAACCAAATTATGCCATACTTTTAGCTGAAAATATGTAAAAATATGTATGTTATTGTGCGATGCACATATTTTTTCTCAAAAACGGTAAGTCTGGCGTGGTTTTGACCATAACAAGATTTGTAGAGGCATTCATTACGAACATTTTAAACCAAAAATCTTAATTCTAGGCCTACTAGTTTCCGAGAAAATGAAAATAAACCAAATTATGCCATACTTTTAGCTGAAAATATGTATGTTATTGTGCGATGCACATATTTTTTCTCAAAAACGGTAAGTCTGGCGTGGTTTTGACCATAACAAGATTTGTAGAGGCATTCATTACGAACATTTTAAACCAAAAATCTTAATTCTAGGCCTACTAGTTTCCGAGAAAATGAAAATAAACCAAATTATGCCATACTTTTAGCTGAAAATATGTAAAAATATGTATGTTATTGTGCGATGCACATATTTTTTCTCAAAAACGGTAAGTCTGGCGTGGTTTTGACCATAACAAGATTTGTAGAGGCATTCATTACGAACATTTTAAACCAAAAATCTTAATTCTAGGCCTACTAGTTTCCGAGAAAATGAAAATAAACCAAATTATGCCATACTTTTAGCTGAAAATATGTATGTTATTGTGCGATGCACATATTTTTTCTCAAAAACGGTAAGTCTGGCGTGGTTTTGACCATAACAAGATTTGTAGAGGCATTCATTACGAACATTTTAAACCAAAAATCTTAATTCTAGGCCTACTAGTTTCCGAGAAAATGAAAATAAACCAAATTATGCCATACTTTTAGCTGAAAATATGTATGTTATTGTGCGATGCACATATTTTTTCTCAAAAACGGTAAGTCTGGCGTGGTTTTGACCATAACAAGATTTGTAGAGGCATTCATTACGAACATTTTAAACCAAAAATCTTAATTCTAGGCCTACTAGTTTCCGAGAAAATGAAAATAAACCAAATTATGCCATACTTTTAGCTGAAAATATGTAAAAATATGTATGTTATTGTGCGATGCACATATTTTTTCTCAAAAACGGTAAGTCTGGCGTGGTTTTGACCATAACAAGATTTGTAGAGGCATTCATTACGAACATTTTAAACCAAAAATCTTAATTCTAGGCCTACTAGTTTCCGAGAAAATGAAAATAAACCAAATTATGCCATACTTTTAGCTGAAAATATGTAAAAATATGTATGTTATTGTGCGATGCACATATTTTTTCTCAAAAACGGTAAGTCTGGCGTGGTTTTGGCCATAACAAGATTTGTAGAGGCATTCATTACGAACATTTTAAACCAAAAATCTTAATTCTAGGCCTACTAGTTTCCGAGAAAATGAAAATAAACCAAATTATGCCATACTTTTAGCTGAAAATATGTAAAAATATGTATGTTATTGTGCGATGCACATATTTTTTCTCAAAAACGGTAAGTCTGGCGTGGTTTTGACCATAACAAGATTTGTAGAGGCATTCATTTCGCACATTTTAAACCAAAAATCTTAATTCTAGGCCTACTAGTTTCCGAGAAAATGAAAATAAACCAAATTATGCCATACTTTTAGCTGAAAATATGTAAAAATATGTATGTTATTGTGCGATGCACATATTTTTTCTCAAAAACGGTAAGTCTGGCGTCGTTTTGACCATAACAAGATTTGTAGAGGCATTCATTACGAACATTTTAAACCAAAAATCTTAATTCTAGGCCTACTAGTTTCCGAGAAAATGAAAATAAACCAAATTATGCCATACTTTTAGCTGAAAATATGTATGTTATTGTGCGATGCACATATTTTTTCTCAAAAACGGTAAGTCTGGCGTGGTTTTGACCATAACAAGATTTGTAGAGGCATTCATTACGAACATTTTAAACCAAAAATCTTAATTCTAGGCCTACTAGTTTCCGAGAAAATGAAAATAAACCAAATTATGCCATACTTTTAGCTGAAAATATGTATGTTATTGTGCGATGCACATATTTTTTCTCAAAAACGGTAAGTCTGGCGTGGTTTTGACCATAACAAGATTTGTAGAGGCATTCATTACGAACATTTTAAACCAAAAATCTTAATTCTAGGCCTACTAGTTTCCGAGAAAATGAAAATAAACCAAATTATGCCATACTTTTAGCTGAAAATATGTATGTTATTGTGCGATGCACATATTTTTTCTCAAAAACGGTAAGTCTGGCGTGGTTTTGACCATAACAAGATTTGTAGAGGCATTCATTACGAACATTTTAAACCAAAAATCTTAATTCTAGGCCTACTAGTTTCCGAGAAAATGAAAATAAACCAAATTATGCCATACTTTTAGCTGAAAATATGTATGTTATTGTGCGATGCACATATTTTTTCTCAAAAACGGTAAGTCTGGCGTGGTTTTGACCATAACAAGATTTGTAGAGGCATTCATTACGAACATTTTAAACCAAAAATCTTAATTCTAGGCCTACTAGTTTCCGAGAAAATGAAAATAAACCAAATTATGCCATACTTTTAGCTGAAAATATGTATGTTATTGTGCGATGCACATATTTTTTCTCAAAAACGGTAAGTCTGGCGTGGTTTTGACCATAACAAGATTTGTAGAGGCATTCATTACGAACATTTTAAACCAAAAATCTTAATTCTAGGCCTACTAGTTTCCGAGAAAATGAAAATAAACCAAATTATGCCATACTTTTAGCTGAAAATATGTAAAAATATGTATGTTATTGTGCGATGCACATATTTTTTCTCAAAAACGGTAAGTCTGGCGTGGTTT
The DNA here is from genome assembly GCA_930367185.1 of Myathropa florea. Classification (NCBI taxonomy): domain Eukaryota; kingdom Metazoa; phylum Arthropoda; class Insecta; order Diptera; family Syrphidae; genus Myathropa; species Myathropa florea. The sequence continues at coordinate 114,264 of CAKNEX010000070.1, read as the reverse complement.
TGACCATAACAAGATTTGTAGAGGCATTCATTACGAACATTTTAAACCAAAAATCTTAATTCTAGGCCTACTAGTTTCCGAGAAAATGAAAATAAACCAAATTATGCCATACTTTTAGCTGAAAATATGTATGTTATTGTGCGATGCACATATTTTTTCTCAAAAACGGTAAGTCTGGCGTGGTTTTGACCATAACAAGATTTGTAGAGGCATTCATTACGAACATTTTAAACCAAAAATCTTAATTCTAGGCCTACTAGTTTCCGAGAAAATGAAAATAAACCAAATTATGCCATACTTTTAGCTGAAAATATGTATGTTATTGTGCGATGCACATATTTTTTCTCAAAAACGGTAAGTCTGGCGTGGTTTTGACCATAACAAGATTTGTAGAGGCATTCATTACAAACATTTTAAACCAAAAATCTTAATTCTAGGCCTACTAGTTTCCGAGAAAATGAAAATAAACCAAATTATGCCATACTTTTAGCTGAAAATATGTAAAAATATGTATGTTATTGTGCGATGCACATATTTTTTCTCAAAAACGGTAAGTCTGGCGTGGTTTTGATCATAACAAGATTTGTAGAGGCATTCATTACGAACATTTTAAACCAAAAATCTTAATTCTAGGCCTACTAGTTTCCGAGAAAATGAAAATAAACCAAATTATGCCATACTTTTAGCTGAAAATATGTATGTTATTGTGCGATGCACATATTTTTTCTCAAAAACGGTAAGTCTGGCGTGGTTTTGACCATAACAAGATTTGTAGAGGCATTCATTACGAACATTTTAAACCAAAAATCTTAATTCTAGGCCTACTAGTTTCCGAGAAAATGAAAATAAACCAAATTATGCCATACTTTTAGCTGAAAATATGTAAAAATATGTATGTTATTGTGCGATGCACATATTTTTTCTCAAAAACGGTAAGTCTGGCGTGGTTTTGACCATAACAAGATTTGTAGAGGCATTCATTTCGCACATTTTAAACCAAAAATCTTAATTCTAGGCCTACTAGTTTCCGAGAAAATGAAAATAAACCAAATTATGCCATACTTTTAGCTGAAAATATGTAAAAATATGTATGTTATTGTGCGATGCACATATTTTTTCTCAAAAACGGTAAGTCTGGCGTCGTTTTGACCATAACAAGATTTGTAGAGGCATTCATTACGAACATTTTAAACCAAAAATCTTAATTCTAGGCCTACTAGTTTCCGAGAAAATGAAAATAAACCAAATTATGCCATACTTTTAGCTGAAAATATGTATGTTATTGTGCGATGCACATATTTTTTCTCAAAAACGGTAAGTCTGGCGTGGTTTTGACCATAACAAGATTTGTAGAGGCATTCATTACGAACATTTTAAACCAAAAATCTTAATTCTAGGCCTACTAGTTTCCGAGAAAATGAAAATAAACCAAATTATGCCATACTTTTAGCTGAAAATATGTATGTTATTGTGCGATGCACATATTTTTTCTCAAAAACGGTAAGTCTGGCGTGGTTTTGACCATAACAAGATTTGTAGAGGCATTCATTACGAACATTTTAAACCAAAAATCTTAATTCTAGGCCTACTAGTTTCCGAGAAAATGAAAATAAACCAAATTATGCCATACTTTTAGCTGAAAATATGTATGTTATTGTGCGATGCACATATTTTTTCTCAAAAACGGTAAGTCTGGCGTGGTTTTGACCATAACAAGATTTGTAGAGGCATTCATTACGAACATTTTAAACCAAAAATCTTAATTCTAGGCCTACTAGTTTCCGAGAAAATGAAAATAAACCAAATTATGCCATACTTTTAGCTGAAAATATGTATGTTATTGTGCGATGCACATATTTTTTCTCAAAAACGGTAAGTCTGGCGTGGTTTTGACCATAACAAGATTTGTAGAGGCATTCATTACGAACATTTTAAACCAAAAATCTTAATTCTAGGCCTACTAGTTTCCGAGAAAATGAAAATAAACCAAATTATGCCATACTTTTAGCTGAAAATATGTATGTTATTGTGCGATGCACATATTTTTTCTCAAAAACGGTAAGTCTGGCGTGGTTTTGACCATAACAAGATTTGTAGAGGCATTCATTACGAACATTTTAAACCAAAAATCTTAATTCTAGGCCTACTAGTTTCCGAGAAAATGAAAATAAACCAAATTATGCCATACTTTTAGCTGAAAATATGTAAAAATATGTATGTTATTGTGCGATGCACATATTTTTTCTCAAAAACGGTAAGTCTGGCGTGGTTTTGACCATAACAAGATTTGTAGAGGCATTCATTACGAACATTTTAAACCAAAAATCTTAATTCTAGGCCTACTAGTTTCCGAGAAAATGAAAATTAACCAAATTATGCCATACTTTTAGCTGAAAATATGTATGTTATTGTGCGATGCACATATTTTTTCTCAAAAACGGTAAGTCTGGCGTGGTTTTGACCATAACAAGATTTGTAGAGGCATTCATTACGAACATTTTAAACCAAAAATCTTAATTCTAGGCCTACTAGTTTCCGAGAAAATGAAAATAAACCAAATTATGCCATACTTTTAGCTGAAAATATGTATGTTATTGTGCGATGCACATATTTTTTCTCAAAAACGGTAAGTCTGGCGTGGTTTTGACCATAACAAGATTTGTAGAGGCATTCATTACAAACATTTTAAACCAAAAATCTTAATTCTAGGCCTACTAGTTTCCGAGAAAATGAAAATAAACCAAATTATGCCATACTTTTAGCTGAAAATATGTAAAAATATGTATGTTATTGTGCGATGCACATATTTTTTCTCAAAAACGGTAAGTCTGGCGTGGTTTTGACCATAACAAGATTTGTAGAGGCATTCATTACGAACATTTTAAACCAAAAATCTTAATTCTAGGCCTACTAGTTTCCGAGAAAATGAAAATAAACCAAATTATGCCATACTTTTAGCTGAAAATATGTATGTTATTGTGCGATGCACATATTTTTTCTCAAAAACGGTAAGTCTGGCGTGGTTTTGACCATAACAAGATTTGTAGAGGCATTCATTACGAACATTTTAAACCAAAAATCTTAATTCTAGGCCTACTAGTTTCCGAGAAAATGAAAATAAACCAAATTATGCCATACTTTTAGCTGAAAATATGTATGTTATTGTGCGATGCACATATTTTTTCTCAAAAACGGTAAGTCTGGCGTGGTTTTGACCATAACAAGATTTGTAGAGGCATTCATTACGAACATTTTAAACCAAAAATCTTAATTCTAGGCCTACTAGTTTCCGAGAAAATGAAAATAAACCAAATTATGCCATACTTTTAGCTGAAAATATGTATGTTATTGTGCGATGCACATATTTTTTCTCAAAAACGGTAAGTCTGGCGTGGTTTTGACCATAACAAGATTTGTAGAGGCATTCATTACGAACATTTTAAACCAAAAATCTTAATTCTAGGCCTACTAGTTTCCGAGAAAATGAAAATAAACCAAATTATGCCATACTTTTAGCTGAAAATATGTATGTTATTGTGCGATGCACATATTTTTTCTCAAAAACGGTAAGTCTGGCGTGGTTTTGACCATAACAAGATTTGTAGAGGCATTCATTACGAACATTTTAAACCAAAAATCTTAATTCTAGGCCTACTAGTTTCCGAGAAAATGAAAATAAACCAAATTATGCCATACTTTTAGCTGAAAATATGTATGTTATTGTGCGATGCACATATTTTTTCTCAAAAACGGTAAGTCTGGCGTGGTTTTGACCATAACAAGATTTGTAGAGGCATTCATTACGAACATTTTAAACCAAAAGTCTTAATTCTAGGCCTACTAGTTTCCGAGAAAATGAAAATAAACCAAATTATGCCATACTTTTAGCTGAAAATATGTATGTTATTGTGCGATGCACATATTTTTTCTCAAAAACGGTAAGTCTGGCGTGGTTTTGACCATAACAAGATTTGTAGAGGCATTCATTACGAACATTTTAAACCAAAAATCTTAATTCTAGGCCTACTAGTTTCCGAGAAAATGAAAATAAACCAAATTATGCCATACTTTTAGCTGAAAATATGTAAAAATATGTATGTTATTGTGCGATGCACATATTTTTTCTCAAAAACGGTAAGTCTGGCGTGGTTTTGACCATAACAAGATTTGTAGAGGCATTCATTACGAACATTTTAAACCAAAAATCTTAATTCTAGGCCTACTAGTTTCCGAGAAAATGAAAATAAACCAAATTATGCCATACTTTTAGCTGAAAATATGTATGTTATTGTGCGATGCACATATTTTTTCTCAAAAACGGTAAGTCTGGCGTGGTTTTGACCATAACAAGATTTGTAGAGGCATTCATTACGAACATTTTAAACCAAAAATCTTAATTCTAGGCCTACTAGTTTCCGAGAAAATGAAAATAAACCAAATTATGCCATACTTTTAGCTGAAAATATGTATGTTATTGTGCGATGCACATATTTTTTCTCAAAAAAGGTAAGTCTGGCGTGGTTTTGACCATAACAAGATTTGTAGAGGCATTCATTACGAACATTTTAAACCAAAAATCTTAATTCTAGGCCTACTAGTTTCCGAGAAAATGAAAATAAACCAAATTATGCCATACTTTTAGCTGAAAATATGTATGTTATTGTGCGATGCACATATTTTTTCTCAAAAACGGTAAGTCTGGCGTGGTTTTGACCATAACAAGATTTGTAGAGGCATTCATTACGAACATTTTAAACCAAAAGTCTTAATTCTAGGCCTACTAGTTTCCGAGAAAATGAAAATAAACCAAATTATGCCATACTTTTAGCTGAAAATATGTATGTTATTGTGCGATGCACATATTTTTTCTCAAAAACGGTAAGTCTGGCGTGGTTTTGACCATAACAAGATTTGTAGAGGCATTCATTACGAACATTTTAAACCAAAAATCTTAATTCTAGGCCTACTAGTTTCCGAGAAAATGAAAATAAACCAAATTATGCCATACTTTTAGCTGAAAATATGTAAAAATATGTATGTTATTGTGCGATGCACATATTTTTTCTCAAAAACGGTAAGTCTGGCGTGGTTTTGACCATAACAAGATTTGTAGAGGCATTCATTACGAACATTTTAAACCAAAAATCTTAATTCTAGGCCTACTAGTTTCCGAGAAAATGAAAATAAACCAAATTATGCCATACTTTTAGCTGAAAATATGTATGTTATTGTGCGATGCACATATTTTTTCTCAAAAAAGGTAAGTCTGGCGTGGTTTTGACCATAACAAGATTTGTAGAGGCATTCATTACGAACATTTTAAACCAAAAATCTTAATTCTAGGCCTACTAGTTTCCGAGAAAATGAAAATAAACCAAATTATGCCATACTTTTAGCTGAAAATATGTATGTTATTGTGCGATGCACATATTTTTTCTCAAAAACGGTAAGTCTGGCGTGGTTTTGACCATAACAAGATTTGTAGAGGCATTCATTACGAACATTTTAAACCAAAAATCTTAATTCTAGGCCTACTAGTTTCCGAGAAAATGAAAATAAACCAAATTATGCCATACTTTTAGCTGAAAATATGTATGTTATTGTGCGATGCACATATTTTTTCTCAAAAACGGTAAGTCTGGCGTGGTTTTGACCATAACAAGATTTGTAGAGGCATTCATTACGAACATTTTAAACCAAAAATCTTAATTCTAGGCCTACTAGTTTCCGAGAAAATGAAAATAAACCAAATTATGCCATACTTTTAGCTGAAAATATGTATGTTATTGTGCGATGCACATATTTTTTCTCAAAAACGGTAAGTCTGGCGTGGTTTTGACCATAACAAGATTTGTAGAGGCATTCATTACGAACATTTTAAACCAAAAATCTTAATTCTAGGCCTACTAGTTTCCGAGAAAATGAAAATAAACCAAATTATGCCATACTTTTAGCTGAAAATATGTATGTTATTGTGCGATGCACATATTTTTTCTCAAAAACGGTAAGTCTGGCGTGGTTTTGACCATAACAAGATTTGTAGAGGCATTCATTACGAACATTTTAAACCAAAAATCTTAATTCTAGGCCTACTAGTTTCCGAGAAAATGAAAATAAACCAAATTATGCCATACTTTTAGCTGAAAATATGTATGTTATTGTGCGATGCACATATTTTTTCTCAAAAACGGTAAGTCTGGCGTGGTTTTGACCATAACAAGATTTGTAGAGGCATTCATTACGAACATTTTAAACCAAAAATCTTAATTCTAGGCCTACTAGTTTCCGAGAAAATGAAAATAAACCAAATTATGCCATACTTTTAGCTGAAAATATGTATGTTATTGTGCGATGCACATATTTTTTCTCAAAAACGGTAAGTCTGGCGTGGTTTTGACCATAACAAGATTTGTAGAGGCATTCATTACGAACATTTTAAACCAAAAATCTTAATTCTAGGCCTACTAGTTTCCGAGAAAATGAAAATAAACCAAATTATGCCATACTTTTAGCTGAAAATATGTATGTTATTGTGCGATGCACATATTTTTTCTCAAAAACGGTAAGTCTGGCGTGGTTTTGACCATAACAAGATTTGTAGAGGCATTCATTACGAACATTTTAAACCAAAAATCTTAATTCTAGGCCTACTAGTTTCCGAGAAAATGTAAATAAACCAAATTATGCCATACTTTTAGCTGAAAATATGTAAAAATATGTATGTTATTGTGCGATGCACATATTTTTTCTCAAAAACGGTAAGTCTGGCGTGGTTTTGACCATAACAAGATTTGTAGAGGCATTCATTACGAACATTTTAAACCAAAAATCTTAATTCTAGGCCTATTAGTTTCCGAGAAAATGAAAATAAACCAAATTATGCCATACTTTTAGCTGAAAATATGTATGTTATTGTGCGATGCACATATTTTTTCTCAAAAACGGTAAGTCTGGCGTGGTTTTGACCATAACAAGATTTGTAGAGGCATTCATTACGGACATTTTAAACCAAAAATCTTAATTCTAGGCCTACTAGTTTCCGAGAAAATGAAAATAAACCAAATTATGCCATACTTTTAGCTGAAAATATGTATGTTATTGTGCGATGCACATATTTTTTCTCAAAAACGGTAAGTCTGGCGTGGTTTTGACCATAACAAGATTTGTAGAGGCATTCATTACGAACATTTTAAACCAAAAATCTTAATTCTAGGCCTACTAGTTTCCGAGAAAATGAAAATAAACCAAATTATGCCATACTTTTAGCTGAAAATATGTATGTTATTGTGCGATGCACATATTTTTTCTCAAAAACGGTAAGTCTGACGTGGTTTTGACCATAACAAGATTTGTAGAGGCATTCATTACGAACATTTTAAACCAAAAATCTTAATTCTAGGCCTACTAGTTTCCGAGAAAATGAAAATAAACCAAATTATGCCATACTTTTAGCTGAAAATATGTATGTTATTGTGCGATGCACATATTTTTTCTCAAAAACGGTAAGTCTGGCGTGGTTTTGACCATAACAAGATTTGTAGAGGCATTCATTACGAACATTTTAAACCAAAAATCTTAATTCTAGGCCTACTAGTTTCCGAGAAAATGAAAATAAACCAAATTATGCCATACTTTTAGCTGAAAATATGTAAAAATATGTATGTTATTGTGCGATGCACATATTTTTTCTCAAAAACGGTAAGTCTGGCGTGGTTTTGACCATAACAAGATTTGTAGAGGCATTCATTACGAACATTTTAAATCAAAAATCTTAATTCTAGGCCTACTAGTTTCCGAGAAAATGAAAATAAACCAAATTGTGCCATACTTTTAGCTGAAAATATGTAAAAATATGTATGTTATTGTGCGATGCACATATTTTTTCTCAAAAACGGTAAGTCTGGCGTGGTTTTGACCATAACAAGATTTGTAGAGGCATTCATTACGAACATTTTAAACCAAAAATCTTAATTCTAGGCCTACTAGTTTCCGAGAAAATGAAAATAAACCAAATTATGCCATACTTTTAGCTGAAAATATGTATGTTATTGTGCGATGCACATATTTTTTCTCAAAAACGGTAAGTCTGGCGTGGTTTTGACCATAACAAGATTTGTAGAGGCATTCATTACGAACATTTTAAACCAAAAATCTTAATTCTAGGCCTACTAGTTTCCGAGAAAATGAAAATAAACCAAATTATGCCATACTTTTAGCTGAAAATATGTATGTTATTGTGCGATGCACATATTTTTTCTCAAAAACGGTAAGTCTGGCGTGGTTTTGACCATAACAAGATTTGTAGAGGCATTCATTACGAACATTTTAAACCAAAAATCTTAATTCTAGGCCTACTAGTTTCCGAGAAAATGAAAATAAACCAAATTATGCCATACTTTTAGCTGAAAATATGTAAAAATATGTATGTTATTGTGCGATGCACATATTTTTTCTCAAAAACGGTAAGTCTGGCGTGGTTTTGACCATAACAAGATTTGTAGAGGCATTCATTACGAACATTTTAAACCAAAAATCTTAATTCTAGGCCTACTAGTTTCCGAGAAAATGAAAATAAACCAAATTATGCCATACTTTTAGCTGAAAATATGTAAAAATATGTATGTTATTGTGCGATGCACATATTTTTTCTCAAAAACGGTAAGTCTGGCGTGGTTTTGACCATAACAAGATTTGTAGAGGCATTCATTACGAACATTTTAAACCAAAAATCTTAATTCTAGGCCTACTAGTTTCCGAGAAAATGAAAATAAACCAAATTATGCCATACTTTTAGCTGAAAATATGTATGTTATTGTGCGATGCACATATTTTTTCTCAAAAACGGTAAGTCTGGCGTGGTTTTGACCATAACAAGATTTGTAGAGGCATTCATTACGAACATTTTAAACCAAAAATCTTAATTCTAGGCCTACTAGTTTCCGAGAAAATGAAAATAAACCAAATTATGCCATACTTTTAGCTGAAAATATGTATGTTATTGTGCGATGCACATATTTTTTCTCAAAAACGGTAAGTCTGGCGTGGTTTTGACCATAACAAGATTTGTAGAGGCATTCATTACGAACATTTTAAACCAAAAATCTTAATTCTAGGCCTACTAGTTTCCGAGAAAATGAAAATAAACCAAATTATGCCATACTTTTAGCTGAAAATATGTAAAAATATGTATGTTATTGTGCGATGCACATATTTTTTCTCAAAAACGGTAAGTCTGGCGTGGTTTTGACCATAACAAGATTTGTAGAGGCATTCATTACGAACATTTTAAACCAAAAATCTTAATTCTAGGCCTACTAGTTTCCGAGAAAATGAAAATAAACCAAATTATGCCATACTTTTAGCTGAAAATATGTAAAAATATGTATGTTATTGTGCGATGCACATATTTTTTCTCAAAAACGGTAAGTCTGGCGTGGTTTTGACCATAACAAGATTTGTAGAGGCATTCATTACGAACATTTTAAACCAAAAATCTTAATTCTAGGCCTACTAGTTTCCGAGAAAATGAAAATAAACCAAATTATGCCATACTTTTAGCTGAAAATATGTATGTTATTGTGCGATGCACATATTTTTTCTCAAAAACGGTAAGTCTGGCGTGGTTTTGACCATAACAAGATTTGTAGAGGCATTCATTACGAACATTTTAAACCAAAAATCTTAATTCTAGGCCTACTAGTTTCCGAGAAAATGAAAATAAACCAAATTATGCCATACTTTTAGCTGAAAATATGTATGTTATTGTGCGATGCACATATTTTTTCTCAAAAACGGTAAGTCTGGCGTGGTTTTGACCATAACAAGATTTGTAGAGGCATTCATTACGAACATTTTAAATCAAAAATCTTAATTCTAGGCCTACTAGTTTCCGAGAAAATGAAAATAAACCAAATTGTGCCATACTTTTAGCTGAAAATATGTAAAAATATGTATGTTATTGTGCGATGCACATATTTTTTCTCAAAAACGGTAAGTCTGGCGTGGTTTTGACCATAACAAGATTTGTAGAGGCATTCATTACGAACATTTTAAACCAAAAATCTTAATTCTAGGCCTACTAGTTTCCGAGAAAATGAAAATAAACCAAATTATGCCATACTTTTAGCTGAAAATATGTATGTTATTGTGCGATGCACATATTTTTTCTCAAAAACGGTAAGTCTGGCGTGGTTTTGACCATAACAAGATTTGTAGAGGCATTCATTACGAACATTTTAAACCAAAAATCTTAATTCTAGGCCTACTAGTTTCCGAGAAAATGAAAATAAACCAAATTATGCCATACTTTTAGCTGAAAATATGTAAAAATATGTATGTTATTGTGCGATGCACATATTTTTTCTCAAAAACGGTAAGTCTGGCGTGGTTTTGACCATAACAAGATTTGTAGAGGCATTCATTACGAACATTTTAAACCAAAAATCTTAATTCTAGGCCTACTAGTTTCCGAGAAAATGAAAATAAACCAAATTATGCCATACTTTTAGCTGAAAATATGTAAAAATATGTATGTTATTGTGCGATGCACATATTTTTTCTCAAAAACGGTAAGTCTGGCGTGGTTTTGACCATAACAAGATTTGTAGAGGCATTCATTACGAACATTTTAAATCAAAAATCTTAATTCTAGGCCTACTAGTTTCCGAGAAAATGAAAATAAACCAAATTGTGCCATACTTTTAGCTGAAAATATGTAAAAATATGTATGTTATTGTGCGATGCACATATTTTTTCTCAAAAACGGTAAGTCTGGCGTGGTTTTGACCATAACAAGATTTGTAGAGGCATTCATTACGAACATTTTAAACCAAAAATCTTAATTCTAGGCCTACTAGTTTCCGAGAAAATGAAAATAAACCAAATTATGCCATACTTTTAGCTGAAAATATGTATGTTATTGTGCGATGCACATATTTTTTCTCAAAAACGGTAAGTCTGGCGTGGTTTTGACCATAACAAGATTTGTAGAGGCATTCATTACGAACATTTTAAACCAAAAATCTTAATTCTAGGCCTACTAGTTTCCGAGAAAATGAAAATAAACCAAATTATGCCATACTTTTAGCTGAAAATATGTATGTTATTGTGCGATGCACATATTTTTTCTCAAAAAAGGTAAGTCTGGCGTGGTTTTGACCATAACAAGATTTGTAGAGGCATTCATTACGAACATTTTAAACCAAAAATCTTAATTCTAGGCCTACTAGTTTCCGAGAAAATGAAAATAAACCAAATTATGCCATACTTTTAGCTGAAAATATGTATGTTATTGTGCGATGCACATATTTTTTCTCAAAAACGGTAAGTCTGGCGTGGTTTTGACCATAACAAGATTTGTAGAGGCATTCATTACGAACATTTTAAACCAAAAATCTTAATTCTAGGCCTACTAGTTTCCGAGAAAATGAAAATAAACCAAATTATGCCATACTTTTAGCTGAAAATATGTATGTTATTGTGCGATGCACATATTTTTTCTCAAAAACGGTAAGTCTGGCGTGGTTTTGACCATAACAAGATTTGTAGAGGCATTCATTACGAACATTTTAAACCAAAAATCTTAATTCTAGGCCTACTAGTTTCCGAGAAAATGAAAATAAACCAAATTATGCCATACTTTTAGCTGAAAATGTGTATGTTATTGTGAGATGCACATATTTTTTCTCAAAAACGGTAAGTCTGGCGTGGTTTTGACCATAACAAGATTTGTAGAGGCATTCATTACGAACATTTTAAACCAAAAATCTTAATTCTAGGCCTACTAGTTTCCGAGAAAATGAAAATAAACCAAATTATGCCATACTTTTAGCTGAAAATATGTATGTTATTGTGCGATGCACATATTTTTTCTCAAAAACGGTAAGTCTGGCGTGGTTTTGACCATAACAAGATTTGTAGAGGCATTCATTACGAACATTTTAAACCAAAAATCTTAATTCTAGGCCTACTAGTTTCCGAGAAAATGAAAATAAACCAAATTATGCCATACTTTTAGCTGAAAATATGTAAAAATATGTATGTTATTGTGCGATGCACATATTTTTTCTCAAAAACGGTAAGTCTGGCGTGGTTTTGACCATAACAAGATTTGTAGAGGCATTCATTACGAACATTTTAAACCAAAAATCTTAATTCTAGGCCTACTAGTTTCCGAGAAAATGAAAATAAACCAAATTATGCCATACTTTTAGCTGAAAATATGTATGTTATTGTGCGATGCACATATTTTTTCTCAAAAATGGTAAGTCTGGCGTGGTTTTGACCATAACAAGATTTGTAGAGGCATTCATTACGAACATTTTAAAGCAAAAATCTTAATTCTAGGCCTACTAGTTTCCGAGAAAATGAAAATAAACCAAATTATGCCATACTTTTAGCTGAAAATATGTATGTTATTGTGCGATGCACCTATTTTTTCTCAAAAACGGTAAGTCTGGCGTGGTTTTGACCATAACAAGATTTGTAGAGGCATTCATTACGAACATTTTAAAGCAAAAATCTTAATTCTAGGCCTACTAGTTTCCGAGAAAATGAAAATAAACCAAATTATGCCATACTTTTAGCTGAAAATATGTATGTTATTGTGCGATGCACATATTTTTTCTCAAAAACGGTAAGTCTGGCGTGGTTTTGACCATAACAAGATTTGTAGAGGCATTCATTACGAACATTTTAAACCAAAAATCTTAATTCTAGGCCTACTAGTTTCCGAGAAAATGAAAATAAACCAAATTATGCCATACTTTTAGCTGAAAATATGTAAAAATATGTATGTTATTGTGCGATGCACATATTTTTTCTCAAAAACGGTAAGTATGGCGTGGTTTTGACCATAACAAGATTTGTAGAGGCATTCATTACGAACATTTTAAACCAAAAATCTTAATTCTAGGCCTACTAGTTTCCGAGAAAATGAAAATAAACCAAATTATGCCATACTTTTAGCTGAAAATATGTATGTTATTGTGCGATGCACATATTTTTTCTCAAAAACGGTAAGTCTGGCGCGGTTTTGACCATAACAAGATTTGTAGAGGCATTCATTACGAACATTTTAAACCAAAAATCTTAATTCTAGGCCTACTAGTTTCCGAGAAAATGAAAATAAACCAAATTATGCCATACTTTTAGCTGAAAATATGTATGTTATTGTGCGATGCACATATTTTTTCTCAAAAACGGTAAGTCTGGCGTGGTTTTGACCATAACAAGATTTGTAGAGGCATTCATTACGAACATTTTAAACCAAAAATCTTAATTCCAGGCCTACTAGTTTCCGAGAAAATGAAAATAAACCAAATTATGCCATACTTTTAGCTGAAAATATGTATGTTATTGTGCGATGCACATATTTTTTCTCAAAAACGGTAAGTCTGGCGTGGTTTTGACCATAACAAGATTTGTAGAGGCATTCATTACGAACATTTTAAACCAAAAATCTTAATTCTAGGCCTACTAGTTTCCGAGAAAATGAAAATAAACCAAATTATGCCATACTTTTAGCTGAAAATATGTAAAAATATGTATGTTATTGTGCGATGCACCTATTTTTTCTCAAAAACGGTAAGTCTGGCGTGGTTTTGACCATAACAAGATTTGTAGAGGCATTCATTACGAACATTTTAAACCAAAAATCTTAATTCTAGGCCTACTAGTTTCCGAGAAAATGAAAATAAACCAAATTATGCCATACTTTTAGCTGAAAATATGTATGTTATTGTGCGATGCACATATTTTTTCTCAAAAACGGTAAGTCTGGCGTGGTTTTGACCATAACAAGATTTGTAGAGGCATTCATTACGAACATTTTAAACCAAAAATCTTAATTCTAGGCCTACTAGTTTCCGAGAAAATGAAAATAAACCAAATTATGCCATACTTTTAGCTGAAAATATGTATGTTATTGTGCGATGCACATATTTTTTCTCAAAAACGGTAAGTCTGGCGTGGTTTTGACCATAACAAGATTTGTAGAGGCATTCATTACGAACATTTTAAACCAAAAATCTTAATTCTAGGCCTACTAGTTTCCGAGAAAATGAAAATAAACCAAATTATGCCATACTTTTAGCTGAAAATATGTAAAAATATGTATGTTATTGTGCGATGCACATATTTTTTCTCAAAAACGGTAAGTCTGGCGTGGTTTTGACCATAACAAGATTTGTAGAGGCATTCATTACGAACATTTTAAACCAAAAATCTTAATTCTAGGCCTACTAGTTTCCGAGAAAATGAAAATAAACCAAATTATGCCATACTTTTAGCTGAAAATATGTAAAAATATGTATGTTATTGCGCGATGCACATATTTTTTCTCAAAAACGGTAAGTCTGGCGTGGTTTTGACCATAACAAGATTTGTAGAGGCATTCATTACGAACATTTTAAACCAAAAATCTTAATTCTAGGCCTACTAGTTTCTGAGAAAATGAAAATAAACCAAATTATGCCATACTTTTAGCTGAAAATATGTATGTTATTGTGCGATGCACATATTTTTTCTCAAAAACGGTAAGTCTGGCGTGGTTTTGACCATAACAAGATTTGTAGAGGCATTCATTACGAACATTTTAAACCAAAAATCTTAATTCTAGGCCTACTAGTTTCCGAGAAAATGAAAATAAACCAAATTATGCCATACTTTTAGCTGAAAATATGTAAAAATATGTATGTTATTGTGCGATGCACATATTTTTTCTCAAAAACGGTAATTCTGGCGTGGTTTTGACCATAACAAGATTTGTAGAGGCATTCATTACGAACATTTTAAACCAAAAATCTTAATTCTAGGCCTACTAGTTTCCGAGAAAATGAAAATAAACCAAATTATGCCATACTTTTAGCTGAAAATATGTATGTTATTGTGCGATGCACATATTTTTTCTCAAAAACGGTAAGTCTGGCGTGGTTTTGACCATAACAAGATTTGTAGAGGCATTCATTACGAACATTTTAAACCAAAAATCTTAATTCTAGGCCTACTAGTTTCCGAGAAAATGAAAATAAACCAAATTATGCCATACTTTTAGCTGAAAATATGTATGTTATTGTGCGATGCACATATTTTTTCTCAAAAACGGTAAGTCTGGCGTGGTTTTGACCATAACAAGATTTGTAGAGGCATTCATTACGAACATTTTAAACCAAAAATCTTAATTCTAGGCCTACTAGTTTCCGAGAAAATGAAAATAAACCAAATTATGCCATACTTTTAGCTGAAAATATGTAAAAATATGTATGTTATTGTGCGATGCACATATTTTTTCTCAAAAACGGTAAGTCTGGCGTGGTTTTGACCATAACAAGATTTGTAGAGGCATTCATTACGAACATTTTAAACCAAAAATCTTAAGTCTAGGCCTACTAGTTTCCGAGAAAATGAAAATAAACCAAATTATGCCATACTTTTAGCTGAAAATATGTATGTTATTGTGCGATGCACATATTTTTTCTCAAAAACGGTAAGTCTGGCGTGGTTTTGACCATAACAAGATTTGTAGAGGCATTCATTACGAACATTTTAAACCAAAAATCTTAATTCTAGGCCTACTAGTTTCCGAGAAAATGAAAATAAACCAAATTATGCCATACTTTTAGCTGAAAATATGTAAAAATATGTATGTTATTGTGCGATGCACATATTTTTTCTCAAAAACGGTAAGTCTGGCGTGGTTTTGACCATAACAAGATTTGTAGAGGCATTCATTACCAAAAATATTAATTCTAGGCCTACTAGTTTCCGAGAAAATGAAAATAAACCAAATTATGCCATACTTTTAGCTGAAAATATGTATGTTATTGTGCGATGCACATATTTTTTCTCAAAAACGGTAAGTCTGGCGTGGTTTTGACCATAACAAGATTTGTAGAGGCATTCATTACGAACATTTTAAACCAAAAATCTTAATTCTAGGCCTACTAGTTTCCGAGAAAATGAAAATAAACCAAATTATGCCATACTTTTAGCTGAAAATATGTAAAAATATGTATGTTATTGTGCGATGCACATATTTTTTCTCAAAAACGGTAAGTCTGGCGTGGTTTTGACCATAACAAGATTTGTAGAGGCATTCATTACGAACATTTTAAACCAAAAATCTTAATTCTAGGCCTACTAGTTTCCGAGAAAATGAAAATAAACCAAATTATGCCATACTTTTAGCTGAAAATATGTATGTTATTGTGCGATGCACATATTTTTTCTCAAAAACGGTAAGTCTGGCGTGGTTTTGACCATAACAAGATTTGTAGAGGCATTCATTACGAACATTTTAAACCAAAAATCTTAATTCTAGGCCTACTAGTTTCCGAGAAAATGAAAATAAACCAAATTATGCCATACTTTTAGCTGAAAATATGTATGTTATTGTGCGATGCACATTTTTTTCTCAAAAACGGTAAGTCTGGCGTGGTTTTGACCATAACACGATTTGTAGAGGCATTCATTACGAACATTTTAAACCAAAAATCTTAATTCTAGGCCTACTAGTTTCCGAGAAAATTAAAATAAACCAAATTATGCCATACTTTTAGCTGAAAATATGTATGTTATTGTGCGATGCACATATTTTTTCTCAAAAACGGTAAGTCTGGCGTGGTTTTGACCATAACAAGATTTGTAGAGGCATTCATTACGAACATTTTAAACCAAAAATCTTAATTCTAGGCCTACTAGTTTCCGAGAAAATGAAAATAAACCAAATTATGCCATACTTTTAGCTGAAAATATGTATGTTATTGTGCGATGCACATATTTTTTCTCAAAAACGGTAAGTCTGGCGTGGTTTTGACCATAACAAGATTTGTAGAGGCATTCATTACGAACATTTTAAACCAAAAATCTTAATTCTAGGCCTACTAGTTTCCGAGAAAATGAAAATAAACCAAATTATGCCATACTTTTAGCTGAAAATATGTATGTTATTGTGCGATGCACATATTTTTTCTCAAAAACGGTAAGTCTGGCGTGGTTTTGACCATAACAAGATTTGTAGAGGCATTCATTACGAACATTTTAAACCAAAAATCTTAATTCTAGGCCTACTAGTTTCCGAGAAAATGAAAATAAACCAAATTATGCCATACTTTTAGCTGAAAATATGTATGTTATTGTGCGATGCACATATTTTTTCTCAAAAACGGTAAGTCTGGCGTTGTTTTGACCATAACAAGATTTGTAGAGGCATTCATTACGAACATTTTAAACCAAAAATCTTAATTCTAGGCCTACTAGTTTCCGAGAAAATGAAAATAAACCAAATTATGCCATACTTTTAGCTGAAAATATGTATGTTATTGTGCGATGCACATATTTTTTCTCAAAAACGGTAAGTCTGGCGTGGTTTTGACCATAACAAGATTTGTAGAGGCATTCATTACGAACATTTTAAACCAAAAATCTTAATTCTAGGCCTACTAGTTTCCGAGAAAATGAAAATAAACCAAATTATGCCATACTTTTAGCTGAAAATATGTATGTTATTGTGCGATGCACATATTTTTTCTCAAAAACGGTAAGTCTGGCGTGGTTTTGACCATAACAAGATTTGTAGAGGCATTCATTACGAACATTTTAAACCAAAAATCTTAATTCTAGGCCTACTAGTTTCCGAGAAAATGAAAATAAACCAAATTATGCCATACTTTTAGCTGAAAATATGTATGTTATTGTGCGATGCACATATTTTTTCTCAAAAACGGTAAGTCTGGCGTGGTTTTGACCATAACAAGATTTGTAGAGGCATTCATTACGAACATTTTAAACCAAAAATCTTAATTCTAGGCCTACTAGTTTCCGAGAAAATGAAAATAAACCAAATTATGCCATACTTTTAGCTGAAAATATGTAAAAATATGTATGTTATTGTGCGATGCACATATTTTTTCTCAAAAACGGTAAGTCTGGCGTGGTTTTGACCATAACAAGATTTGTAGAGGCATTCATTACGAACATTTTAAACCAAAAATCTTAATTCTAGGCCTACTAGTTTCCGAGAAAATGAAAATAAACCAAATTATGCCATACTTTTAGCTGAAAATATGTAAAAATATGTATGTTATTGTGCGATGCACATATTTTTTCTCAAAAACGGTAAGTCTGGCGTGGTTTTGACCATAACAAGATTTGTAGAGGCATTCATTACGAACATTTTAAACCAAAAATCTTAATTCTAGGCCTACTATTTTCCGAGAAAATGAAAATAAACCAAATTATGCCATACTTTTAGCTGAAAATATGTATGTTATTGTGCGATGCACATATTTTTTCTCAAAAACGGTAAGTCTGGCGTGGTTTTGATCATAACAAGATTTGTAGAGGCATTCATTACGAACATTTTAAACCAAAAATCTTAATTCTAGGCCTACTAGTTTCCGAGAAAATGAAAATAAACCAAATTATGCCATACTTTTAGCTGAAAATATGTATGTTATTGTGCGATGCACATATTTTTTCTCAAAAACGGTAAGTCTGGCGTGGTTTTGACCATAACAAGATTTGTAGAGGCATTCATTACGAACATTTTAAACCAAAAATCTTAATTCTAGGCCTACTAGTTTCCGAGAAAATGAAAATAAACCAAATTATGCCATACTTTTAGCTGAAAATATGTAAAAATATGTATGTTATTGTGCGATGCACATATTTTTTCTCAAAAACGGTAAGTCTGGCGTGGTTTTGACCATAATAAGATTTGTAGAGGCATTCATTACGAACATTTTAAACCAAAAATCTTAATTCTAGGCCTACTAGTTTCCGAGAAAATGAAAATAAACCAAATTATGCCATACTTTTAGCTGAAAATATGTATGTTATTGTGCGATGCACATATTTTTTCTCAAAAACGGTAAGTCTGGCGTGGTTTTGACCATAACAAGATTTGTAGAGGCATTCATTACGAACATTTTAAACCAAAAATCTTAATTCTAGGCCTACTAGTTTCCGAGAAAATGAAAATAAACCAAATTATGCCATACTTTTAGCTGAAAATATGTAAAAATATGTATGTTATTGTGCGATGCACATATTTTTTCTCAAAAACGGTAAGTCTGGCGTGGTTTTGACCATAACAAGATTTGTAGAGGCATTCATTACGAACATTTTAAACCAAAAATCTTAATTCTAGGCCTACTAGTTTCCGAGAAAATGAAAATAAACCAAATTATGCCATACTTTTAGCTGAAAATATGTATGTTATTGTGCGATGCACATATTTTTTCTCAAAAACGGTAAGTCTGGCGTGGTTTTGACCATAACAAGATTTGTAGAGGCATTCATTACGAACATTTTAAACCAAAAATCTTAATTCTAGGCCTACTAGTTTCCGAGAAAATGAAAATAAACCAAATTATGCCATACTTTTAGCTGAAAATATGTATGTTATTGTGCGATGCACATATTTTTTCTCAAAAACGGTAAGTCTGGCGTGGTTTTGACCATAACAAGATTTGTAGAGGCATTCATTACGAACATTTTAAACCAAAAATCTTAATTCTAGGCCTACTAGTTTCCGAGAAAATGAAAATAAACCAAATTATGCCATACTTTTAGCTGAAAATATGTATGTTATTGTGCGATGCACATATTTTTTCTCAAAAATGGTAAGTCTGGCGTGGTTTTGACCATAACAAGATTTGTAGAGGCATTCATTACGAACATTTTAAAGCAAAAATCTTAATTCTAGGCCTACTAGTTTCCGAGAAAATGAAAATAAACCAAATTATGCCATACTTTTAGCTGAAAATATGTATGTTATTGTGCGATGCACCTATTTTTTCTCAAAAACGGTAAGTCTGGCGTGGTTTTGACCATAACAAGATTTGTAGAGGCATTCATTACGAACATTTTAAAGCAAAAATCTTAATTCTAGGCCTACTAGTTTCCGAGAAAATGAAAATAAACCAAATTATGCCATACTTTTAGCTGAAAATATGTATGTTATTGTGCGATGCACATATTTTTTCTCAAAAACGGTAAGTCTGGCGTGGTTTTGACCATAACAAGATTTGTAGAGGCATTCATTACGAACATTTTAAACCAAAAATCTTAATTCTAGGCCTACTAGTTTCCGAGAAAATGAAAATAAACCAAATTATGCCATACTTTTAGCTGAAAATATGTAAAAATATGTATGTTATTGTGCGATGCACATATTTTTTCTCAAAAACGGTAAGTATGGCGTGGTTTTGACGATAACAAGATTTGTAGAGGCATTCATTACGAACATTTTAAACCAAAAATCTTAATTCTAGGCCTACTAGTTTCCGAGAAAATGAAAATAAACCAAATTATGCCATACTTTTAGCTGAAAATATGTATGTTATTGTGCGATGCACATATTTTTTCTCAAAAACGGTAAGTCTGGCGCGGTTTTGACCATAACAAGATTTGTAGAGGCATTCATTACGAACATTTTAAACCAAAAATCTTAATTCTAGGCCTACTAGTTTCCGAGAAAATGAAAATAAACCAAATTATGCCATACTTTTAGCTGAAAATATGTATGTTATTGTGCGATGCACATATTTTTTCTCAAAAACGGTAAGTCTGGCGTGGTTTTGACCATAACAAGATTTGTAGAGGCATTCATTACGAACATTTTAAACCAAAAATCTTAATTCTAGGCCTACTAGTTTCCGAGAAAATGAAAATAAACCAAATTATGCCATACTTTTAGCTGAAAATATGTAAAAATATGTATGTTATTGTGCGATGCACATATTTTTTCTCAAAAACGGTAAGTCTGGCGTGGTTTTGACCATAACAAGATTTGTAGAGGCATTCATTACGAACATTTTAAACCAAAAATCTTAATTCTAGGCCTACTAGTTTCCGAGAAAATGAAAATAAACCAAATTATGCCATACTTTTAGCTGAAAATATGTATGTTATTGTGCGATGCACATATTTTTTCTCAAAAACGGTAAGTCTGGCGTGGTTTTGACCATAACAAGATTTGTAGAGGCATTCATTACGAACATTTTAAACCAAAAATCTTAATTCTAGGCCTACTAGTTTCCGAGAAAATGAAAATAAACCAAATTATGCCATACTTTTAGCTGAAAATATGTATGTTATTGTGCGATGCACATATTTTTTCTCAAAAACGGTAAGTCTGGCGTGGTTTTGACCATAACAAGATTTGTAGAGGCATTCATTACGAACATTTTAAACCAAAAATCTTAATTCTAGGCCTACTAGTTTCCGAGAAAATGAAAATAAACCAAATTATGCCATACTTTTAGCTGAAAATATGTATGTTATTGTGCGATGCACATATTTTTTCTCAAAAATGGTAAGTCTGGCGTGGTTTTGACCATAACAAGATTTGTAGAGGCATTCATTACGAACATTTTAAAGCAAAAATCTTAATTCTAGGCCTACTAGTTTCCGAGAAAATGAAAATAAACCAAATTATGCCATACTTTTAGCTGAAAATATGTATGTTATTGTGCGATGCACCTATTTTTTCTCAAAAACGGTAAGTCTGGCGTGGTTTTGACCATAACAAGATTTGTAGAGGCATTCATTACGAACATTTTAAAGCAAAAATCTTAATTCTAGGCCTACTAGTTTCCGAGAAAATGAAAATAAACCAAATTATGCCATACTTTTAGCTGAAAATATGTATGTTATTGTGCGATGCACATATTTTTTCTCAAAAACGGTAAGTCTGGCGTGGTTTTGACCATAACAAGATTTGTAGAGGCATTCATTACGAACATTTTAAACCAAAAATCTTAATTCTAGGCCTACTAGTTTCCGAGAAAATGAAAATAAACCAAATTATGCCATACTTTTAGCTGAAAATATGTAAAAATATGTATGTTATTGTGCGATGCACATATTTTTTCTCAAAAACGGTAAGTATGGCGTGGTTTTGACCATAACAAGATTTGTAGAGGCATTCATTACGAACATTTTAAACCAAAAATCTTAATTCTAGGCCTACTAGTTTCCGAGAAAATGAAAATAAACCAAATTATGCCATACTTTTAGCTGAAAATATGTATGTTATTGTGCGATGCACATATTTTTTCTCAAAAACGGTAAGTCTGGCGCGGTTTTGACCATAACAAGATTTGTAGAGGCATTCATTACGAACATTTTAAACCAAAAATCTTAATTCTAGGCCTACTAGTTTCCGAGAAAATGAAAATAAACCAAATTATGCCATACTTTTAGCTGAAAATATGTATGTTATTGTGCGATGCACATATTTTTTCTCAAAAACGGTAAGTCTGGCGTGGTTTTGACCATAACAAGATTTGTAGAGGCATTCATTACGAACATTT
Organism: Myathropa florea; assembly: GCA_930367185.1. Classification (NCBI taxonomy): domain Eukaryota; kingdom Metazoa; phylum Arthropoda; class Insecta; order Diptera; family Syrphidae; genus Myathropa; species Myathropa florea. The sequence goes on along the minus strand of CAKNEX010000070.1, from coordinate 91,948 downwards.
TAAACCAAAAATCTTAATTCTAGGCCTACTAGTTTCCGAGAAAATGAAAATAAACCAAATTATGCCATACTTTTAGCTGAAAATATGTATGTTATTGTGCGATGCACATATTTTTTCTCAAAAACGGTAAGTCTGGCGTGGTTTTGACCATAACAAGATTTGTAGAGGCATTCATTACGAACATTTTAAACCAAAAATCTTAATTCTAGGCCTACTAGTTTCCGAGAAAATGAAAATAAACCAAATTATGCCATACTTTTAGCTGAAAATATGTATGTTATTGTGCGATGCACATATTTTTTCTCAAAAACGGTAAGTCTGGCGTGGTTTTGACCATAACAAGATTTGTAGAGGCATTCATTACGAACATTTTAAACCAAAAATCTTAATTCTAGGCCTACTAGTTTCCGAGAAAATGAAAATAAACCAAATTATGCCATACTTTTAGCTGAAAATATGTATGTTATTGTGCGATGCACATATTTTTTCTCAAAAACGGTAAGTCTGGCGTGGTTTTGACCATAACAAGATTTGTAGAGGCATTCATTACGAACATTTTAAACCAAAAATCTTAATTCTAGGCCTACTAGTTTCCGAGAAAATGAAAATAAACCAAATTATGCCATACTTTTAGCTGAAAATATGTAAAAATATGTATGTTATTGTGCGATGCACATATTTTTTCTCAAAAACGGTAAGTCTGGCGTGGTTTTGACCATAACAAGATTTGTAGAGGCATTCATTACGAACATTTTAAACCAAAAATCTTAATTCTAGGCCTACTAGTTTCCGAGAAAATGAAAATAAACCAAATTATGCCATACTTTTAGCTGAAAATATGTAAAAATATGTATGTTATTGTGCGATGCACATATTTTTTCTCAAAAACGGTAAGTCTGGCGTGGTTTTGACCATAACAAGATTTGTAGAGGCATTCATTACGAACATTTTAAACCAAAAATCTTAATTCTAGGCCTACTAGTTTCCGAGAAAATGAAAATAAACCAAATTATGCCATACTTTTAGCTGAAAATATGTATGTTATTGTGCGATGCACATATTTTTTCTCAAAAACGGTAAGTCTGGCGTGGTTTTGACCATAACAAGATTTGTAGAGGCATTCATTACGAACATTTTAAACCAAAAATCTTAATTCTAGGCCTACTAGTTTCCGAGAAAATGAAAATAAACCAAATTATGCCATACTTTTAGCTGAAAATATGTATGTTATTGTGCGATGCACATATTTTTTCTCAAAAACGGTAAGTCTGGCGTGGTTTTGACCATAACAAGATTTGTAGAGGCATTCATTACGAACATTTTAAACCAAAAATCTTAATTCTAGGCCTACTAGTTTCCGAGAAAATGAAAATAAACCAAATTATGCCATACTTTTAGCTGAAAATATGTAAAAATATGTATGTTATTGTGCGATGCACATATTTTTTCTCAAAAACGGTAAGTCTGGCGTGGTTTTGACCATAACAAGATTTGTAGAGGCATTCATTACGAACATTTTAAACCAAAAATCTTAATTCTAGGCCTACTAGTTTCCGAGAAAATGAAAATAAACCAAATTATGCCATACTTTTAGCTGAAAATATGTATGTTATTGTGCGATGCACATATTTTTTCTCAAAAACGGTAAGTCTGGCGTGGTTTTGACCATAACAAGATTTGTAGAGGCATTCATTACGAACATTTTAAACCAAAAATCTTAATTCTAGGCCTACTAGTTTCCGAGAAAATGAAAATAAACCAAATTATGCCATACTTTTAGCTGAAAATATGTATGTTATTGTGCGATGCACATATTTTTTCTCAAAAACGGTAAGTCTGGCGTGGTTTTGACCATAACAAGATTTGTAGAGGCATTCATTACGAACATTTTAAAGCAAAAATCTTAATTCTAGGCCTACTAGTTTCCGAGAAAATGAAAATAAACCAAATTATGCCATACTTTTAGCTGAAAATATGTATGTTATTGTGCGATGCACATATTTTTTCTCAAAAACGGTAAGTCTGGCGTGGTTTTGACCATAACAAGATTTGTAGAGGCATTCATTACGAACATTTTAAACCAAAAATCTTAATTCTAGGCCTACTAGTTTCCGAGAAAATGAAAATAAACCAAATTATGCCATACTTTTAGCTGAAAATATGTAAAAATATGTATGTTATTGTGCGATGCACATATTTTTTCTCAAAAACGGTAAGTCTGGCGTGGTTTTGACCATAACAAGATTTGTAGAGGCATTCATTACGAACATTTTAAACCAAAAATCTTAATTCTAGGCCTACTAGTTTCCGAGAAAATGAAAATAAACCAAATTATGCCATACTTTTAGCTGAAAATATGTATGTTATTGTGCGATGCACATATTTTTTCTCAAAAACGGTAAGTCTGGCGAGGTTTTGACCATAACAAGATTTGTAGGGGCATTCATTACGAACATTTTAAACCAAAAATCTTAATTCTAGGCCTACTAGTTTCCGAGAAAATGAAAATAAACCAAATTATGCCATACTTTTAGCTGAAAATATGTATGTTATTGTGCGATGCACATATTTTTTCTCAAAAACGGTAAGTCTGGCGTGGTTTTGACCATAACAAGATTTGTAGAGGCATTCATTACGAACATTTTAAACCAAAAATCTTAATTCTAGGCCTACTAGTTTCCGAGAAAATGAAAATAAACCAAATTATGCCATACTTTTAGCTGAAAATATGTATGTTATTGTGCGATGCACATATTTTTTCTCAAAAACGGTAAGTCTGGCGTGGTTTTGACCATAACAAGATTTGTAGAGGCATTCATTACGAACATTTTAAACCAAAAATCTTAATTCTAGGCCTACTAGTTTCCGAGAAAATGAAAATAAACCAAATTATGCCATACTTTTAGCTGAAAATATGTATGTTATTGTGCGATGCACATATTTTTTCTCAAAAACGGTAAGTCTGGCGTGGTTTTGACCATAACAAGATTTGTAGAGGCATTCATTACGAACATTTTAAACCAAAAATCTTAATTCTAGGCCTACTAGTTTCCGAGAAAATGAAAATAAACCAAATTATGCCATACTTTTAGCTGAAAATATGTATGTTATTGTGCGATGCACATATTTTTTCTCAAAAACGGTAAGTCTGGCGCGGTTTTGACCATAACAAGATTTGTAGAGGCATTCATTACGAACATTTTAAACCAAAAATCTTAATTCTAGGCCTACTAGTTTCCGAGAAAATGAAAATAAACCAAATTATGCCATACTTTTAGCTGAAAATATGTATGTTATTGTGCGATGCACATATTTTTTCTCAAAAACGGTAAGTCTGGCGTGGTTTTGACCATAACAAGATTTGTAGAGGCATTCATTACGAACATTTTAAACCAAAAATCTTAATTCTAGGCCTACTAGTTTCCGAGAAAATGAAAATAAACCAAATTATGCCATACTTTTAGCTGAAAATATGTATGTTATTGTGCGATGCACATATTTTTTCTCAAAAACGGTAAGTCTGGCGTGGTTTTGACCATAACAAGATTTGTAGAGGCATTCATTACGAACATTTTAAACCAAAAATCTTAATTCTAGGCCTACTAGTTTCCGAGAAAATGAAAATAAACCAAATTATGCCATACTTTTAGCTGAAAATATGTATGTTATTGTGCGATGCACATATTTTTTCTCAAAAACGGTAAGTCTGGCGTGGTTTTGACCATAACAAGATTTGTAGAGGCATTCATTACGAACATTTTAAACCAAAAATCTTAATTCTAGGCCTACTAGTTTCCGAGAAAATGAAAATAAACCAAATTATGCCATACTTTTAGCTGAAAATATGTAAAAATATGTATGTTATTGTGCGATGCACATATTTTTTCTCAAAAACGGTAAGTCTGGCGTGGTTTTGATCATAACAAGATTTGTAGAGGCATTCATTACGAACATTTTAAACCAAAAATCTTAATTCTAGGCCTACTAGTTTCCGAGAAAATGAAAATAAACCAAATTATGCCATACTTTTAGCTGAAAATATGTATGTTATTGTGCGATGCACATATTTTTTCTCAAAAACGGTAAGTCTGGCGTGGTTTTGACCATAACAAGATTTGTAGAGGCATTCATTACGAACATTTTAAACCAAAAATCTTAATTCTAGGCCTACTAGTTTCCGAGAAAATGAAAATAAACCAAATTATGCCATACTTTTAGCTGAAAATATGTATGTTATTGTGCGATGCACATATTTTTTCTCAAAAACGGTAAGTCTGGCGTGGTTTTGACCATAACAAGATTTGTAGAGGCATTCATTACGAACATTTTAAACCAAAAATCTTAATTCTAGGCCTACTAGTTTCCGAAAAAATGAAAATAAACCAAATTATGCCATACTTTTAGCTGAAAATATGTATGTTATTGTGCGATGCACATATTTTTTCTCAAAAACGGTAAGTCTGGCGTGGTTTTGACCATAACAAGATTTGTAGAGGCATTCATTACGAACATTTTAAACCAAAAATCTTAATTCTAGGCCTACTAGTTTCCGAGAAAATGAAAATAAACCAAATTATGCCATACTTTTAGCTGAAAATATGTATGTTATTGTGCGATGCACATATTTTTTCTCAAAAACGGTAAGTCTGGCGTGGTTTTGACCATAACAAGATTTGTAGAGGCATTCATTACGAACATTTTAAACCAAAAATCTTAATTCTAGGCCTACTAGTTTCCGAGAAAATGAAAATAAACCAAATTATGCCATACTTTTAGCTGAAAATATGTATGTTATTGTGCGATGCACATATTTTTTCTCAAAAACGGTAAGTCTGGCGTGGTTTTGACCATAACAAGATTTGTAGAGGCATTCATTACGAACATTTTAAACCAAAAATCTTAATTCTAGGCCTACTAGTTTCCGAGAAAATGAAAATAAACCAAATTATGCCATACTTTTAGCTGAAAATATGTAAAAATATGTATGTTATTGTGCGATGCACATATTTTTTCTCAAAAACGGTAAGTCTGGCGTGGTTTTGACCATAACAAGATTTGTAGAGGCATTCATTACGAACATTTTAAACCAAAAATCTTAATTCTAGGCCTACTAGTTTCCGAGAAAATGAAAATAAACCAAATTATGCCATACTTTTAGCTGAAAATATGTATGTTATTGTGCGATGCACATATTTTTTCTCAAAAACGGTAAGTCTGGCGTGGTTTTGACCATAACAAGATTTGTAGAGGCATTCATTACGAACATTTTAAACCAAAAATCTTAATTCTAGGCCTACTAGTTTCCGAGAAAATGAAAATAAACCAAATTATGCCATACTTTTAGCTGAAAATATGTAAAAATATGTATGTTATTGTGCGATGCACATATTTTTTCTCAAAAACGGTAAGTCTGGCGTGGTTTTGACCATAACAAGATTTGTAGAGGCATTCATTACGAACATTTTAAACCAAAAATCTTAATTCTAGGCCTACTAGTTTCCGAGAAAATGAAAATAAACCAAATTATGCCATACTTTTAGCTGAAAATATGTATGTTATTGTGCGATGCACATATTTTTTCTCAAAAACGGTAAGTCTGGCGTGGTTTTGACCATAACAAGATTTGTAGAGGCATTCATTACGAACATTTTAAACCAAAAATCTTAATTCTAGGCCTACTAGTTTCCGAGAAAATGAAAATAAACCAAATTATGCCATACTTTTAGCTGAAAATATGTAAAAATATGTATGTTATTGTGCGATGCACATATTTTTTCTCAAAAACGGTAAGTCTGGCGTGGTTTTGACCATAACAAGATTTGTAGAGGCATTCATTACGAACATTTTAAACCAAAAATCTTAATTCTAGGCCTACTAGTTTCCGAGAAAATGAAAATAAACCAAATTATGCCATACTTTTAGCTGAAAATATGTATGTTATTGTGCGATGCACATATTTTTTCTCAAAAACGGTAAGTCTGGCGTGGTTTTGACCATAACAAGATTTGTAGAGGCATTCATTACGAACATTTTAAACCAAAAATCTTAATTCCAGGCCTACTAGTTTCCGAGAAAATGAAAATAAACCAAATTATGCCATACTTTTAGCTGAAAATATGTATGTTATTGTGCGATGCACATATTTTTTCTCAAAAACGGTAAGTCTGGCGTGGTTTTGACCATAACAAGATTTGTAGAGGCATTCATTACGAACATTTTAAACCAAAAATCTTAATTCTAGGCCTACTAGTTTCCGAGAAAATGAAAATAAACCAAATTATGCCATACTTTTAGCTGAAAATATGTAAAAATATGTATGTTATTGTGCGATGCACATATTTTTTCTCAAAAACGGTAAGTCTGGCGTGGTTTTGACCATAACAAGATTTGTAGAGGCATTCATTACGAACATTTTAAACCAAAAATCTTAATTCTAGGCCTACTAGTTTCCGAGAAAATGAAAATAAACCAAATTATGCCATACTTTTAGCTGAAAATATGTATGTTATTGTGCGATGCACATATTTTTTCTCAAAAACGGTAAGTCTGGCGTGGTTTTGACCATAACAAGATTTGTAGAGGCATTCATTACGAACATTTTAAACCAAAAATCTTAATTCTAGGCCTACTAGTTTCCGAGAAAATGAAAATAAACCAAATTATGCCATACTTTTAGCTGAAAATATGTATGTTATTGTGCGATGCACATATTTTTTCTCAAAAACGGTAAGTCTGGCGTGGTTTTGACCATAACAAGATTTGTAGAGGCATTCATTACGAACATTTTTAACCAAAAATCTTAATTCTAGGCCTACTAGTTTCCGAGAAAATGAAAATAAACCAAATTATGCCATACTTTTAGCTGAAAATATGTAAAAATATGTATGTCATTGTGCGATGCACATATTTTTTCTCAAAAACGGTAAGTCTGGCGTGGTTTTGACCATAACAAGATTTGTAGAGGCATTCATTACGAACATTTTAAACCAAAAATCTTAATTCTAGGCCTACTAGTTTCCGAGAAAATGAAAATAAACCAAATTATGCCATACTTTTAGCTGAAAATATGTATGTTATTGTGCGATGCACATATTTTTTCTCAAAAACGGTAAGTCTGGCGTGGTTTTGACCATAACAAGATTTGTAGAGGCATTCATTACGAACATTTTAAACCAAAAATCTTAATTCTAGGCCTACTAGTTTCCGAGAAAATGAAAATAAACCAAATTATGCCATACTTTTAGCTGAAAATATGTATGTTATTGTGCGATGCACATATTTTTTCTCAAAAACGGTAAGTCTGGCGTGGTTTTGACCATAACAAGATTTGTAGAGGCATTCATTACGAACATTTTAAACCAAAAATCTTAATTCTAGGCCTACTAGTTTCCGAGAAAATGAAAATAAACCAAATTATGCCATACTTTTAGCTGAAAATATGTAAAAATATGTATGTTATTGTGCGATGCACATATTTTTTCTCAAAAACGGTAAGTCTGGCGTGGTTTTGACCATAACAAGATTTGTAGAGGCATTCATTACGAACATTTTAAACCAAAAATCTTAATTCTAGGCCTACTAGTTTCCGAGAAAATGAAAATAAACCAAATTATGCCATACTTTTAGCTGAAAATATGTATGTTATTGTGCGATGCACATATTTTTTCTCAAAAACGGTAAGTCTGGCGTGGTTTTGACCATAACAAGATTTGTAGAGGCATTCATTACGAACATTTTAAACCAAAAATCTTAATTCTAGGCCTACTAGTTTCCGAGAAAATGAAAATAAACCAAATTATGCCATACTTTTAGCTGAAAATATGTAAAAATATGTATGTTATTGTGCGATGCACATATTTTTTCTCAAAAACGGTAAGTCTGGCGTGGTTTTGACCATAACAAGATTTGTAGAGGCATTCATTACGAACATTTTAAACCAAAAATCTTAATTCTAGGCCTACTAGTTTCCGAGAAAATGAAAATAAACCAAATTATGCCATACTTTTAGCTGAAAATATGTATGTTATTGTGCGATGCACATATTTTTTCTCAAAAACGGTAAGTCTGGCGTGGTTTTGACCATAACAAGATTTGTAGAGGCATTCATTACGAACATTTTAAACCAAAAATCTTAATTCTAGGCCTACTAGTTTCCGAGAAAATGAAAATAAACCAAATTATGCCATACTTTTAGCTGAAAATATGTAAAAATATGTATGTTATTGTGCGATGCACATATTTTTTCTCAAAAACGGTAAGTCTGGCGTGGTTTTGACCATAACAAGATTTGTAGAGGCATTCATTACGAACATTTTAAACCAAAAATCTTAATTCTAGGCCTACTAGTTTCCGAGAAAATGAAAATAAACCAAATTATGCCATACTTTTAGCTGAAAATATGTATGTTATTGTGCGATGCACATATTTTTTCTCAAAAACGGTAAGTCTGGCGTGGTTTTGACCATAACAAGATTTGTAGAGGCATTCATTACGAACATTTTACACCAAAAATCTTAATTCTAGGCCTACTAGTTTCCGAGAAAATGAAAATAAACCAAATTATGCCATACTTTTAGCTGAAAATATGTATGTTATTGTGCGATGCACATATTTTTTCTCAAAAACGGTAAGTCTGGCGTGGTTTTGACCATAACAAGATTTGTAGAGGCATTCATTACGAACATTTTAAACCAAAAATCTTAATTCTAGGCCTACTAGTTTCCGAGAAAATGAAAATAAACCAAATTATGCCATACTTTTAGCTGAAAATATGTAAAAATATGTATGTTATTGTGCGATGCACATATTTTTTCTCAAAAACGGTAAGTCTGGCGTGGTTTTGACCATAACAAGATTTGTAGAGGCATTCATTACGAACATTTTAAACCAAAAATCTTAATTCTAGGCCTACTAGTTTCCGAGAAAATGAAAATAAACCAAATTATGCCATACTTTTAGCTGAAAATATGTATGTTATTGTGCGATGCACATATTTTTTCTCAAAAACGGTAAGTCTGGCGTGGTTTTGACCATAACAAGATTTGTAGAGGCATTCATTACGAACATTTTAAACCAAAAATCTTAATTCTAGGCCTACTAGTTTCCGAGAAAATGAAAATAAACCAAATTATGCCATACTTTTAGCTGAAAATATGTATGTTATTGTGCGATGCACATATTTTTTCTCAAAAACGGTAAGTCTGGCGTGGTTTTGACCATAACAAGATTTGTAGAGGCATTCATTACGAACATTTTTAACCAAAAATCTTAATTCTAGGCCTACTAGTTTCCGAGAAAATGAAAATAAACCAAATTATGCCATACTTTTAGCTGAAAATATGTAAAAATATGTATGTCATTGTGCGATGCACATATTTTTTCTCAAAAACGGTAAGTCTGGCGTGGTTTTGACCATAACAAGATTTGTAGAGGCATTCATTACGAACATTTTAAACCAAAAATCTTAATTCTAGGCCTACTAGTTTCCGAGAAAATGAAAATAAACCAAATTATGCCATACTTTTAGCTGAAAATATGTATGTTATTGTGCGATGCACATATTTTTTCTCAAAAACGGTAAGTCTGGCGTGGTTTTGACCATAACAAGATTTGTAGAGGCATTCATTACGAACATTTTAAACCAAAAATCTTAATTCTAGGCCTACTAGTTTCCGAGAAAATGAAAATAAACCAAATTATGCCATACTTTTAGCTGAAAATATGTATGTTATTGTGCGATGCACATATTTTTTCTCAAAAACGGTAAGTCTGGCGTGGTTTTGACCATAACAAGATTTGTAGAGGCATTCATTACGAACATTTTAAACCAAAAATCTTAATTCTAGGCCTACTAGTTTCCGAGAAAATGAAAATAAACCAAATTATGCCATACTTTTAGCTGAAAATATGTAAAAATATGTATGTTATTGTGCGATGCACATATTTTTTCTCAAAAACGGTAAGTCTGGCGTGGTTTTGACCATAACAAGATTTGTAGAGGCATTCATTACGAACATTTTAAACCAAAAATCTTAATTCTAGGCCTACTAGTTTCCGAGAAAATGAAAATAAACCAAATTATGCCATACTTTTAGCTGAAAATATGTATGTTATTGTGCGATGCACATATTTTTTCTCAAAAACGGTAAGTCTGGCGTGGTTTTGACCATAACAAGATTTGTAGAGGCATTCATTACGAACATTTTAAACCAAAAATCTTAATTCTAGGCCTACTAGTTTCCGAGAAAATGAAAATAAACCAAATTATGCCATACTTTTAGCTGAAAATATGTAAAAATATGTATGTTATTGTGCGATGCACATATTTTTTCTCAAAAACGGTAAGTCTGGCGTGGTTTTGACCATAACAAGATTTGTAGAGGCATTCATTACGAACATTTTAAACCAAAAATCTTAATTCTAGGCCTACTAGTTTCCGAGAAAATGAAAATAAACCAAATTATGCCATACTTTTAGCTGAAAATATGTATGTTATTGTGCGATGCACATATTTTTTCTCAAAAACGGTAAGTCTGGCGTGGTTTTGACCATAACAAGATTTGTAGAGGCATTCATTACGAACATTTTAAACCAAAAATCTTAATTCTAGGCCTACTAGTTTCCGAGAAAATGAAAATAAACCAAATTATGCCATACTTTTAGCTGAAAATATGTAAAAATATGTATGTTATTGTGCGATGCACATATTTTTTCTCAAAAACGGTAAGTCTGGCGTGGTTTTGACCATAACAAGATTTGTAGAGGCATTCATTACGAACATTTTAAACCAAAAATCTTAATTCTAGGCCTACTAGTTTCCGAGAAAATGAAAATAAACCAAATTATGCCATACTTTTAGCTGAAAATATGTATGTTATTGTGCGATGCACATATTTTTTCCAAAAACGGTAAGTCTGGCGTGGTTTTGACCATAACAAGATTTGTAGAGGCATTCATTACGAACATTTTAAACCAAAAATCTTAATTCTAGGCCTACTAGTTTCCGAGAAAATGAAAATAAACCAAATTATGCCATACTTTTAGCTGAAAATATGTATGTTATTGTGCGATGCACATATTTTTTCTCAAAAACGGTAAGTCTGGCGTGGTTTTGACCATAACAAGATTTGTAGAGGCATTCATTACGAACATTTTAAACCAAAAATCTTAATTCTAGGCCTACTAGTTTCCGAGAAAATGAAAATAAACCAAATTATGCCATACTTTTAGCTGAAAATATGTAAAAATATGTATGTTATTGTGCGATGCACATATTTTTTCTCAAAAACGGTAAGTCTGGCGTGGTTTTGACCATAACAAGATTTGTAGAGGCATTCATTACGAACATTTTAAACCAAAAATCTTAATTCTAGGCCTACTAGTTTCCGAGAAAATGAAAATAAACCAAATTATGCCATACTTTTAGCTGAAAATATGTAAAAATATGTATGTTATTGTGCGATGCACATATTTTTTCTCAAAAACGGTAAGTCTGGCGTGGTTTTTACCATAACAAGATTTGTAGAGGCATTCATTACGAACATTTTAAACCAAAAATCTTAATTCTAGGCCTACTAGTTTCCGAGAAAATGAAAATAAACCAAATTATGCCATACTTTTAGCTGAAAATATGTATGTTATTGTGCGATGCACATATTTTTTCTCAAAAACGGTAAGTCTGGCGTGGTTTTGACCATAACAAGATCTGTAGAGGCATTCATTACGAACATTTTAAACCAAAAATCTTAATTCTAGGCCTACTAGTTTCCGAGAAAATGAAAATAAACCAAATTATGCCATACTTTTAGCTGAAAATATGTATGTTATTGTGCGATGCACATATTTTTTCTCAAAAACGGTAAGTCTGGCGTGGTTTTGACCATAACAAGATTTGTAGAGGCATTCATTACGAACATTTTAAACCAAAAATCTTAATTCTAGGCCTACTAGTTTCCGAGAAAATGAAAATAAACCAAATTATGCCATACTTTTAGCTGAAAATATGTATGTTATTGTGCGATGCACATATTTTTTCTCAAAAACGGTAAGTCTGGTGTGGTTTTGACCATAACAAGATTTGTAGAGGCATTCATTACGAACATTTTAAACCAAAAATCTTAATTCTAGGCCTACTAGTTTCCGAGAAAATGAAAATAAACTAAATTATGCCATACTTTTAGCTGAAAATATGTATGTTATTGTGCGATGCACATATTTTTTCTCAAAAACGGTAAGTCTGGCGTGGTTTTGACCATAACAAGATTTGTAGAGGCATTCATTACGAACATTTTAAACCAAAAATCTTAATTCTAGGCCTACTAGTTTCCGAGAAAATGAAAATAAACCAAATTATGCCATACTTTTAGCTGAAAATATGTATGGTATTGTGCGATGCACATATTTTTTCTCAAAAACGGTAAGTCTGGCGTGGTTTTGACCATAACAAGATTTGTAGAGGCATTCATTACGAACATTTTAAACCAAAAATCTTAATTCTAGGCCTACTAGTTTCCGAGAAAATGAAAATAAACCAAATTATGCCATACTTTTAGCTGAAAATATGTAAAAATATGTATGTTATTGTGCGATGCACATATTTTTTCTCAAAAACGGTAAGTCTGGCGTGGTTTTGGCCATAACAAGATTTGTAGAGGCATTCATTACGAACATTTTAAACCAAAAATCTTAATTCTAGGCCTACTAGTTTCCGAGAAAATGAAAATAAACCAAATTATGCCATACTTTTAGCTGAAAATATGTATGTTATTGTGCGATGCACATATTTTTTCTCAAAAACGGTAAGTCTGGCGTGGTTTTGACCATAACAAGATTTGTAGAGGCATTCATTACGAACATTTTAAACCAAAAATCTTAATTCTAGGCGTACTAGTTTCCGAGAAAATGAAAATAAACCAAATTATGCCATACTTTTAGCTGAAAATATGTATGTTATTGTGCGATGCACATATTTTTTCTCAAAAACGGTAAGTCTGGCGTGGTTTTGACCATAACAAGATTTGTAGAGGCATTCATTACGAACATTTTAAACCAAAAATCTTAATTCTAGGCCTACTAGTTTCCGAGAAAATGAAAATAAACCAAATTATGCCATACTTTTAGCTGAAAATATGTATGTTATTGTGCGATGCACATATTTTTTCTCAAAAACGGTAAGTCTGGCGTGGTTTTGACCATAACAAGATTTGTAGAGGCATTCATTACGAACATTTTAAACCAAAAATCTTAATTCTAGGCCTACTAGTTTCCGAGAAAATGAAAATAAACCAAATTATGCCATACTTTTAGCTGAAAATATGTATGTTATTGTGCGATGCACATATTTTTTCTCAAAAACGGTAAGTCTGGCGTGGTTTTGACCATAACAAGATTTGTAGAGGCATTCATTACGAACATTTTAAACCAAAAATCTTAATTCTAGGCCTACTAGTTTCCGAGAAAATGAAAATAAACCAAATTATGCCATACTTTTAGCTGAAAATATGTATGTTATTGTGCGATGCACATATTTTTTCTCAAAAACGGTAAGTCTGGCGTGGTTTTGACCATAACAAGATTTGTAGAGGCATTCATTACGAACATTTTAAACCGAAAATCTTAATTATAGGCCTACTAGTTTCCGAGAAAATGAAAATAAACCAAATTATGCCATACTTTTAGCTGAAAATATGTATGTTATTGTGCGATGCACATATTTTTTCTCAAAAACGGTAAGTCTGGCGTGGTTTTGACCATAACAAGATTTGTAGAGGCATTCATTACGAACATTTTAAACCAAAAATCTTAATTCTAGGCCTACTAGTTTCCGAGAAAATGAAAATAAACCAAATTATGCCATACTTTTAGCTGAAAATATGTAAAAATATGTATGTTATTGTGCGATGCACATATTTTTTCTCAAAAACGGTAAGTCTGGCGTGGTTTTGACCATAACAAGATTTGTAGAGGCATTCATTACGAACATTTTAAACCAAAAATCTTAATTCTAGGCCTACTAGTTTCCGAGAAAATGAAAATAAACCAAATTATGCCATACTTTTAGCTGAAAATATGTATGTTATTGTGCGATGCACATATTTTTTCTCAAAAACGGTAAGCCTGGCGTGGTTTTGACCATAACAAGATTTGTAGAGGCATTCATTACGAACATTTTAAACCAAAAATCTTAATTCTAGGCCTACTAGTTTCCGAGAAAATGAAAATAAACCAAATTATGCCATACTTTTAGCTGAAAATATGTAAAAATATGTATGTTATTGTGCGATGCACATATTTTTTCTCAAAAACGGTAAGTCTGGCGTGGTTTTGACCATAACAAGATTTGTAGAGGCATTCATTACGAACATTTTAAACCAAAAATCTTAATTCTAGGCCTACTAGTTTCCGAGAAAATGAAAATAAACCAAATTATGCCATACTTTTAGCTGAAAATATGTATGTTATTGTGCGATGCACATATTTTTTCTCAAAAACGGTAAGTCTGGCGTGGTTTTGACCATAACAAGATTTGTAGAGGCATTCATTACGAACATTTTAAACCAAAAATCTTAATTCTAGGCCTACTAGTTTCCGAGAAAATGAAAATAAACCAAATTATGCCATACTTTTAGCTGAAAATATGTAAAAATATGTATGTTATTGTGCGATGCACATATTTTTTCTCAAAAACGGTAAGTCTGGCGTGGTTTTGACCATAACAAGATTTGTAGAGGCATTCATTACGAACATTTTAAACCAAAAATCTTAATTCTAGGCCTACTAGTTTCCGAGAAAATGAAAATAAACCAAATTATGCCATACTTTTAGCTGAAAATATGTATGTTATTGTGCGATGCACATATTTTTTCTCAAAAACGGTAAGTCTGGCGTGGTTCTGACCATAACAAGATTTGTAGAGGCATTCATTACGAACATTTTAAACCAAAAATCTTAATTCTAGGCCTACTAGTTTCCGAGAAAATGAAAATAAACCAAATTATGCCATACTTTTAGCTGAAAATATGTATGTTATTGTGCGATGCACATATTTTTTCTCAAAAACGGTAAGTCTGGCGTGGTTTTGACCATAACAAGATTTGTAGAGGCATTCATTACGAACATTTTACACCAAAAATCTTAATTCTAGGCCTACTAGTTTCCGAGAAAATGAAAATAAACCAAATTATGCCATACTTTTAGCTGAAAATATGTATGTTATTGTGCGATGCACATATTTTTTCTCAAAAACGGTAAGTCTGGCGTGGTTTTGACCATAACAAGATTTGTAGAGGCATTCATTACGAACATTTTAAACCAAAAATCTTAATTCTAGGCCTACTAGTTTCCGAGAAAATGAAAATAAACCAAATTATGCCATACTTTTAGCTGAAAATATGTAAAAATATGTATGTTATTGTGCGATGCACATATTTTTTCTCAAAAACGGTAAGTCTGGCGTGGTTTTGACCATAACAAGATTTGTAGAGGCATTCATTACGAACATTTTAAACCAAAAATCTTAATTCTAGGCCTACTAGTTTCCGAGAAAATGAAAATAAACCAAATTATGCCATACTTTTAGCTGAAAATATGTATGTTATTGTGCGATGCACATATTTTTTCTCAAAAACGGTAAGTCTGGCGTGGTTTTGACCATAACAAGATTTGTAGAGGCATTCATTACGAACATTTTAAACCAAAAATCTTAATTCTAGGCCTACTAGTTTCCGAGAAAATGAAAATAAACCAAATTATGCCATACTTTTAGCTGAAAATATGTAAAAATATGTATGTTATTGTGCGATGCACATATTTTTTCTCAAAAACGGTAAGTCTGGCGTGGTTTTGACCATAACAAGATTTGTAGAGGCATTCATTACGAACATTTTAAACCAAAAATCTTAATTCTAGGCCTACTAGTTTCCGAGAAAATGAAAATAAACCAAATTATGCCATACTTTTAGCTGAAAATATGTATGTTATTGTGAGATGCACATATTTTTTCTCAAAAACGGTAAGTCTGGCGTGGTTTTGACCATAACAAGATTTGTAGAGGCATTCATTACGAACATTTTAAACCAAAAATCTTAATTCTAGGCCTACTAGTTTCCGAGAAAATGAAAATAAACCAAATTATGCCATACTTTTAGCTGAAAATATGTATGTTATTGTGCGATGCACATATTTTTTCTCAAAAACGGTAAGTCTGATGTGGTTTTGACCATAACAAGATTTGTAGAGGCATTCATTACGAACATTTTAAACCAAAAATCTTAATTCTAGGCCTACTAGTTTCCGAGAAAATGAAAATAAACCAAATTATGCCATACTTTTAGCTGAAAATATGTATGTTATTGTGCGATGCACATATTTTTTCTCAAAAACGGTAAGTCTGGCGTGATTTTGACCATAACAAGATTTGTAGAGGCATTCATTACGAACATTTTAAACCAAAAATCTTAATTCTAGGCCTACTAGTTTCCGAGAAAATGAAAATAAACCAAATTATGCCATACTTTTAGCTGAAAATATGTAAAAATATGTATGTTATTGTGCGATGCACATATTTTTTCTCAAAAACGGTAAGTCTGGCGTGGTTTTGACCATAACAAGATTTGTAGAGGCATTCATTACGAACATTTTAAACCAAAAATCTTAATTCTAGGCCTACTAGTTTCCGAGAAAATGAAAATAAACCAAATTATGCCATACTTTTAGCTGAAAATATGTATGTTATTGTGCGATGCACATATTTTTTCTCAAAAACGGTAAGTCTGGCGTGGTTCTGACCATAACAAGATTTGTAGAGGCATTCATTACGAACATTTTAAACCAAAAATCTTAATTCTAGGCCTACTAGTTTCCGAGAAAATGAAAATAAACCAAATTATGCCATACTTTTAGCTGAAAATATGTATGTTATTGTGCGATGCACATATTTTTTCTCAAAAACGGTAAGTCTGGCGTGGTTTTGACCATAACAAGATTTGTAGAGGCATTCATTACGAACATTTTACACCAAAAATCTTAATTCTAGGCCTACTAGTTTCCGAGAAAATGAAAATAAACCAAATTATGCCATACTTTTAGCTGAAAATATGTATGTTATTGTGCGATGCACATATTTTTTCTCAAAAACGGTAAGTCTGGCGTGGTTTTGACCATAACAAGATTTGTAGAGGCATTCATTACGAACATTTAAAACCAAAAATCTTAATTCTAGGCCTACTAGTTTCCGAGAAAATGAAAATAAACCAAATTATGCCATACTTTTAGCTGAAAATATGTAAAAATATGTATGTTATTGTGCGATGCACATATTTTTTCTCAAAAACGGTAAGTCTGATGTGGTTTTGACCATAACAAGATTTGTAGAGGCATTCATTACGAACATTTTAAACCAAAAATCTTAATTCTAGGCCTACTAGTTTCCGAGAAAATGAAAATAAACCAAATTATGCCATACTTTTAGCTGAAAATATGTATGTTATTGTGCGATGCACATATTTTTTCTCAAAAACGGTAAGTCTGGCGTGGTTTTGACCATAACAAGATTTGTAGAGGCATTCATTACGAACATTTTAAACCAAAAATCTTAATTCTAGGCCTACTAGTTTCCGAGAAAATGAAAATAAACCAAATTATGCCATACTTTTAGCTGAAAATATGTAAAAATATGTATGTTATTGTGCGATGCACATATTTTTTCTCAAAAACGGTAAGTCTGGCGTGGTTTTGACCATAACAAGATTTGTAGAGGCATTCATTACGAACATTTTAAACCAAAAATCTTAATTCTAGGCCTACTAGTTTCCGAGAAAATGAAAATAAACCAAATTATGCCATACTTTTAGCTGAAAATATGTATGTTATTGTGCGATGCACATATTTTTTCTCAAAAACGGTAAGTCTGGCGTGGTTTTGACCATAACAAGATTTGTAGAGGCATTCATTACGAACATTTTAAACCAAAAATCTTAATTCTAGGCCTACTAGTTTCCGAGAAAATGAAAATAAACCAAATTATGCCATACTTTTAGCTGAAAATATGTATGTTATTGTGCGATGCACATATTTTTTCTCAAAAACGGTAAGTCTGGCGTGGTTTTGACCATAACAAGATTTGTAGAGGCATTCATTACGAACATTTTAAACCAAAAATCTTAATTCTAGGCCTACTAGTTTCCGAGAAAATGAAAATAAACCAAATTATGCCATACTTTTAGCTGAAAATATGTATGTTATTGTGCGATGCACATATTTTTTCTCAAAAACGGTAAGTCTGGCGTGATTTTGACCATAACAAGATTTGTAGAGGCATTCATTACGAACATTTTAAACCAAAAATCTTAATTCTAGGCCTACTAGTTTCCGAGAAAATGAAAATAAACCAAATTATGCCATACTTTTAGCTGAAAATATGTAAAAATATGTATGTTATTGTGCGATGCACATATTTTTTCTCAAAAACGGTAAGTCTGGCGTGGTTTTGACCATAACAAGATTTGTAGAGGCATTCATTACGAACATTTTAAACCAAAAATCTTAATTCTAGGCCTACTAGTTTCCGAGAAAATGAAAATAAACTAAATTATGCCATACTTTTAGCTGAAAATATGTAAAAATATGTATGTTATTGTGCGATGCACATATTTTTTCTCAAAAACGGTAAGTCTGGCGTGGTTTTGACCATAACAAGATTTGTAGAGGCATTCATTACGAACATTTTAAACCAAAAATCTTAATTCTAGGCCTACTAGTTTCCGAGAAAATGAAAATAAACCAAATTATGCCATACTTTTAGCTGAAAATATGTAAAAATATGTATGTTATTGTGCGATGCACATATTTTTTCTCAAAAACGGTAAGTCTGGCGTGGTTTTGACCATAACAAGATTTGTAGAGGCATTCATTACGAACATTTTAAACCAAAAATCTTAATTCTAGGCCTACTAGTTTCCGAGAAAATGAAAATAAACCAAATTATGCCATACTTTTAGCTGAAAATATGTATGTTATTGTGCGATGCACATATTTTTTCTCAAAAACGGTAAGTCTGGCGTGGTTTTGACCATAACAAGATTTGTAGAGGCATTCATTACGAACATTTTAAACCAAAAATCTTAATTCTAGGCCTACTAGTTTCCGAGAAAATGAAAATAAACCAAATTATGCCATACTTTTAGCTGAAAATATGTATGTTATTGTGCGATGCACATATTTTTTCTCAAAAACGGTAAGTCTGATGTGGTTTTGACCATAACAAGATTTGTAGAGGCATTCATTACGAACATTTTAAACCAAAAATCTTAATTCTAGGCCTACTAGTTTCCGAGAAAATGAAAATAAACCAAATTATGCCATACTTTTAGCTGAAAATATGTATGTTATTGTGCGATGCACATATTTTTTCTCAAAAACGGTAAGTCTGGCGTGGTTTTGACCATAACAAGATTTGTAGAGGCATTCATTACGAACATTTTAAACCAAAAATCTTAATTCTAGGCCTACTAGTTTCCGAGAAAATGAAAATAAACCAAATTATGCCATACTTTTAGCTGAAAATATGTATGTTATTGTGCGATGCACATATTTTTTCTCAAAAACGGTAAGTCTGGCGTGGTTTTGACCATAACAAGATTTGTAGAGGCATTCATTACGAACATTTTAAACCAAAAATCTTAATTCTAGGCCTACTAGTTTCCGAGAAAATGAAAATAAACCAAATTATGCCATACTTTTAGCTGAAAATATGTAAAAATATGTATGTTATTGTGCGATGCACATATTTTTTCTCAAAAACGGTAAGTCTGGCGTGGTTTTGACCATAACAAGATTTGTAGAGGCATTCATTACGAACATTTTAAACCAAAAATCTTAATTCTAGGCCTACTAGTTTCCGAGAAAATGAAAATAAACTAAATTATGCCATACTTTTAGCTGAAAATATGTAAAAATATGTATGTTATTGTGCGATGCACATATTTTTTCTCAAAAACGGTAAGTCTGGCGTGGTTTTGACCATAACAAGATTTGTAGAGGCATTCATTACGAACATTTTAAACCAAAAATCTTAATTCTAGGCCTACTAGTTTCCGAGAAAATGAAAATAAACCAAATTATGCCATACTTTTAGCTGAAAATATGTATGTTATTGTGCGATGCACATATTTTTTCTCAAAAACGGTAAGTCTGGCGTGGTTTTGACCATAACAAGATTTGTAGAGGCATTCATTACGAACATTTTAAACCAAAAATCTTAATTCTAGGCCTACTAGTTTCCGAGAAAATGAAAATAAACCAAATTATGCCATACTTTTAGCTGAAAATATGTAAAAATATGTATGTTATTGTGCGATGCACATATTTTTTCTCAAAAACGGTAAGTCTGGCGTGGTTTTGACCATAACAAGATTTGTAGAGGCATTCATTACGAACATTTTAAACCAAAAATCTTAATTCTAGGCCTACTAGTTTCCGAGAAAATGAAAATAAACCAAATTATGCCATACTTTTAGCTGAAAATATGTATGTTATTGTGCGATGCACATATTTTTTCTCAAAAACGGTAAGTCTGATGTGGTTTTGACCATAACAAGATTTGTAGAGGCATTCATTACGAACATTTTAAACCAAAAATCTTAATTCTAGGCCTACTAGTTTCCGAGAAAATGAAAATAAACCAAATTATGCCATACTTTTAGCTGAAAATATGTATGTTATTGTGCGATGCACATATTTTTTCTCAAAAACGGTAAGTCTGGCGTGGTTTTGACCATAACAAGATTTGTAGAGGCATTCATTACGAACATTTTAAACCAAAAATCTTAATTCTAGGCCTACTAGTTTCCGAGAAAATGAAAATAAACCAAATTATGCCATACTTTTAGCTGAAAATATGTAAAAATATGTATGTTATTGTGCGATGCACATATTTTTTCTCAAAAACGGTAAGTCTGGCGTGGTTTTGACCATAACAAGATTTGTAGAGGCATTCATTACGAACATTTTAAACCAAAAATCTTAATTCTAGGCCTACTAGTTTCCGAGAAAATGAAAATAAACCAAATTATGCCATACTTTTAGCTGAAAATATGTATGTTATTGTGCGATGCACATATTTTTTCTCAAAAACGGTAAGTCTGGCGTGGTTTTGACCATAACAAGATTTGTAGAGGCATTCATTACGAACATTTTAAACCAAAAATCTTAATTCTAGGCCTACTAGTTTCCGAGAAAATGAAAATAAACCAAATTATGCCATACTTTTAGCTGAAAATATGTAAAAATATGTATGTTATTGTGCGATGCACATATTTTTTCTCAAAAACGGTAAGTCTGGCGTGGTTTTGACCATAACAAGATTTGTAGAGGCATTCATTACGAACATTTTAAACCAAAAATCTTAATTCTAGGCCTACTAGTTTCCGAGAAAATGAAAATAAACCAAATTATGCCATACTTTTAGCTGAAAATATGTATGTTATTGTGCGATGCACATATTTTTTCTCAAAAACGGTAAGTCTGGCGTGATTTTGACCATAACAAGATTTGTAGAGGCATTCATTACGAACATTTTAAACCAAAAATCTTAATTCTAGGCCTACTAGTTTCCGAGAAAATGAAAATAAACCAAATTATGCCATACTTTTAGCTGAAAATATGTAAAAATATGTATGTTATTGTGCGATGCACATATTTTTTCTCAAAAACGGTAAGTCTGGCGTGGTTTTGACCATAACAAGATTTGTAGAGGCATTCATTACGAACATTTTAAACCAAAAATCTTAATTCTAGGCCTACTAGTTTCCGAGAAAATGAAAATAAACTAAATTATGCCATACTTTTAGCTGAAAATATGTAAAAATATGTATGTTATTGTGCGATGCACATATTTTTTCTCAAAAACGGTAAGTCTGGCGTGGTTTTGACCATAACAAGATTTGTAGAGGCATTCATTACGAACATTTTAAACCAAAAATCTTAATTCTAGGCCTACTAGTTTCCGAGAAAATGAAAATAAACTAAATTATGCCATACTTTTAGCTGAAAATATGTAAAAATATGTATGTTATTGTGCGATGCACATATTTTTTCTCAAAAACGGTAAGTCTGGCGTGGTTTTGACCATAACAAGATTTGTAGAGGCATTCATTACGAACATTTTAAACCAAAAATCTTAATTCTAGGCCTACTAGTTTCCGAGAAAATGAAAATAAACCAAATTATGCCATACTTTTAGCTGAAAATATGTAAAAATATGTATGTTATTGTGCGATGCACATATTTTTTCTCAAAAACGGTAAGTCTGATGTGGTTTTGACCATAACAAGATTTGTAGAGGCATTCATTACGAACATTTTAAACCAAAAATCTTAATTCTAGGCCTACTAGTTTCCGAGAAAATGAAAATAAACCAAATTATGCCATACTTTTAGCTGAAAATATGTATGTTATTGTGCGATGCACATATTTTTTCTCAAAAACGGTAAGTCTGGCGTGGTTTTGACCATAACAAGATTTGTAGAGGCATTCATTACGAACATTTTAAACCAAAAATCTTAATTCTAGGCCTACTAGTTTCCGAGAAAATGAAAATAAACCAAATTATGCCATACTTTTAGCTGAAAATATGTAAAAATATGTATGTTATTGTGCGATGCACATATTTTTTCTCAAAAACGGTAAGTCTGGCGTGGTTTTGACCATAACAAGATTTGTAGAGGCATTCATTACGAACATTTTAAACCAAAAATCTTAATTCTAGGCCTACTAGTTTCCGAGAAAATGAAAATAAACTAAATTATGCCATACTTTTAGCTGAAAATATGTAAAAATATGTATGTTATTGTGCGATGCACATATTTTTTCTCAAAAACGGTAAGTCTGGCGTGGTTTTGACCATAACAAGATTTGTAGAGGCATTCAAAAATCTTAATTCTAGGCCTACTAGTTTCCGAGAAAATGAAAATAAACCAAATTATGCCATACTTTTAGCTGAAAATATGTATGTTATTGTGCGATGCACATATTTTTTCTCAAAAACGGTAATTCTGGCGTGGTTTTGATCATAACAAGATTTGTAGAGGCATTCATTACGAACATTTTAAACCAAAAATCTTAATTCTATGCCTACTAGTTTCCGAGAAAATGAAAATAAACCAAATTATGCCATACTTTTAGCTGAAAATATGTAAAAATATGTATGTTATTGTGCGATGCACATATTTTTTCTCAAAAACGGTAAGTCTGGCGTGGTTTTGACCATAACAAGATTTGTAGAGGCATTCATTACGAACATTTTAAACCAAAAATCTTAATTCTAGGCCTACTAGTTTCCGAGAAAATGAAAATAAACCAAATTATGCCATACTTTTAGCTGAAAATATGTATGTTATTGTGCGATGCACATATTTTTTCTCAAAAACGGTAAGTCTGGCGTGGTTTTGACCATAACAAGATTTGTAGAGGCATTCATTACGAACATTTTAAACCAAAAATCTTAATTCTAGGCCTACTAGTTTCCGAGAAAATGAAAATAAACCAAATTATGCCATACTTTTAGCTGAAAATATGTAAAAATATGTATGTTATTGTGCGATGCACATATTTTTTCTCAAAAACGGTAAGTCTGGCGTGGTTTTGACCATAACAAGATTTGTAGAGGCATTCATTACGAACATTTTAAACCAAAAATCTTAATTCTAGGCCTACTAGTTTCCGAGAAAATGAAAATAAACCAAATTATGCCATACTTTTAGCTGAAAATATGTATGTTATTGTGCGATGCACATATTTTTTCTCAAAAACGGTAAGTCTGATGTGGTTTTGACCATAACAAGATTTGTAGAGGCATTCATTACGAACATTTTAAACCAAAAATCTTAATTCTAGGCCTACTAGTTTCCGAGAAAATGAAAATAAACCAAATTATGCCATACTTTTAGCTGAAAATATGTATGTTATTGTGCGATGCACATATTTTTTCTCAAAAACGGTAAGTCTGGCGTGGTTTTGACCATAACAAGATTTGTAGAGGCATTCATTACGAACATTTTAAACCAAAAATCTTAATTCTAGGCCTACTAGTTTCCGAGAAAATGAAAATAAACCAAATTATGCCATACTTTTAGCTGAAAATATGTAAAAATATGTATGTTATTGTGCGATGCACATATTTTTTCTCAAAAACGGTAAGTCTGGCGTGGTTTTGACCATAACAAGATTTGTAGAGGCATTCATTACGAACATTTTAAACCAAAAATCTTAATTCTAGGCCTACTAGTTTCCGAGAAAATGAAAATAAACTAAATTATGCCATACTTTTAGCTGAAAATATGTAAAAATATGTATGTTATTGTGCGATGCACATATTTTTTCTCAAAAACGGTAAGTCTGGCGTGGTTTTGACCATAACAAGATTTGTAGAGGCATTCATTACGAACATTTTAAACCAAAAATCTTAATTCTAGGCCTACTAGTTTCCGAGAAAATGAAAATAAACCAAATTATGCCATACTTTTAGCTGAAAATATGTATGTTATTGTGCGATGCACATATTTTTTCTCAAAAACGGTAAGTCTGGCGTGGTTTTGACCATAACAAGATTTGTAGAGGCATTCATTACGAACATTTTAAACCAAAAATCTTAATTCTAGGCCTACTAGTTTCCGAGAAAATGAAAATAAACCAAATTATGCCATACTTTTAGCTGAAAATATGTAAAAATATGTATGTTATTGTGCGATGCACATATTTTTTCTCAAAAACGGTAAGTCTGGCGTGGTTTTGACCATAACAAGATTTGTAGAGGCATTCATTACGAACATTTTAAACCAAAAATCTTAATTCTAGGCCTACTAGTTTCCGAGAAAATGAAAATAAACCAAATTATGCCATACTTTTAGCTGAAAATATGTATGTTATTGTGCGATGCACATATTTTTTCTCAAAAACGGTAAGTCTGGCGTGGTTTTGACCATAACAAGATTTGTAGAGGCATTCATTACGAACATTTTAAACCAAAAATCTTAATTCTAGGCCTACTAGTTTCCGAGAAAATGAAAATAAACCAAATTATGCCATACTTTTAGCTGAAAATATGTAAAAATATGTATGTTATTGTGCGATGCACATATTTTTTCTCAAAAACGGTAAGTCTGGCGTGGTTTTGACCATAACAAGATTTGTAGAGGCATTCATTACGAACATTTTAAACCAAAAATCTTAATTCTAGGCCTACTAGTTTCCGAGAAAATGAAAATAAACTAAATTATGCCATACTTTTAGCTGAAAATATGTAAAAATATGTATGTTATTGTGCGATGCACATATTTTTTCTCAAAAACGGTAAGTCTGGCGTGGTTTTGACCATAACAAGATTTGTAGAGGCATTCATTACGAACATTTTAAACCAAAAATCTTAATTCTAGGCCTACTAGTTTCCGAGAAAATGAAAATAAACTAAATTATGCCATACTTTTAGCTGAAAATATGTAAAAATATGTATGTTATTGTGCGATGCACATATTTTTTCTCAAAAACGGTAAGTCTGGCGTGGTTTTGACCATAACAAGATTTGTAGAGGCATTCATTACGAACATTTTAAACCAAAAATCTTAATTCTAGGCCTACTAGTTTCCGAGAAAATGAAAATAAACCAAATTATGCCATACTTTTAGCTGAAAATATGTATGTTATTGTGCGATGCACATATTTTTTCTCAAAAACGGTAAGTCTGATGTGGTTTTGACCATAACAAGATTTGTAGAGGCATTCATTACGAACATTTTAAACCAAAAATCTTAATTCTAGGCCTACTAGTTTCCGAGAAAATGAAAATAAACCAAATTATGCCATACTTTTAGCTGAAAATATGTATGTTATTGTGCGATGCACATATTTTTTCTCAAAAACGGTAAGTCTGGCGTGGTTTTGACCATAACAAGATTTGTAGAGGCATTCATTACGAACATTTTAAACCAAAAATCTTAATTCTAGGCCTACTAGTTTCCGAGAAAATGAAAATAAACCAAATTATGCCATACTTTTAGCTGAAAATATGTAAAAATATGTATGTTATTGTGCGATGCACATATTTTTTCTCAAAAACGGTAAGTCTGGCGTGGTTTTGACCATAACAAGATTTGTAGAGGCATTCATTACGAACATTTTAAACCAAAAATCTTAATTCTAGGCCTACTAGTTTCCGAGAAAATGAAAATAAACTAAATTATGCCATACTTTTAGCTGAAAATATGTAAAAATATGTATGTTATTGTGCGATGCACATATTTTTTCTCAAAAACGGTAAGTCTGGCGTGGTTTTGACCATAACAAGATTTGTAGAGGCATTCATTACGAACATTTTAAACCAAAAATCTTAATTCTAGGCCTACTAGTTTCCGAGAAAATGAAAATAAACCAAATTATGCCATACTTTTAGCTGAAAATATGTATGTTATTGTGCGATGCACATATTTTTTCTCAAAAACGGTAAGTCTGGCGTGGTTTTGATCATAACAAGATTTGTAGAGGCATTCATTACGAACATTTTAAACCAAAAATCTTAATTCTAGGCCTACTAGTTTCCGAGAAAATGAAAATAAACCAAATTATGCCATACTTTTAGCTGAAAATATGTAAAAATATGTATGTTATTGTGCGATGCACATATTTTTTCTCAAAAACGGTAAGTCTGGCGTGGTTTTGACCATAACAAGATTTGTAGAGGCATTCATTACGAACATTTTAAACCAAAAATCTTAATTCTAGGCCTACTAGTTTCCGAGAAAATGAAAATAAACCAAATTATGCCATACTTTTAGCTGAAAATATGTATGTTATTGTGCGATGCACATATTTTTTCTCAAAAACGGTAAGTCTGGCGTGGTTTTGACCATAACAAGATTTGTAGAGGCATTCATTACGAACATTTTAAACCAAAAATCTTAATTCTAGGACTACTAGTTTCCGAGAAAATGAAAATAAACCAAATTATGCCATACTTTTAGCTGAAAATATGTATGTTATTGTGCGATGCACATATTTTTTCTCAAAAACGGTAAGTCTGGCGTGGTTTTGACCATAACAAGATTTGTAGAGGCATTCATTACGAACATTTTAAACCAAAAATCTTAATTCTAGGCCTACTAGTTTCCGAGAAAATGAAAATAAACCAAATTATGCCATACTTTTAGCTGAAAATATGTATGTTATTGTGCGATGCACATATTTTTTCTCAAAAACGGTAAGTCTGGCGTGGTTTTGACCATAACAAGATTTGTAGAGGCATTCATTACGAACATTTTAAACCAAAAATCTTAATTCTAGGCCTACTAGTTTCCGAGAAAATGAAAATAAACTAAATTATGCCATACTTTTAGCTGAAAATATGTAAAAATATGTATGTTATTGTGCGATGCACATATTTTTTCTCAAAAACGGTAAGTCTGGCGTGGTTTTGACCATAACAAGATTTGTAGAGGCATTCATTACGAACATTTTAAACCAAAAATCTTAATTCTAGGCCTACTAGTTTCCGAGAAAATGAAAATAAACCAAATTATGCCATACTTTTAGCTGAAAATATGTATGTTATTGTGCGATGCACATATTTTTTCTCAAAAACGGTAAGTCTGATGTGGTTTTGACCATAACAAGATTTGTAGAGGCATTCATTACGAACATTTTAAACCAAAAATCTTAATTCTAGGCCTACTAGTTTCCGAGAAAATGAAAATAAACCAAATTATGCCATACTTTTAGCTGAAAATATGTATGTTATTGTGCGATGCACATATTTTTTCTCAAAAACGGTAAGTCTGGCGTGGTTTTGACCATAACAAGATTTGTAGAGGCATTCATTACGAACATTTTAAACCAAAAATCTTAATTCTAGGCCTACTAGTTTCCGAGAAAATGAAAATAAACCAAATTATGCCATACTTTTAGCTGAAAATATGTAAAAATATGTATGTTATTGTGCGATGCACATATTTTTTCTCAAAAACGGTAAGTCTGGCGTGGTTTTGACCATAACAAGATTTGTAGAGGCATTCATTACGAACATTTTAAACCAAAAATCTTAATTCTAGGCCTACTAGTTTCCGAGAAAATGAAAATAAACTAAATTATGCCATACTTTTAGCTGAAAATATGTAAAAATATGTATGTTATTGTGCGATGCACATATTTTTTCTCAAAAACGGTAAGTCTGGCGTGGTTTTGACCATAACAAGATTTGTAGAGGCATTCATTACGAACATTTTAAACCAAAAATCTTAATTCTAGGCCTACTAGTTTCCGAGAAAATGAAAATAAACCAAATTATGCCATACTTTTAGCTGAAAATATGTATGTTATTGTGCGATGCACATATTTTTTCTCAAAAACGGTAAGTCTGGCGTGGTTTTGATCATAACAAGATTTGTAGAGGCATTCATTACGAACATTTTAAACCAAAAATCTTAATTCTAGGCCTACTAGTTTCCGAGAAAATGAAAATAAACCAAATTATGCCATACTTTTAGCTGAAAATATGTAAAAATATGTATGTTATTGTGCGATGCACATATTTTTTCTCAAAAACGGTAAGTCTGGCGTGGTTTTGACCATAACAAGATTTGTAGAGGCATTCATTACGAACATTTTAAACCAAAAATCTTAATTCTAGGCCTACTAGTTTCCGAGAAAATGAAAATAAACTAAATTATGCCATACTTTTAGCTGAAAATATGTAAAAATATGTATGTTATTGTGCGATGCACATATTTTTTCTCAAAAACGGTAAGTCTGGCGTGGTTTTGACCATAACAAGATTTGTAGAGGCATTCATTACGAACATTTTAAACCAAAAATCTTAATTCTAGGCCTACTAGTTTCCGAGAAAATGAAAATAAACCAAATTATGCCATACTTTTAGCTGAAAATATGTATGTTATTGTGCGATGCACATATTTTTTCTCAAAAACGGTAAGTCTGGCGTGGTTTTGATCATAACAAGATTTGTAGAGGCATTCATTACGAACATTTTAAACCAAAAATCTTAATTCTAGGCCTACTAGTTTCCGAGAAAATGAAAATAAACCAAATTATGCCATACTTTTAGCTGAAAATATGTAAAAATATGTATGTTATTGTGCGATGCACATATTTTTTCTCAAAAACGGTAAGTCTGGCGTGGTTTTGACCATAACAAGATTTGTAGAGGCATTCATTACGAACATTTTAAACCAAAAATCTTAATTCTAGGCCTACTAGTTTCCGAGAAAATGAAAATAAACCAAATTATGCCATACTTTTAGCTGAAAATATGTATGTTATTGTGCGATGCACATATTTTTTCTCAAAAACGGTAAGTCTGGCGTGGTTTTGACCATAACAAGATTTGTAGAGGCATTCATTACGAACATTTTAAACCAAAAATCTTAATTCTAGGACTACTAGTTTCCGAGAAAATGAAAATAAACCAAATTATGCCATACTTTTAGCTGAAAATATGTATGTTATTGTGCGATGCACATATTTTTTCTCAAAAACGGTAAGTCTGGCGTGGTTTTGACCATAACAAGATTTGTAGAGGCATTCATTACGAACATTTTAAACCAAAAATCTTAATTCTAGGCCTACTAGTTTCCGAGAAAATGAAAATAAACCAAATTATGCCATACTTTTAGCTGAAAATATGTATGTTATTGTGCGATGCACATATTTTTTCTCAAAAACGGTAAGTCTGGCGTGGTTTTGACCATAACAAGATTTGTAGAGGCATTCATTACGAACATTTTAAACCAAAAATCTTAATTCTAGGCCTACTAGTTTCCGAGAAAATGAAAATAAACTAAATTATGCCATACTTTTAGCTGAAAATATGTAAAAATATGTATGTTATTGTGCGATGCACATATTTTTTCTCAAAAACGGTAAGTCTGGCGTGGTTTTGACCATAACAAGATTTGTAGAGGCATTCATTACGAACATTTTAAACCAAAAATCTTAATTCTAGGCCTACTAGTTTCCGAGAAAATGAAAATAAACCAAATTATGCCATACTTTTAGCTGAAAATATGTATGTTATTGTGCGATGCACATATTTTTTCTCAAAAACGGTAAGTCTGATGTGGTTTTGACCATAACAAGATTTGTAGAGGCATTCATTACGAACATTTTAAACCAAAAATCTTAATTCTAGGCCTACTAGTTTCCGAGAAAATGAAAATAAACCAAATTATGCCATACTTTTAGCTGAAAATATGTATGTTATTGTGCGATGCACATATTTTTTCTCAAAAACGGTAAGTCTGGCGTGGTTTTGACCATAACAAGATTTGTAGAGGCATTCATTACGAACATTTTAAACCAAAAATCTTAATTCTAGGCCTACTAGTTTCCGAGAAAATGAAAATAAACCAAATTATGCCATACTTTTAGCTGAAAATATGTAAAAATATGTATGTTATTGTGCGATGCACATATTTTTTCTCAAAAACGGTAAGTCTGGCGTGGTTTTGACCATAACAAGATTTGTAGAGGCATTCATTACGAACATTTTAAACCAAAAATCTTAATTCTAGGCCTACTAGTTTCCGAGAAAATGAAAATAAACTAAATTATGCCATACTTTTAGCTGAAAATATGTAAAAATATGTATGTTATTGTGCGATGCACATATTTTTTCTCAAAAACGGTAAGTCTGGCGTGGTTTTGACCATAACAAGATTTGTAGAGGCATTCATTACGAACATTTTAAACCAAAAATCTTAATTCTAGGCCTACTAGTTTCCGAGAAAATGAAAATAAACCAAATTATGCCATACTTTTAGCTGAAAATATGTATGTTATTGTGCGATGCACATATTTTTTCTCAAAAACGGTAAGTCTGGCGTGGTTTTGATCATAACAAGATTTGTAGAGGCATTCATTACGAACATTTTAAACCAAAAATCTTAATTCTAGGCCTACTAGTTTCCGAGAAAATGAAAATAAACCAAATTATGCCATACTTTTAGCTGAAAATATGTATGTTATTGTGCGATGCACATATTTTTTCTCAAAAACGGTAAGTCTGATGTGGTTTTGACCATAACAAGATTTGTAGAGGCATTCAT
Organism: Myathropa florea; assembly: GCA_930367185.1. Taxonomy (NCBI): domain Eukaryota; kingdom Metazoa; phylum Arthropoda; class Insecta; order Diptera; family Syrphidae; genus Myathropa; species Myathropa florea. The sequence goes on along the minus strand of CAKNEX010000070.1, from coordinate 60,845 downwards.
TACGAACATTTTAAACCAAAAATCTTAATTCTAGGCCTACTAGTTTCCGAGAAAATGAAAATAAACCAAATTATGCCATACTTTTAGCTGAAAATATGTATGTTATTGTGCGATGCACATATTTTTTCTCAAAAACGGTAAGTCTGGCGTGGTTTTGACCATAACAAGATTTGTAGAGGCATTCATTACGAACATTTTAAACCAAAAATCTTAATTCTAGGCCTACTAGTTTCCGAGAAAATGAAAATAAACCAAATTATGCCATACTTTTAGCTGAAAATATGTAAAAATATGTATGTTATTGTGCGATGCACATATTTTTTCTCAAAAACGGTAAGTCTGGCGTGGTTTTGACCATAACAAGATTTGTAGAGGCATTCATTACGAACATTTTAAACCAAAAATCTTAATTCTAGGCCTACTAGTTTCCGAGAAAATGAAAATAAACTAAATTATGCCATACTTTTAGCTGAAAATATGTAAAAATATGTATGTTATTGTGCGATGCACATATTTTTTCTCAAAAACGGTAAGTCTGGCGTGGTTTTGACCATAACAAGATTTGTAGAGGCATTCATTACGAACATTTTAAACCAAAAATCTTAATTCTAGGCCTACTAGTTTCCGAGAAAATGAAAATAAACCAAATTATGCCATACTTTTAGCTGAAAATATGTATGTTATTGTGCGATGCACATATTTTTTCTCAAAAACGGTAAGTCTGGCGTGGTTTTGATCATAACAAGATTTGTAGAGGCATTCATTACGAACATTTTAAACCAAAAATCTTAATTCTAGGCCTACTAGTTTCCGAGAAAATGAAAATAAACCAAATTATGCCATACTTTTAGCTGAAAATATGTAAAAATATGTATGTTATTGTGCGATGCACATATTTTTTCTCAAAAACGGTAAGTCTGGCGTGGTTTTGACCATAACAAGATTTGTAGAGGCATTCATTACGAACATTTTAAACCAAAAATCTTAATTCTAGGCCTACTAGTTTCCGAGAAAATGAAAATAAACCAAATTATGCCATACTTTTAGCTGAAAATATGTATGTTATTGTGCGATGCACATATTTTTTCTCAAAAACGGTAAGTCTGGCGTGGTTTTGACCATAACAAGATTTGTAGAGGCATTCATTACGAACATTTTAAACCAAAAATCTTAATTCTAGGACTACTAGTTTCCGAGAAAATGAAAATAAACCAAATTATGCCATACTTTTAGCTGAAAATATGTATGTTATTGTGCGATGCACATATTTTTTCTCAAAAACGGTAAGTCTGGCGTGGTTTTGACCATAACAAGATTTGTAGAGGCATTCATTACGAACATTTTAAACCAAAAATCTTAATTCTAGGCCTACTAGTTTCCGAGAAAATGAAAATAAACCAAATTATGCCATACTTTTAGCTGAAAATATGTATGTTATTGTGCGATGCACATATTTTTTCTCAAAAACGGTAAGTCTGGCGTGGTTTTGACCATAACAAGATTTGTAGAGGCATTCATTACGAACATTTTAAACCAAAAATCTTAATTATAGGCCTACTAGTTTCCGAGAAAATGAAAATAAACCAAATTATGCTATACTTTTAGCTGAAAATATGTATGTTATTGTGCGATGCACATATTTTTTCTCAAAAACGGTAAGTCTGGCGTGGTTTTGACCATAACAAGATTTGTAGAGGCATTCATTACGAACATTTTAAACCAAAAATCTTAATTCTAGGCCTACTAGTTTCCGAGAAAATGAAAATAAACCAAATTATGCCATACTTTTAGCTGAAAATATGTAAAAATATGTATGTTATTGTGCGATGCACATATTTTTTCTCAAAAACGGTAAGTCTGGCGTGGTTTTGACCATAACAAGATTTGTAGAGGCATTCATTACGAACATTTTAAACCAAAAATCTTAATTCTAGGCCTACTAGTTTCCGAGAAAATGAAAATAAACCAAATTATGCCATACTTTTAGCTGAAAATATGTATGTTATTGTGCGATGCACATATTTTTTCTCAAAAACGGTAAGTCTGGCGTGGTTTTGACCATAACAAGATTTGTAGAGGCATTCATTACGAACATTTTAAACCAAAAATCTTAATTCTAGGCCTACTAGTTTCCGAAAAAATGAAAATAAACCAAATTATGCCATACTTTTAGCTGAAAATATGTAAAAATATGTATGTTATTGTGCGATGCACATATTTTTTCTCAAAAACGGTAAGTCTGGCGTGGTTTTGACCATAACAAGATTTGTAGAGGCATTCATTACGAACATTTTAAACCAAAAATCTTAATTCTAGGCCTACTAGTTTCCGAGAAAATGAAAATAAACCAAATTATGCCATACTTTTAGCTGAAAATATGTATGTTATTGTGCGATGCACATATTTTTTCTCAAAAACGGTAAGTCTGGCGTGGTTTTGACCATAACAAGATTTGTAGAGGCATTCATTACGAACATTTTAAACCAAAAATCTTAATTCTAGGCCTACTAGTTTCCGAGAAAATGAAAATAAACCAAATTATGCCATACTTTTAGCTGAAAATATGTAAAAATATGTATGTTATTGTGCGATGCACATATTTTTTCTCAAAAACGGTAAGTCTGGCGTGGTTTTGACCATAACAAGATTTGTAGAGGCATTCATTACAAACATTTTAAACCAAAAATCTTAATTCTAGGCCTACTAGTTTCCGAGAAAATGAAAATAAACCAAATTATGCCATACTTTTAGCTGAAAATATGTATGTTATTGTGCGATGCACATATTTTTTCTCAAAAACGGTAAGTCTGGCGTGGTTTTGACCATAACAAGATTTGTAGAGGCATTCATTACGAACATTTTAAACCAAAAATCTTAATTCTAGGCCTACTAGTTTCCGAGAAAATGAAAATAAACCAAATTATGCCATACTTTTAGCTGAAAATATGTATGTTATTGTGCGATGCACATATTTTTTCTCAAAAACGGTAAGTCTGGCGTGGTTTTGACCATAACAAGATTTGTAGAGGCATTCATTACGAACATTTTAAACCAAAAATCTTAATTCTAGGCCTACTAGTTTCCGAGAAAATGAAAATAAACCAAATTATGCCATACTTTTAGCTGAAAATATGTAAAAATATGTATGTTATTGTGCGATGCACATATTTTTTCTCAAAAACGGTAAGTCTGGCGTGGTTTTGGCCATAACAAGATTTGTAGAGGCATTCATTACGAACATTTTAAACCAAAAATCTTAATTCTAGGCCTACTAGTTTCCGAGAAAATGAAAATAAACCAAATTATGCCATACTTTTAGCTGAAAATATGTATGTTATTGTGCGATGCACATATTTTTTCTCAAAAACGGTAAGTCTGGCGTGGTTTTGACCATAACAAGATTTGTAGAGGCATTCATTACGAACATTTTAAACCAAAAATCTTAATTCTAGGCCTACTAGTTTCCGAGAAAATGAAAATAAACCAAATTATGCCATACTTTTAGCTGAAAATATGTATGTTATTGTGCGATGCACATATTTTTTCTCAAAAACGGTAAGTCTGGCGTGGTTTTGACCATAACAAGATTTGTAGAGGCATTCATTACGAACATTTTAAACCAAAAATCTTAATTCTAGGCCTACTAGTTTCCGAGAAAATGAAAATAAACCAAATTATGCCATACTTTTAGCTGAAAATATGTATGTTATTGTGCGATGCACATATTTTTTCTCAAAAACGGTAAGTCTGGCGTGGTTTTGACCATAACAAGATTTGTAGAGGCATTCATTACGAACATTTTAAACCAAAAATCTTAATTCTGGGCCTACTAGTTTCCGAGAAAATGAAAATAAACCAAATTATGCCATACTTTTAGCTGAAAATATGTAAAAATATGTATGTTATTGTGCGATGCACATATTTTTTCTCAAAAACGGTAAGTCTGGCGTGGTTTTGACCATAACAAGATTTGTAGAGGCATTCATTACGAACATTTTAAACCAAAAATCTTAGTTCTAGGCCTACTAGTTTCCGAGAAAATGAAAATAAACCAAATTATGCCATACTTTTAGCTGAAAATATGTAAAAATATGTATGTTATTGTGCGATGCACATATTTTTTCTCAAAAACGGTAAGTCTGGCGTGGTTTTGACCATAACAAGATTTGTAGAGGCATTCATTACGAACATTTTAAACCAAAAATCTTAATTCTAGGCCTACTAGTTTCCGAGAAAATGAAAATAAACCAAATTATGCCATACTTTTAGCTGAAAATATGTATGTTATTGTGCGATGCACATATTTTTTCTCAAAAACGGTAAGTCTGGCATGGTTTTGACCATAACAAGATTTGTAGAGGCATTCATTACGAACATTTTAAACTAAAAATCTTAATTCTAGGCCTACTAGTTTCCGAGAAAATGAAAATAAACCAAATTATGCCATACTTTTAGCTGAAAATATGTAAAAATATGTATGTTATTGTGCGATGCACATATTTTTTCTCAAAAACGGTAAGTCTGGCGTGGTTTTGACCATAACAAGATTTGTAGAGGCATTCATTACGAACATTTTAAACCAAAAATCTTAATTCTAGGCCTACTAGTTTCCGAGAAAATGAAAATAAACCAAATTATGCCATACTTTTAGCTGAAAATATGTAAAAATATGTATGTTATTGTGCGATGCACATATTTTTTCTCAAAAACGGTAAGTCTGGCGTGGTTTTGACCATAACAAGATTTGTAGAGGCATTCATTACGAACATTTTAAACCAAAAATCTTAATTCTAGGCCTACTAGTTTCCGAGAAAATGAAAATAAACCAAATTATGCCATACTTTTAGCTGAAAATATGTATGTTATTGTGCGATGCACATATTTTTTCTCAAAAACGGTAAGTCTGGCGTGGTTTTGACCATAACAAGATCTGTAGAGGCATTCATTACGAACATTTTAAACCAAAAATCTTAATTCTAGGCCTACTAGTTTCCGAGAAAATGAAAATAAACCAAATTATGCCATACTTTTAGCTGAAAATATGTATGTTATTGTGCGATGCACATATTTTTTCTCAAAAACGGTAAGTCTGGCGTGGTTTTGACCATAACAAGATTTGTAGAGGCATTCATTACGAACATTTTAAACCAAAAATCTTAATTCTAGGCCTACTAGTTTCCGAGAAAATGAAAATAAACCAAATTATGCCATACTTTTAGCTGAAAATATGTATGTTATTGTGCGATGCACATATTTTTTCTCAAAAACGGTAAGTCTGGCGTGGTTTTGACCATAACAAGATTTGTAGAGGCATTCATTACGAACATTTTAAACCAAAAATCTTAATTCTAGGCCTACTAGTTTCCGAGAAAATGAAAATAAACCAAATTATGCCATACTTTTAGCTGAAAATATGTAAAAATATGTATGTTATTGTGCGATGCACATATTTTTTCTCAAAAACGGTAAGTCTGGCGTGGTTTTGACCATAACAAGATTTGTAGAGGCATTCATTACGAACATTTTAAACCAAAAATCTTAATTCTAGGCCTACTAGTTTCCGAGAAAATGAAAATAAACCAAATTATGCCATACTTTTAGCTGAAAATATGTATGTTATTGTGCGATGCACATATTTTTTCTCAAAAACGGTAAGTCTGGCGTGGTTTTGACCATAACAAGATTTGTAGAGGCATTCATTACGAACATTTTAAACCAAAAATCTTAATTCTAGGCCTACTAGTTTCCGAGAAAATGAAAATAAACCAAATTATGCCATACTTTTAGCTGAAAATATGTATGTTATTGTGCGATGCACATATTTTTTCTCAAAAACGGTAAGTCTGGCGTGGTTTTGACCATAACAAGATTTGTAGAGGCATTCATTACGAACATTTTAAACAAAAAATCTTAATTCTAGGCCTACTAGTTTCCGAGAAAATGAAAATAAACCAAATTATGCCATACTTTTAGCTGAAAATATGTATGTTATTGTGCGATGCACATATTTTTTCTCAAAAACGGTAAGTCTGGCGTGGTTTTGACCATAACAAGATTTGTAGAGGCATTCATTACGAACATTTTAAACCAAAAATCTTAATTCTAGGCCTACTAGTTTCCGAGAAAATGAAAATAAACCAAATTATGCCATACTTTTAGCTGAAAATATGTAAAAATATGTATGTTATTGTGCGATGCACATATTTTTTCTCAAAAACGGTAAGTCTGGCGTGGTTTTGACCATAACAAGATTTGTAGAGGCATTCATTACGAACATTTTAAACCAAAAATCTTAATTCTAGGCCTACTAGTTTCCGAGAAAATGAAAATAAACCAAATTATGCCATACTTTTAGCTGAAAATATGTATGTTATTGTGCGATGCACATATTTTTTCTCAAAAACGGTAAGTCTGGCGTGGTTTTGACCATAACAAGATTTGTAGAGGCATTCATTACGAACATTTTAAACCAAAAATCTTAATTCTAGGCCTACTAGTTTCCGAGAAAATGAAAATAAACCAAATTACGCCATACTTTTAGCTGAAAATATGTAAAAATATGTATGTTATTGTGCGATGCACATATTTTTTCTCAAAAACGGTAAGTCTGGCGTGGTTTTGACCATAACAAGATTTGTAGAGGCATTCATTACGAACATTTTAAACCAAAAATCTTAATTCTAGGCCTACTAGTTTCCGAGAAAATGAAAATAAACCAAATTATGCCATACTTTTAGCTGAAAATATGTATGTTATTGTGCGATGCACATATTTTTTCTCAAAAACGGTAAGTCTGGCGTGGTTTTGACCATAACAAGATTTGTAGAGGCATTCATTACGAACATTTTAAACAAAAAATCTTAATTCTAGGCCTACTAGTTTCCGAGAAAATGAAAATAAACCAAATTATGCCATACTTTTAGCTGAAAATATGTATGTTATTGTGCGATGCACATATTTTTTCTCAAAAACGGTAAGTCTGGCGTGGTTTTGACCATAACAAGATTTGTAGAGGCATTCATTACGAACATTTTAAACCAAAAATCTTAATTCTAGGCCTACTAGTTTCCGAGAAAATGAAAATAAACCAAATTATGCCATACTTTTAGCTGAAAATATGTAAAAATATGTATGTTATTGTGCGATGCACATATTTTTTCTCAAAAACGGTAAGTCTGGCGTGGTTTTGACCATAACAAGATTTGTAGAGGCATTCATTAGGAACATTTTAAACCAAAAATCTTAATTCTAGGCCTACTAGTTTCCGAGAAAATGAAAATAAACCAAATTATGCCATACTTTTAGCTGAAAATATGTAAAAATATGTATGTTATTGTGCGATGCACATATTTTTTCTCAAAAACGGTAAGTCTGGCGTGGTTTTGACCATAACAAGATTTGTAGAGGCATTCATTACGAACATTTTAAACCAAAAATCTTAATTCTAGGCCTACTAGTTTCCGAGAAAATGAAAATAAACCAAATTATGCCATACTTTTAGCTGAAAATATGTATGTTATTGTGCGATGCACATATTTTTTCTCAAAAACGGTAAGTCTGGCGTGGTTTTGACCATAACAAGATTTGTAGAGGCATTCATTACGAACATTTTAAACCAAAAATCTTAATTCTAGGCCTACTAGTTTCCGAGAAAATGAAAATAAACCAAATTACGCCATACTTTTAGCTGAAAATATGTATGTTATTGTGCGATGCACATATTTTTTCTCAAAAACGGTAAGTCTGGCGTGGTTTTGACCATAACAAGATTTGTAGAGGCATTCATTACGAACATTTTAAACCAAAAATCTTAATTCTAGGCCTACTAGTTTCCGAGAAAATGAAAATAAACCAAATTATGCCATACTTTTAGCTGAAAATATGTATGTTATTGTGCGATGCACATATTTTTTCTCAAAAACGGTAAGTCTGGCGTGGTTTTGACCATAACAAGATTTGTAGAGGCATTCATTACGAACATTTTAAACCAAAAATCTTAATTCTAGGCCTACTAGTTTCCGAGAAAATGAAAATAAACCAAATTATGCCATACTTTTAGCTGAAAATATGTAAAAATATGTATGTTATTGTGCGATGCACATATTTTTTCTCAAAAACGGTAAGTCTGGCGTGGTTTTGACCATAACAAGATTTGTAGAGGCATTCATTACGAACATTTTAAACCAAAAATCTTAATTCTAGGCCTACTAGTTTCCGAGAAAATGAAAATAAACCAAATTATGCCATACTTTTAGCTGAAAATATGTATGTTATTGTGCGATGCACATATTTTTTCTCAAAAACGGTAAGTCTGGCGTGGTTTTGACCATAACAAGATTTGTAGAGGCATTCATTACGAACATTTTAAACCAAAAATCTTAATTCTAGGCCTACTAGTTTCCGAGAAAATGAAAATAAACCAAATTATGCCATACTTTTAGCTGAAAATATGTATGTTATTGTGCGATGCACATATTTTTTCTCAAAAACGGTAAGTCTGGCGTGGTTTTGACCATAACAAGATTTGTAGAGGCATTCATTACGAACATTTTAAACCAAAAATCTTAATTCTAGGCCTACTAGTTTCCGAGAAAATGAAAATAAACCAAATTATGCCATACTTTTAGCTGAAAATATGTAAAAATATGTATGTTATTGTGCGATGCACATATTTTTTCTCAAAAACGGTAAGTCTGGCGTGGTTTTGACCATAACAAGATTTGTAGAGGCATTCATTACGAACATTTTAAACCAAAAATCTTAATTCTAGGCCTACTAGTTTCCGAGAAAATGAAAATAAACCAAATTATGCCATACTTTTAGCTGAAAATATGTATGTTATTGTGCGATGCACATATTTTTTCTCAAAAACGGTAAGTCTGGCGTGGTTTTGACCATAACAAGATTTGTAGAGGCATTCATTACGAACATTTTAAACCAAAAATCTTAATTCTAGGCCTACTAGTTTCCGAGAAAATGAAAATAAACCAAATTATGCCATACTTTTAGCTGAAAATATGTAAAAATATGTATGTTATTGTGCGATGCACACATTTTTTCTCAAAAACGGTAAGTCTGGCGTGGTTTTGACTATAACAAGATTTGTAGAGGCATTCATTACGAACATTTTAAACCAAAAATCTTAATTCTAGGCCTACTAGTTTCCGAGAAAATGAAAATAAACCAAATTATGCCATACTTTTAGCTGAAAATATGTAAAAATATGTATGTTATTGTGCGATGCACATATTTTTTCTCAAAAACGGTAAGTCTGGCGTGGTTTTGACCATAACAAGATTTGTAGAGGCATTCATTACGAACATTTTAAACCAAAAATCTTAATTCTAGGCCTACTAGTTTCCGAGAAAATGAAAATAAACCAAATTATGCCATACTTTTAGCTGAAAATATGTAAAAATATGTATGTTATTGTGCGATGCACATATTTTTTCTCAAAAACGGTAAGTCTGGCGTGGTTTTGACCATAACAAGATTTGTAGAGGCATTCATTACGAACATTTTAAACCAAAAATCTTAATTCTAGGCCTACTAGTTTCCGAGAAAATGAAAATAAACCAAATTATGCCATACTTTTAGCTGAAAATATGTATGTTATTGTGCGATGCACATATTTTTTCTCAAAAACGGTAAGTCTGGCGTGGTTTTGACCATAACAAGATTTGTAGAGGCATTCATTACGAACATTTTAAACCAAAAATCTTAATTCTAGGCCTACTAGTTTCCGAGAAAATGAAAATAAACCAAATTATGCCATACTTTTAGCTGAAAATATGTATGTTATTGTGCGATGCACATATTTTTTCTCAAAAACGGTAAGTCTGGCGTGGTTTTGACCATAACAAGATTTGTAGAGGCATTCATTACGAACATTTTAAACCAAAAATCTTAATTCTAGGCCTACTAGTTTCCGAGAAAATGAAAATAAACCAAATTATGCCATACTTTTAGCTGAAAATATGTATGTTATTGTGCGATGCACATATTTTTTCTCAAAAACGGTAAGTCTGGCGTGGTTTTGACCATAACAAGATTTGTAGAGGCATTCATTACGAACATTTTAAACCAAAAATCTTAATTCTAGGCCTACTAGTTTCCGAGAAAATGAAAATAAACCAAATTATGCCATACTTTTAGCTGAAAATATGTAAAAATATGTATGTTATTGTGCGATGCACATATTTTTTCTCAAAAACGGTAAGTCTGGCGTGGTTTTGACCATAACAAGATTTGTAGAGGCATTCATTACGAACATTTTAAACCAAAAATCTTAATTCTAGGCCTACTAGTTTCCGAGAAAATGAAAATAAACCAAATTATGCCATACTTTTAGCTGAAAATATGTAAAAATATGTATGTTATTGTGCGATGCACATATTTTTTCTCAAAAACGGTAAGTCTGGCGTGGTTTTGACCATAACAAGATTTGTAGAGGCATTCATTACGAACATTTTAAACCAAAAATCTTAATTCTAGGCCTACTAGTTTCCGAGAAAATGAAAATAAACCAAATTATGCCATACTTTTAGCTGAAAATATGTAAAAATATGTATGTTATTGTGCGATGCACATATTTTTTCTCAAAAACGGTAAGTCTGGCGTGGTTTTGACCATAACAAGATTTGTAGAGGCATTCATTACGAACATTTTAAACCAAAAATCTTAATTCTAGGCCTACTAGTTTCCGAGAAAATGAAAATAAACCAAATTATGCCATACTTTTAGCTGAAAATATGTATGTTATTGTGCGATGCACATATTTTTTCTCAAAAACGGTAAGTCTGGCGTGGTTTTGACCATAACAAGATTTGTAGAGGCATTCATTACGAACATTTTAAACCAAAAATCTTAATTCTAGGCCTACTAGTTTCCGAGAAAATGAAAATAAACCAAATTATGCCATACTTTTAGCTGAAAATATGTATGTTATTGTGCGATGCACATATTTTTTCTCAAAAACGGTAAGTCTGGCGTGGTTTTGACCATAACAAGATTTGTAGAGGCATTCATTACGAACATTTTAAACCAAAAATCTTAATTCTAGGCCTACTAGTTTCCGAGAAAATGAAAATAAACCAAATTATGCCATACTTTTAGCTGAAAATATGTAAAAATATGTATGTTATTGTGCGATGCACATATTTTTTCTCAAAAACGGTAAGTCTGGCGTGGTTTTGACCATAACAAGATTTGTAGAGGCATTCATTACGAACATTTTAAACCAAAAATCTTAATTCTAGGCCTACTAGTTTCCGAGAAAATGAAAATAAACCAAATTATGCCATACTTTTAGCTGAAAATATGTATGTTATTGTGCGATGCACATATTTTTTCTCAAAAACGGTAAGTCTGGCGTGGTTTTGACCATAACAAGATTTGTAGAGGCATTCATTACGAACATTTTAAACCAAAAATCTTAATTCTAGGCCTACTAGTTTCCGAGAAAATGAAAATAAACCAAATTATGCCATACTTTTAGCTGAAAATATGTAAAAATATGTATGTTATTGTGCGATGCACATATTTTTTCTCAAAAACGGTAAGTCTGGCGTGGTTTTGACCATAACAAGATTTGTAGAGGCATTCATTACGAACATTTTAAACCAAAAATCTTAATTCTAGGCCTACTAGTTTCCGAGAAAATGAAAATAAACCAAATTATGCCATACTTTTAGCTGAAAATATGTATGTTATTGTGCGATGCACATATTTTTTCTCAAAAACGGTAAGTCTGGCGTGGTTTTGACCATAACAAGATTTGTAGAGGCATTCATTACGAACATTTTAAACCAAAAATCTTAATTCTAGGCCTACTAGTTTCCGAGAAAATGAAAATAAACCAAATTATGCCATACTTTTAGCTGAAAATATGTATGTTATTGTGCGATGCACATATTTTTTCTCAAAAACGGTAAGTCTGGCGTGGTTTTGACCATAACAAGATTTGTAGAGGCATTCATTACGAACATTTTAAACCAAAAATCTTAATTCTAGGCCTACTAGTTTCCGAGAAAATGAAAATAAACCAAATTATGCCATACTTTTAGCTGAAAATATGTAAAAATATGTATGTTATTGTGCGATGCACATATTTTTTCTCAAAAACGGTAAGTCTGGCGTGGTTTTGACCATAACAAGATTTGTAGAGGCATTCATTACGAATATTTTAAACCAAAAATCTTAATTCTAGGCCTACTAGTTTCCGAGAAAATGAAAATAAACCAAATTATGCCATACTTTTAGCTGAAAATATGTAAAAATATGTATGTTATTGTGCGATGCACATATTTTTTCTCAAAAACGGTAAGTCTGGCGTGGTTTTGACCATAACAAGATTTGTAGAGGCATTCATTACGAACATTTTAAACCAAAAATCTTAATTCTAGGCCTACTAGTTTCCGAGAAAATGAAAATAAACCAAATTATGCCATACTTTTAGCTGAAAATATGTATGTTATTGTGCGATGCACATATTTTTTCTCAAAAACGGTAAGTCTGGCGTGGTTTTGACCATAACAAGATTTGTAGAGGCATTCATTACGAACATTTTAAACCAAAAATCTTAATTCTAGGCCTACTAGTTTCCGAGAAAATGAAAATAAACCAAATTATGCCATACTTTTAGCTGAAAATATGTAAAAATATGTATGTTATTGTGCGATGCACATATTTTTTCTCAAAAACGGTAAGTCTGGCGTGGTTTTGACCATAACAAGATTTGTAGAGGCATTCATTACGAACATTTTAAACCAAAAATCTTAATTCTAGGCCTACTAGTTTCCGAGAAAATGAAAATAAACCAAATTATGCCATACTTTTAGCTGAAAATATGTATGTTATTGTGCGATGCACATATTTTTTCTCAAAAACGGTAAGTCTGGCGTGGTTTTGACCATAACAAGATTTGTAGAGGCATTCATTACGAACATTTTAAACCAAAAATCTTAATTCTAGGCCTACTAGTTTCCGAGAAAATGAAAATAAACCAAATTATGCCATACTTTTAGCTGAAAATATGTATGTTATTGTGCGATGCACATATTTTTTCTCAAAAACGGTAAGTCTGGCGTGGTTTTGACCATAACAAGATTTGTAGAGGCATTCATTACGAACATTTTAAACCAAAAATCTTAATTCTAGGCCTACTAGTTTCCGAGAAAATGAAAATAAACCAAATTATGCCATACTTTTAGCTGAAAATATGTATGTTATTGTGCGATGCACATATTTTTTCTCAAAAACGGTAAGTCTGGCGTGGTTTTGACCATAACAAGATTTGTAGAGGCATTCATTACGAACATTTTAAACCAAAAATCTTAATTCTAGGCCTACTAGTTTCCGAGAAAATGAAAATAAACCAAATTATGCCATACTTTTAGCTGAAAATATGTAAAAATATGTATGTTATTGTGCGATGCACATATTTTTTCTCAAAAACGGTAAGTCTGGCGTGGTTTTGACCATAACAAGATTTGTAGAGGCATTCATTACGAACATTTTAAACCAAAAATCTTAATTCTAGGCCTACTAGTTTCCGAGAAAATGAAAATAAACCAAATTATGCCATACTTTTAGCTGAAAATATGTATGTTATTGTGCGATGCACATATTTTTTCTCAAAAACGGTAAGTCTGGCGTGGTTTTGACCATAACAAGATTTGTAGAGGCATTCATTACGAACATTTTAAACCAAAAATCTTAATTCTAGGCCTACTAGTTTCCGAGAAAATGAAAATAAACCAAATTATGCCATACTTTTAGCTGAAAATATGTAAAAATATGTATGTTATTGTGCGATGCACATATTTTTTCTCAAAAACGGTAAGTCTGGCGTGGTTTTGACCATAACAAGATTTGTAGAGGCATTCATTACGAACATTTTAAACCAAAAATCTTAATTCTAGGCCTACTAGTTTCCGAGAAAATGAAAATAAACCAAATTATGCCATACTTTTAGCTGAAAATATGTATGTTATTGTGCGATGCACATATTTTTTCTCAAAAACGGTAAGTCTGGCGTGGTTTTGACCATAACAAGATTTGTAGAGGCATTCATTACGAACATTTTAAACCAAAAATCTTAATTCTAGGCCTACTAGTTTCCGAGAAAATGAAAATAAACCAAATTATGCCATACTTTTAGCTGAAAATATGTATGTTATTGTGCGATGCACATATTTTTTCTCAAAAACGGTAAGTCTGGCGTGGTTTTGACCATAACAAGATTTGTAGAGGCATTCATTACGAACATTTTAAACCAAAAATCTTAATTCTAGGCCTACTAGTTTCCGAGAAAATGAAAATAAACCAAATTATGCCATACTTTTAGCTGAAAATATGTATGTTATTGTGCGATGCACATATTTTTTCTCAAAAACGGTAAGTCTGGCGTGGTTTTGACCATAACAAGATTTGTAGAGGCATTCATTACGAACATTTTAAACCAAAAATCTTAATTCTAGGCCTACTAGTTTCCGAGAAAATGAAAATAAACCAAATTATGCCATACTTTTAGCTGAAAATATGTAAAAATATGTATGTTATTGTGCGATGCACATATTTTTTCTCAAAAACGGTAAGTCTGGCGTGGTTTTGACCATAACAAGATTTGTAGAAGCATTCATTACGAACATTTTAAACCAAAAATCTTAATTCTAGGCCTACTAGTTTCCGAGAAAATGAAAATAAACCAAATTATGCCATACTTTTAGCTGAAAATATGTAAAAATATGTATGTTATTGTGCGATGCACATATTTTTTCTCAAAAACGGTAAGTCTGGCGTGGTTTTGACCATAACAAGATTTGTAGAGGCATTCATTACGAACATTTTAAACCAAAAATCTTAATTCTAGGCCTACTAGTTTCCGAGAAAATGAAAATAAACCAAATTATGCCATACTTTTAGCTGAAAATATGTATGTTATTGTGCGATGCACATATTTTTTCTCAAAAACGGTAAGTCTGGCGTGATTTTGACCATAACAAGATTTGTAGAGGCATTCATTACGAACATTTTAAACCAAAAATCTTAATTCTAGGCCTACTAGTTTCCGAGAAAATGAAAATAAACCAAATTATGCCATACTTTTAGCTGAAAATATGTAAAAATATGTATGTTATTGTGCGATGCACATATTTTTTCTCAAAAACGGTAAGTCTGGCGTGGTTTTGACCATAACAAGATTTGTAGAGGCATTCATTACGAACATTTTAAACCAAAAATCTTAATTCTAGGCCTACTAGTTTCCGAGAAAATGAAAATAAACCAAATTATGCCATACTTTTAGCTGAAAATATGTATGTTATTGTGCGATGCACATATTTTTTCTCAAAAACGGTAAGTCTGGCGTGGTTTTGACCATAACAAGATTTGTAGAGGCATTCATTACGAACATTTTAAACCAAAAATCTTAATTCTAGGCCTACTAGTTTCCGAGAAAATGAAAATAAACCAAATTATGCCATACTTTTAGCTGAAAATATGTATGTTATTGTGCGATGCACATATTTTTTCTCAAAAACGGTAAGTCTGGCGTGGTTTTGACCATAACAAGATTTGTAGAGGCATTCATTACGAACATTTTAAACCAAAAATCTTAATTCTAGGCCTACTAGTTTCCGAGAAAATGAAAATAAACCAAATTATGCCATACTTTTAGCTGAAAATATGTATGTTATTGTGCGATGCACATATTTTTTCTCAAAAACGGTAAGTCTGGCGTGGTTTTGACCATAACAAGATTTGTAGAGGCATTCATTACGAACATTTTAAACCAAAAATCTTAATTCTAGGCCTACTAGTTTCCGAGAAAATGAAAATAAACCAAATTATGCCATACTTTTAGCTGAAAATATGTAAAAATATGTATGTTATTGTGCGATGCACATATTTTTTCTCAAAAACGGTAAGTCTGGCGTGGTTTTGACCATAACAAGATTTGTAGAGGCATTCATTACGAACATTTTAAACCAAAAATCTTAATTCTAGGCCTACTAGTTTCCGAGAAAATGAAAATAAACCAAATTATGCCATACTTTTAGCTGAAAATATGTATGTTATTGTGCGATGCACATATTTTTTCTCAAAAACGGTAAGTCTGGCGTGGTTTTGACCATAACAAGATTTGTAGAGGCATTCATTACGAACATTTTAAACCAAAAATCTTAATTCTAGGCCTACTAGTTTCCGAGAAAATGAAAATAAACCAAATTATGCCATACTTTTAGCTGAAAATATGTATGTTATTGTGCGATGCACATATTTTTTCTCAAAAACGGTAAGTCTGGCGTGGTTTTGACCATAACAAGATTTGTAGAGGCATTCATTACGAACATTTTAAACCAAAAATCTTAATTCTAGGCCTACCAGTTTCCGAGAAAATGAAAATAAACCAAATTATGCCATACTTTTAGCTGAAAATATGTAAAAATATGTATGTTATTGTGCGATGCACATATTTTTTCTCAAAAACGGTAAGTCTGGCGTGGTTTTGACCATAACAAGATTTGTAGAGGCATTCATTACGAACATTTTAAACCAAAAATCTTAATTCTAGGCCTACTAGTTTCCGAGAAAATGAAAATAAACCAAATTATGCCATACTTTTAGCTGAAAATATGTAAAAATATGTATGTTATTGTGCGATGCACATATTTTTTCTCAAAAACGGTAAGTCTGGCGTGGTTTTGACCATTACAAGATTTGTAGAGGCATTCATTACGAACATTTTAAACCAAAAATCTTAATTCTAGGCCTACTAGTTTCCGAGAAAATGAAAATAAACCAAATTATGCCATACTTTTAGCTGAAAATATGTATGTTATTGTGCGATGCACATATTTTTTCTCAAAAACGGTAAGTCTGGCGTGGTTTTGACCATAACAAGATTTGTAGAGGCATTCATTACGAACATTTTAAACCAAAAATCTTAATTCTAGGCCTACTAGTTTCCGAGAAAATGAAAATAAACCAAATTATGCCATACTTTTAGCTGAAAATATGTATGTTATTGTGCGATGCACATATTTTTTCTCAAAAACGGTAAGTCTGGCGTGGTTTTGACCATAACAAGATTTGTAGAGGCATTCATTACGAACATTTTAAACCAAAAATCTTAATTCTAGGCCTACCAGTTTCCGAGAAAATGAAAATAAACCAAATTATGCCATACTTTTAGCTGAAAATATGTAAAAATATGTATGTTATTGTGCGATGCACATATTTTTTCTCAAAAACGGTAAGTCTGGCGTGGTTTTGACCATAACAAGATTTGTAGAGGCATTCATTACGAACATTTTAAACCAAAAATCTTAATTCTAGGCCTACTAGTTTCCGAGAAAATGAAAATAAACCAAATTATGCCATACTTTTAGCTGAAAATATGTATGTTATTGTGCGATGCACATATTTTTTCTCAAAAACGGTAAGTCTGGCGTGGTTTTGACCATAACAAGATTTGTAGAGGCATTCATTACGAACATTTTAAACCAAAAATCTTAATTCTAGGCCTACTAGTTTCCGAGAAAATGAAAATAAACCAAATTATGCCATACTTTTAGCTGAAAATATGTATGTTATTGTGCGATGCACATATTTTTTCTCAAAAACGGTAAGTCTGGCGTGGTTTTGACCATAACAAGATTTGTAGAGGCATTCATTACGAACATTTTAAACCAAAAATCTTAATTCTAGGCCTACTAGTTTCCGAGAAAATGAAAATAAACCAAATTATGCCATACTTTTAGCTGAAAATATGTATGTTATTGTGCGATGCACATATTTTTTCTCAAAAACGGTAAGTCTGGCGTGGTTTTGACCATAACAAGATTTGTAGAGGCATTCATTACGAACATTTTAAACCAAAAATCTTAATTCTAGGCCTACCAGTTTCCGAGAAAATGAAAATAAACCAAATTATGCCATACTTTTAGCTGAAAATATGTAAAAATATGTATGTTATTGTGCGATGCACATATTTTTTCTCAAAAACGGTAAGTCTGGCGTGGTTTTGACCATAACAAGATTTGTAGAGGCATTCATTACGAACATTTTAAACCAAAAATCTTAATTCTAGGCCTACTAGTTTCCGAGAAAATGAAAATAAACCAAATTATGCCATACTTTTAGCTGAAAATATGTATGTTATTGTGCGATGCACATATTTTTTCTCAAAAACGGTAAGTCTGGCGTGGTTTTGACCATAACAAGATTTGTAGAGGCATTCATTACGAACATTTTAAACCAAAAATCTTAATTCTAGGCCTACTAGTTTCCGAGAAAATGAAAATAAACCAAATTATGCCATACTTTTTGCTGAAAATATGTATGTTATTGTGCGATGCACATATTTTTTCTCAAAAACGGTAAGTCTGGCGTGGTTTTGACCATAACAAGATTTGTAGAGGCATTCATTACGAACATTTTAAACCAAAAATCTTAATTCTAGGCCTACTAGTTTCCGAGAAAATGAAAATAAACCAAATTATGCCATACTTTTAGCTGAAAATATGTATGTTATTGTGCGATGCACATATTTTTTCTCAAAAACGGTAAGTCTGGCGTGGTTTTGACCATAACAAGATTTGTAGAGGCATTCATTACGAACATTTTAAACCAAAAATCTTAATTCTAGGCCTACTAGTTTCCGAGAAAATGAAAATAAACCAAATTATGCCATACTTTTAGCTGAAAATATGTAAAAATATGTATGTTATTGTGCGATGCACATATTTTTTCTCAAAAACGGTAAGTCTGGCGTGGTTTTGACCATAACAAGATTTTTAGAGGCATTCATTACGAACATTTTAAACCAAAAATCTTAATTCTAGGCCTACCAGTTTCCGAGAAAATGAAAATAAACCAAATTATGCCATACTTTTAGCTGAAAATATGTAAAAATATGTATGTTATTGTGCGATGCACATATTTTTTCTCAAAAACGGTAAGTCTGGCGTGGTTTTGACCATAACAAGATTTGTAGAGGCATTCATTACGAACATTTTAAACCAAAAATCTTAATTCTAGGCCTACTAGTTTCCGAGAAAATGAAAATAAACCAAATTATGCCATACTTTTAGCTGAAAATATGTATGTTATTGTGCGATGCACATATTTTTTCTCAAAAACGGTAAGTCTGGCGTGGTTTTGACCATAACAAGATTTGTAGAGGCATTCATTACGAACATTTTAAACCAAAAATCTTAATTCTAGGCCTACTAGTTTCCGAGAAAATGAAAATAAACCAAATTATGCCATACTTTTAGCTGAAAATATGTAAAAATATGTATGTTATTGTGCGATGCACATATTTTTTCTCAAAAACGGTAAGTCTGGCGTGGTTTTGACCATAACAAGATTTGTAGAGGCATTCATTACGAACATTTTAAACCAAAAATCTTAATTCTAGGCCTACTAGTTTCCGAGAAAATGAAAATAAACCAAATTATGCCATACTTTTAGCTGAAAATATGTATGTTATTGTGCGATGCACATATTTTTTCTCAAAAACGGTAAGTCTGGCGTGGTTTTGACCATAACAAGATTTGTAGAGGCATTCATTACGAACATTTTAAACCAAAAATCTTAATTCTAGGCCTACTAGTTTCCGAGAAAATGAAAATAAACCAAATTATGCCATACTTTTAGCTGAAAATATGTATGTTATTGTGCGATGCACATATTTTTTCTCAAAAACGGTAAGTCTGGCGTGGTTTTGACCATAACAAGATTTGTAGAGGCATTCATTACGAACATTTTAAACCAAAAATCTTAATTCTAGGCCTACTAGTTTCCGAGAAAATGAAAATAAACCAAATTATGCCATACTTTTAGCTGAAAATATGTAAAAATATGTATGTTATTGTGCGATGCACATATTTTTTCTCAAAAACGGTAAGTCTGGCGTGGTTTTGACCATAACAAGATTTGTAGAGGCATTCATTACGAGCATTTTAAACCAAAAATCTTAATTCTAGGCCTACTAGTTTCCGAGAAAATGAAAATAAACCAAATTATGCCATACTTTTAGCTGAAAATATGTAAAAATATGTATGTTATTGTGCGATGCACATATTTTTTCTCAAAAACGGTAAGTCTGGCGTGGTTTTGACCATAACAAGATTTGTAGAGGCATTCATTACGAACATTTTAAACCAAAAATCTTAATTCTAGGCCTACTAGTTTCCGAGAAAATGAAAATAAACCAAATTATGCCATACTTTTAGCTGAAAATATGTATGTTATTGTGCGATGCACATATTTTTTCTCAAAAACGGTAAGTCTGGCGTGGTTTTGACCATAACAAGATTTGTAGAGGCATTCATTACGAACATTTTAAACCAAAAATCTTAATTCTAGGCCTACTAGTTTCCGAGAAAATGAAAATAAACCAAATTATGCCATACTTTTAGCTGAAAATATGTAAAAATATGTATGTTATTGTGCGATGCACATATTTTTTCTAGGCCTACTAGTTTCCGAGAAAATGAAAATAAACCAAATTATGCCATACTTTTAGCTGAAAATATGTATGTTATTGTGCGATGCACATATTTTTTCTCAAAAACGGTAAGTCTGGCGTGGTTTTGACCATAACAAGATTTGTAGAGGCATTCATTACGAACATTTTAAACCAAAAATCTTAATTCTAGGCCTACTAGTTTCCGAGAAAATGAAAATAAACCAAATTATGCCATACTTTTAGCTGAAAATATGTATGTTATTGTGCGATGCACATATTTTTTCTCAAAAACGGTAAGTCTGGCGTGATTTTGACCATAACAAGATTTGTAGAGGCGTTCATTACGAACATTTTAAACCAAAAATCTTAATTCTAGGCCTACTAGTTTCCGAGAAAATGAAAATAAACCAAATTATGCCATACTTTTAGCTGAAAATATGTATGTTATTGTGCGATGCACATATTTTTTCTCAAAAACGGTAAGTCTGGCGTGGTTTTGACCATAACAAGATTTGTAGAGGCATTCATTACGAACATTTTAAACCAAAAATCTTAATTCTAGGCCTACTAGTTTCCGAGAAAATGAAAATAAACCAAATTATGCCATACTTTTAGCTGAAAATATGTATGTTATTGTGCGATGCACATATTTTTTCTCAAAAACGGTAAGTCTGGCGTGGTTTTGACCATAACAAGATTTGTAGAGGCATTCATTACGAACATTTTAAACCAAAAATCTTAATTCTAGGCCTACTAGTTTCCGAGAAAATGAAAATAAACCAAATTATGCCATACTTTTAGCTGAAAATATGTAAAAATATGTATGTTATTGTGCGATGCACATATTTTTTCTCAAAAACGGTAAGTCTGGCGTGGTTTTGACCATAACAAGATTTGTAGAGGCATTCATTACGAACATTTTAAACCAAAAATCTTAATTCTAGGCCTACTAGTTTCCGAGAAAATGAAAATAAACCAAATTATGCCATACTTTTAGCTGAAAATATGTATGTTATTGTGCGATGCACATATTTTTTCTCAAAAACGGTAAGTCTGGCGTGGTTTTGACCATAACAAGATTTGTAGAGGCATTCATTACGAACATTTTAAACCAAAAATCTTAATTCTAGGCCTACTAGTTTCCGAGAAAATGAAAATAAACCAAATTATGCCATACTTTTAGCTGAAAATATGTAAAAATATGTATGTTATTGTGCGATGCACATATTTTTTCTCAAAAACGGTAAGTCTGGCGTGGTTTTGACCATAACAAGATTTGTAGAGGCATTCATTACGAACATTTTAAACCAAAAATCTTAATTCTAGGCCTACTAGTTTCCGAGAAAATGAAAATAAACCAAATTATGCCATACTTTTAGCTGAAAATATGTAAAAATATGTATGTTATTGTGCGATGCACATATTTTTTCTCAAAAACGGTAAGTCTGGCGTGGTTTTGACCATAACAAGATTTGTAGAGGCATTCATTACGAACATTTTAAACCAAAAATCTTAATTCTAGGCCTACTAGTTTCCGAGAAAATGAAAATAAACCAAATTATGCCATACTTTTAGCTGAAAATATGTAAAAATATGTATGTTATTGTGCGATGCACATATTTTTTCTCAAAAACGGTAAGTCTGGCGTGGTTTTGACCATAACAAGATTTGTAGAGGCATTCATTACGAACATTTTAAACCAAAAATCTTAATTCTAGGCCTACTAGTTTCCGAGAAAATGAAAATAAACCAAATTATGCCATACTTTTAGCTGAAAATATGTAAAAATATGTATGTTATTGTGCGATGCACATATTTTTTCTAGGCCTACTAGTTTCCGAGAAAATGAAAATAAACCAAATTATGCCATACTTTTAGCTGAAAATATATATGTTATTGTGCGATGCACATATTTTTTCTCAAAAACGGTAAGTCTGGCGTGGTTTTGACCATAACAAGATTTGTAGAGGCATTCATTACGAACATTTTAAACCAAAAATCTTAATTCTAGGCCTACTAGTTTCCGAGAAAATGAAAATAAACCAAATTATGCCATACTTTTAGCTGAAAATATGTATGTTATTGTGCGATGCACATATTTTTTCTCAAAAACGGTAAGTCTGGCGTGGTTTTGACCATAACAAGATTTGTAGAGGCGTTCATTACGAACATTTTAAACCAAAAATCTTAATTCTAGGCCTACTAGTTTCCGAGAAAATGAAAATAAACCAAATTATGCCATACTTTTAGCTGAAAATATGTATGTTATTGTGCGATGCACATATTTTTTCTCAAAAACGGTAAGTCTGGCGTGGTTTTGACCATAACAAGATTTGTAGAGGCATTCATTACGAACATTTTAAACCAAAAATCTTAATTCTAGGCCTACTAGTTTCCGAGAAAATGAAAATAAACCAAATTATGCCATACTTTTAGCTGAAAATATGTATGTTATTGTGCGATGCACATATTTTTTCTCAAAAACGGTAAGTCTGGCGTGGTTTTGACCATAACAAGATTTGTAGAGGCATTCATTACGAACATTTTAAACCAAAAATCTTAATTCTAGGCCTACTAGTTTCCGAGAAAATGAAAATAAACCAAATTATGCCATACTTTTAGCTGAAAATATGTAAAAATATGTATGTTATTGTGCGATGCACATATTTTTTCTCAAAAACGGTAAGTCTGGCGTGGTTTTGACCATAACAAGATTTGTAGAGGCATTCATTACGAACATTTTAAACCAAAAATCTTAATTCTAGGCCTACTAGTTTCCGAGAAAATGAAAATAAACCAAATTATGCCATACTTTTAGCTGAAAATATGTATGTTATTGTGCGATGCACATATTTTTTCTCAAAAACGGTAAGTCTGGCGTGGTTTTGACCATAACAAGATTTGTAGAGGCATTCATTACGAACATTTTAAACCAAAAATCTTAATTCTAGGCCTACTAGTTTCCGAGAAAATGAAAATAAACCAAATTATGCCATACTTTTAGCTGAAAATATGTAAAAATATGTATGTTATTGTGCGATGCACATATTTTTTCTCAAAAACGGTAAGTCTGGCGTGGTTTTGACCATAACAAGATTTGTAGAGGCATTCATTACGAACATTTTAAACCAAAAATCTTAATTCTAGGCCTACTAGTTTCCGAGAAAATGAAAATAAACCAAATTATGCCATACTTTTAGCTGAAAATATGTAAAAATATGTATGTTATTGTGCGATGCACATATTTTTTCTCAAAAACGGTAAGTCTGGCGTGGTTTTGACCATAACAAGATTTGTAGAGGCATTCATTACGAACATTTTAAACCAAAAATCTTAATTCTAGGCCTACTAGTTTCCGAGAAAATGAAAATAAACCAAATTATGCCATACTTTTAGCTGAAAATATGTAAAAATATGTATGTTATTGTGCGATGCACATATTTTTTCTCAAAAACGGTAAGTCTGGCGTGGTTTTGACCATAACAAGATTTGTAGAGGCATTCATTACGAACATTTTAAACCAAAAATCTTAATTCTAGGCCTACTAGTTTCCGAGAAAATGAAAATAAACCAAATTATGCCATACTTTTAGCTGAAAATATGTAAAAATATGTATGTTATTGTGCGATGCACATATTTTTTCTCAAAAACGGTAAGTCTGGCGTGGTTTTGACCATAACAAGATTTGTAGAGGCATTCATTACGAACATTTTAAACCAAAAATCTTAATTCTAGGCCTACTAGTTTCCGAGAAAATGAAAATAAACCAAATTATGCCATACTTTTAGCTGAAAATATGTATGTTATTGTGCGATGCACATATTTTTTCTCAAAAACGGTAAGTCTGGCGTGGTTTTGACCATAACAAGATTTGTAGAGGCATTCATTACGAACATTTTAAACCAAAAATCTTAATTCTAGGCCTACTAGTTTCCGAGAAAATGAAAATAAACCAAATTATGCCATACTTTTAGCTGAAAATATGTAAAAATATGTATGTTATTGTGCGATGCACATATTTTTTCTCAAAAACGGTAAGTCTGGCGTGCTTTTGACCACAACAAGATTTGTAGAGGCATTCATTACGAACATTTTAAACCAAAAATCTTAATTCTAGGCCTACTAGTTTCCGAGAAAATGAAAATAAACCAAATTATGCCATACTTTTAGCTGAAAATATGTAAAAATATGTATGTTATTGTGCGATGCACATATTTTTTCTCAAAAACGGTAAGTCTGGCGTGGTTTTGACCATAACAAGATTTGTAGAGGCATTCATTACGAACATTTTAAACCAAAAATCTTAGTTCTAGGCCTACTAGTTTCCGAGAAAATGAAAATAAACCAAATTATGCCATACTTTTAGCTGAAAATATGTAAAAATATGTATGTTATTGTGCGATGCACATATTTTTTCTCAAAAACGGTAAGTCTGGCGTGGTTTTGACCATAACAAGATTTGTAGAGGCATTCATTACGAACATTTTAAACCAAAAATCTTAATTCTAGGCCTACTAGTTTCCGAGAAAATGAAAATAAACCAAATTATGCCATACTTTTAGCTGAAAATATGTATGTTATTGTGCGATGCACATATTTTTTCTCAAAAACGGTAAGTCTGGCGTGGTTTTGACCATAACAAGATTTGTAGAGGCATTCATTACGAACATTTTAAACCAAAAATCTTAATTCTAGGCCTACTAGTTTCCGAGAAAATGAAAATAAACCAAATTATGCCATACTTTTAGCTGAAAATATGTAAAAATATGTATGTTATTGTGCGATGCACATATTTTTTCTCAAAAACGGTAAGTCTGGCGTGGTTTTGACCATAACAAGATTTGTAGAGGCATTCATTACGAACATTTTAAACCAAAAATCTTAATTCTAGGCCTACTAGTTTCCGAGAAAATGAAAATAAACCAAATTATGCCATACTTTTAGCTGAAAATATGTAAAAATATGTATGTTATTGTGCGATGCACATATTTTTTCTCAAAAACGGTAAGTCTGGCGTGGTTTTGACCATAACAAGATTTGTAGAGGCATTCATTACGAACATTTTAAACCAAAAATCTTAATTCTAGGCCTACTAGTTTCCGAGAAAATGAAAATAAACCAAATTATGCCATACTTTTAGCTGAAAATATGTATGTTATTGTGCGATGCACATATTTTTTCTCAAAAACGGTAAGTCTGGAGTGGTTTTGACCATAACAAGATTTGTAGAGGCATTCATTACGAACATTTTAAACCAAAAATCTTAATTCTAGGCCTACTAGTTTCCGAGAAAATGAAAATAAACCAAATTATGCCATACTTTTAGCTGAAAATATGTATGTTATTGTGCGATGCACATATTTTTTCTCAAAAACGGTAAGTCTGGCGTGGTTTTGACCATAACAAGATTTGTAGAGGCATTCATTACGAACATTTTAAACCAAAAATCTTAATTCTAGGCCTACTAGTTTCCGAGAAAATGAAAATAAACCAAATTATGCCATACTTTTAGCTGAAAATATGTAAAAATATGTATGTTATTGTGCGATGCACATATTTTTTCTCAAAAACGGTAAGTCTGGCGTGGTTTTGACCATAACAAGATTTGTAGAGGCATTCATTACGAACATTTTAAACCAAAAATCTTAATTCTAGGCCTACTAGTTTCCGAGAAAATGAAAATAAACCAAATTATGCCATACTTTTAGCTGAAAATATGTAAAAATATGTATGTTATTGTGCGATGCACATATTTTTTCTCAAAAACGGTAAGTCTGGCGTGGTTTTGACCATAACAAGACTTGTAGAGGCATTCATTACGAACATTTTAAACCAAAAATCTTAATTCTAGGCCTACTAGTTTCCGAGAAAATGAAAATAAACCAAATTATGCCATACTTTTAGCTGAAAATATGTAAAAATATGTATGTTATTGTGCGATGCACATATTTTTTCTCAAAAACGGTAAGTCTGGCGTGGTTTTGACCATAACAAGATTTGTAGAGGCATTCATTACGAACATTTTAAACCAAAAATCTTAATTCTAGGCCTACTAGTTTCCGAGAAAATGAAAATAAACCAAATTATGCCATACTTTTAGCTGAAAATATGTATGTTATTGTGCGATGCACATATTTTTTCTCAAAAACGGTAAGTCTGGCGTGGTTTTGACCATAACAAGATTTGTAGAGGCATTCATTACGAACATTTTAAACCAAAAATCTTAATTCTAGGCCTACTAGTTTCCGAGAAAATGAAAATAAACCAAATTATGCCATACTTTTAGCTGAAAATATGTATGTTATTGTGCGATGCACATATTTTTTCTCAAAAACGGTAAGTCTGGCGTGGTTTTGACCATAACAAGATTTGTAGAGGCATTCATTACGAACATTTTAAACCAAAAATCTTAATTCTAGGCCTACTAGTTTCCGAGAAAATGAAAATAAACCAAATTATGCCATACTTTTAGCTGAAAATATGTAAAAATATGTATGTTATTGTGCGATGCACATATTTTTTCTCAAAAACGGTAAGTCTGGCGTGGTTTTGACCATAACAAGATTTGTAGAGGCATTCATTACGAACATTTTAAACCAAAAATCTTAATTCTAGGCCTACTAGTTTCCGAGAAAATGAAAATAAACCAAATTATGCCATACTTTTAGCTGAAAATATGTATGTTATTGTGCGATGCACATATTTTTTCTCAAAAACGGTAAGTCTGGCGTGGTTTTGACCATAACAAGATTTGTAGAGGCATTCATTACGAACATTTTAAACCAAAAATCTTAATTCTAGGCCTACTAGTTTCCGAGAAAATGAAAATAAACCAAATTATGCCATACTTTTAGCTGAAAATATGTAAAAATATGTATGTTATTGTGCGATGCACATATTTTTTCTCAAAAACGGTAAGTCTGGCGTGGTTTTGACCATAACAAGATTTGTAGAGGCATTCATTACGAACATTTTAAACCAAAAATCTTAATTCTAGGCCTACTAGTTTCCGAGAAAATGAAAATAAACCAAATTATGCCATACTTTTAGCTGAAAATATGTATGTTATTGTGCGATGCACATATTTTTTCTCAAAAACGGTAAGTCTGGCGTGGTTTTGACCATAACAAGATTTGTAGAGGCATTCATTACGAACATTTTAAACCAAAAATCTTAATTCTAGGCCTACTAGTTTCCGAGAAAATGAAAATAAACCAAATTATGCCATACTTTTAGCTGAAAATATGTAAAAATATGTATGTTATTGTGCGATGCACATATTTTTTCTCAAAAACGGTAAGTCTGGCGTGGTTTTGACCATAACAAGATTTGTAGAGGCATTCATTACGAACATTTTAAACCAAAAATCTTAATTCTAGGCCTACTAGTTTCCGAGAAAATGAAAATAAACCAAATTATGCCATACTTTTAGCTGAAAATATGTAAAAATATGTATGTTATTGTGCGATGCACATATTTTTTCTCAAAAACGGTAAGTCTGGCGTGGTTTTGACCATAACAAGATTTGTAGAGGCATTCATTACGAACATTTTAAACCAAAAATCTTAATTCTAGGCCTACTAGTTTCCGAGAAAATGAAAATAAACCAAATTATGCCATACTTTTAGCTGAAAATATGTAAAAATATGTATGTTATTGTGCGATGCACATATTTTTTCTCAAAAACGGTAAGTCTGGCGTGGTTTTGACCATAACAAGATTTGTAGAGGCATTCATTACGAACATTTTAAACCAAAAATCTTAATTCTAGGCCTACTAGTTTCCGAGAAAATGAAAATAAACCAAATTATGCCATACTTTTAGCTGAAAATATGTAAAAATATGTATGTTATTGTGCGATGCACATATTTTTTCTCAAAAACGGTAAGTCTGGCGTGGTTTTGACCATAACAAGATTTGTAGAGGCATTCATTACGAACATTTTAAACCAAAAATCTTAATTCTAGGCCTACTAGTTTCCGAGAAAATGAAAATAAACCAAATTATGCCATACTTTTAGCTGAAAATATGTAAAAATATGTATGTTATTGTGCGATGCACATATTTTTTCTCAAAAACGGTAAGTCTGGCGTGGTTTTGACCATAACAAGATTTGTAGAGGCATTCATTACGAACATTTTAAACCAAAAATCTTAATTCTAGGCCTACTAGTTTCCGAGAAAATGAAAATAAACCAAATTATGCCATACTTTTAGCTGAAAATATGTATGTTATTGTGCGATGCACATATTTTTTCTCAAAAACGGTAAGTCTGGCGTGGTTTTGACCATAACAAGATTTGTAGAGGCATTCATTACGAACATTTTAAACCAAAAATCTTAATTCTAGGCCTACTAGTTTCCGAGAAAATGAAAATAAACCAAATTATGCCATACTTTTAGCTGAAAATATGTATGTTATTGTGCGATGCACATATTTTTTCTCAAAAACGGTAAGTCTGGCGTGGTTTTGACCATAACAAGATTTGTAGAGGCATTCATTACGAACATTTTAAATCAAAAATCTTAATTCTAGGCCTACTAGTTTCCGAGAAAATGAAAATAAACCAAATTATGCCATACTTTTAGCTGAAAATATGTATGTTATTGTGCGATGCACATATTTTTTCTCAAAAACGGTAAGTCTGGCGTGGTTTTGACCATAACAAGATTTGTAGAGGCATTCATTACGAACATTTTAAACCAAAAATCTTAATTCTAGGCCTACTAGTTTCCGAGAAAATGAAAATAAACCAAATTATGCCATACTTTTAGCTGAAAATATGTAAAAATATGTATGTTATTGTGCGATGCACATATTTTTTCTCAAAAACGGTAAGTCTGGCGTGGTTTTGACCATAACAAGATTTGTAGAGGCATTCATTACGAACATTTTAAACCAAAAATCTTAATTCTAGGCCTACTAGTTTCCGAGAAAATGAAAATAAACCAAATTATGCCATACTTTTAGCTGAAAATATGTATGTTATTGTGCGATGCACATATTTTTTCTCAAAAACGGTAAGTCTGGCGTGGTTTTGACCATAACAAGATTTGTAGAGGCATTCATTACGAACATTTTAAACCAAAAATCTTAATTCTAGGCCTACTAGTTTCCGAGAAAATGAAAATAAACCAAATTATGCCATACTTTTAGCTGAAAATATGTAAAAATATGTATGTTATTGTGCGATGCACATATTTTTTCTCAAAAACGGTAAGTCTGGCGTGGTTTTGACCATAACAAGATTTGTAGAGGCATTCATTACAAACATTTTAAACCAAAAATCTTAATTCTAGGCCTACTAGTTTCCGAGAAAATGAAAATAAACCAAATTATGCCATACTTTTAGCTGAAAATATGTAAAAATATGTATGTTATTGTGCGATGCACATATTTTTTCTCAAAAACGGTAAGTCTGGCGTGGTTTTGACCATAACAAGATTTGTAGAGGCATTCATTACGAACATTTTAAACCAAAAATCTTAATTCTAGGCCTACTAGTTTCCGAGAAAATGAAAATAAACCAAATTATGCCATACTTTTAGCTGAAAATATGTAAAAATATGTATGTTATTGTGCGATGCACATATTTTTTCTCAAAAACGGTAAGTCTGGCGTGGTTTTGACCATAACAAGATTTGTAGAGGCATTCATTACGAGCATTTTAAACCAAAAATCTTAATTCTAGGCCTACTAGTTTCCGAGAAAATGAAAATAAACCAAATTATGCCATACTTTTAGCTGAAAATATGTATGTTATTGTGCGATGCACATATTTTTTCTCAAAAACGGTAAGTCTGGCGTGGTTTTGACCATAACAAGATTTGTAGAGGCATTCATTACGAACATTTTAAACCAAAAATCTTAATTCTAGGCCTACTAGTTTCCGAGAAAATGAAAATAAACCAAATTATGCCATACTTTTAGCTGAAAATATGTAAAAATATGTATGTTATTGTGCGATGCACATATTTTTTCTCAAAAACGGTAAGTCTGGCGTGGTTTTGACCATAACAAGATTTGTAAAGGCATTCATTACGAACATTTTAAACCAAAAATCTTAATTCTAGGCCTACTAGTTTCCGAGAAAATGAAAATAAACCAAATTATGCCATACTTTTAGCTGAAAATATGTATGTTATTGTGCGATGCACATATTTTTTCTCAAAAACGGTAAGTCTGGCGTGGTTTTGACCGTAACAAGATTTGTAGAGGCATTCATTACGAACATTTTAAACCAAAAATCTTAATTCTAGGCCTACTAGTTTCCGAGAAAATGAAAATAAACCAAATTATGCCATACTTTTAGCTGAAAATATGTAAAAATATGTATGTTATTGTGCGATGCACATATTTTTTCTCAAAAACGGTAAGTCTGGCGTGGTTTTGACCATAACAAGATTTGTAGAGGCATTCATTACGAACATTTTAAACCAAAAATCTTAATTCTAGGCCTACTAGTTTCCGAGAAAATGAAAATAAACCAAATTATGCCATACTTTTAGCTGAAAATATGTATGTTATTGTGCGATGCACATATTTTTTCTCAAAAACGGTAAGTCTGGCGTGGTTTTGACCATAACAAGATTTGTAGAGGCATTCATTACGAACATTTTAAACCAAAAATCTTAATTCTAGGCCTACTAGTTTCCGAGAAAATGAAAATAAACCAAATTATGCCATACTTTTAGCTGAAAATATGTAAAAATATGTATGTTATTGTGCGATGCACATATTTTTTCTCAAAAACGGTAAGTCTGGCGTGGTTTTGACCATAACAAGATTTGTAGAGGCATTCATTACGAACATTTTAAACCAAAAATCTTAATTCTAGGCCTACTAGTTTCCGAGAAAATGAAAATAAACCAAATTATGCCATACTTTTAGCTGAAAATATGTATGTTATTGTGCGATGCACATATTTTTTCTCAAAAACGGTAAGTCTGGCGTGGTTTTGACCATAACAAGATTTGTAGAGGCATTCATTACGAACATTTTAAACCAAAAATCTTAATTCTAGGCCTACTAGTTTCCGAGAAAATGAAAATAAACCAAATTATGCCATACTTTTAGCTGAAAATATGTATGTTATTGTGCGATGCACATATTTTTTCTCAAAAACGGTAAGTCTGGCGTGGTTTTGACCATAACAAGATTTGTAGAGGCATTCATTACGAACATTTTAAACCAAAAATCTTAATTCTAGGCCTACTAGTTTCCGAGAAAATGAAAATAAACCAAATTATGCCATACTTTTAGCTGAAAATATGTAAAAATATGTATGTTATTGTGCGATGCACATATTTTTTCTCAAAAACGGTAAGTCTGGCGTGGTTTTGACCATAACAAGATTTGTAGAGGCATTCATTACGAACATTTTAAACCAAAAATCTTAATTCTAGGCCTACTAGTTTCCGAGAAAATGAAAATAAACCAAATTATGCCATACTTTTAGCTGAAAATATGTAAAAATATGTATGTTATTGTGCGATGCACATATTTTTTCTCAAAAACGGTAAGTCTGGCGTGGTTTTGACCATAACAAGATTTGTAGAGGCATTCATTACGAACATTTTAAACCAAAAATCTTAATTCTAGGCCTACTAGTTTCCGAGAAAATGAAAATAAACCAAATTATGCCATACTTTTAGCTGAAAATATGTAAAAATATGTATGTTATTGTGCGATGCACATATTTTTTCTCAAAAACGGTAAGTCTGGCGTGGTTTTGACCATAACAAGATTTGTAGAGGCATTCATTACGAACATTTTAAACCAAAAATCTTAATTCTAGGCCTACTAGTTTCCGAGAAAATGAAAATAAACCAAATTATGCCATACTTTTAGCTGAAAATATGTAAAAATATGTATGTTATTGTGCGATACACATATTTTTTCTCAAAAACGGTAAATCTGGCGTGGTTTTGACCATAACAAGATTTGTAGAGGCATTCATTACGAACATTTTAAACCAAAAATCTTAATTCTAGGCCTACTAGTTTCCGAGAAAATGAAAATAAACCAAATTATGCCATACTTTTAGCTGAAAATATGTAAAAATATGTATGTTATTGTGCGATGCACATATTTTTTCTCAAAAACGGTAAGTCTGGCGTGGTTTTGACCATAACAAGATTTGTAGAGGCATTCATTACGAACATTTTAAACCAAAAATCTTAATTCTAGGCCTACTAGTTTCCGAGAAAATGAAAATAAACCAAATTATGCCATACTTTTAGCTGAAAATATGTAAAAATATGTATGTTATTGTGCGATGCACATATTTTTTCTCAAAAACGGTAAGTCTGGCGTGGTTTTGACCATAACAAGATTTGTAGAGGCATTCATTACGAACATTTTAAACCAAAAATCTTAATTCCAGGCATACTAGTTTCCGAGAAAATGAAAATAAACCAAATTATGCCATACTTTTAGCTGAAAATATGTATGTTATTGTGCGATGCACATATTTTTTCTCAAAAACGGTAAGTCTGGCGTGGTTTTGACCATAACAAGATTTGTAGAGGCATTCATTACGAACATTTTAAACCAAAAATCTTAATTCTAGGCCTACTAGTTTCCGAGAAAATGAAAATAAACCAAATTATGCCATACTTTTAGCTGAAAATATGTATGTTATTGTGCGATGCACAAATTTTTTCTCAAAAACGGTAAGTCTGGCGTGGTTTTGACCATAACAAGATTTGTAGAGGCATTCATTACGAACATTTTTAACCAAAAATCTTAATTCTAGGCCTACTAGTTTCCGAGAAAATGAAAATAAACCAAATTATGCCATACTTTTAGCTGAAAATATGTAAAAATATGTATGTTATTGTGCGATGCACATATTTTTTCTCAAAAACGGTAAGTCTGGCGTGGTTTTGACCATAACAAGATTTGTAGAGGCATTCATTACGAACATTTTAAACCAAAAATCTTAATTCTAGGCCTACTAGTTTCCGAGAAAATGAAAATAAACCAAATTATGCAGTACTTTTAGCTGAAAATATGTAAAAATATGTATGTTATTGTGCGATGCACATATTTTTTCTCAAAAACGGTAAGTCTGGCGTGGTTTTGACCATAACAAGATTTGTAGAGGCATTCATTACGAACATTTTAAACCAAAAATCTTAATTCTAGGCCTACTAGTTTCCGAGAAAATGAAAATAAACCAAATTATGCCATACTTTTAGCTGAAAATATGTAAAAATATGTATGTTATTGTGCGATGCACATATTTTTTCTCAAAAACGGTAAGTCTGGCGTGGTTTTGACCATAACAAGATTTGTAGAGGCATTCATTACGAACATTTTAAACCAAAAATCTTAATTCTAGGCCTACTAGTTTCCGAGAAAATGAAAATAAACCAAATTATGCCATACTTTTAGCTGAAAATATGTAAAAATATGTATGTTATTGTGCGATGCACATATTTTTTCTCAAAAACGGTAAGTCTGGCGTGGTTTTGACCATAACAAGATTTGTAGAGGCATTCATTACGAACATTTTAAACCAAAAATCTTAATTCTAGGCCTACTAGTTTCCGAGAAAATGAAAATAAACCAAATTATGCCATACTTTTAGCTGAAAATATGTATGTTATTGTGCGATGCACATATTTTTTCTCAAAAACGGTAAGTCTGGCGTGGTTTTGACCATAACAAGATTTGTAGAGGCATTCATTACGAACATTTTAAACCAAAAATCTTAATTCTAGGCCTACTAGTTTCCGAGAAAATGAAAATAAACCAAATTATGCCATACTTTTAGCTGAAAATATGTATGTTATTGTGCGATGCACATATTTTTTCTCAAAAACGGTAAGTCTGGCGTGGTTTTGACCATAACAAGATTTGTAGAGGCATTCATTACGAACATTTTAAACCAAAAATCTTAATTCTAGGCCTACTAGTTTCCGAGAAAATGAAAATAAACCAAATTATGCCATACTTTTAGCTGAAAATATGTAAAAATATGTATGTTATTGTGCGATGCACATATTTTTTCTCAAAAACGGTAAGTCTGGCGTGGTTTTGACCATAACAAGATTTGTAGAGGCATTCATTACGAACATTTTAAACCAAAAATCTTAATTCTAGGCCTACTAGTTTCCGAGAAAATGAAAATAAACCAAATTATGCCATACTTTTAGCTGAAAATATGTAAAAATATGTATGTTATTGTGCGATGCACATATTTTTTCTCAAAAACGGTAAGTCTGGCGTGGTTTTGACCATAACAAGATTTGTAGAGGCATTCATTACGAACATTTTAAACCAAAAATCTTAATTCTAGGCCTACTAGTTTCCGAGAAAATGAAAATAAACCAAATTATGCCATACTTTTAGCTGAAAATATGTAAAAATATGTATGTTATTGTGCGATGCACATATTTTTTCTCAAAAACGGTAAGTCTGGCGTGGTTTTGACCATAACAAGATTTGTAGAGGCATTCATTACGAACATTTTAAACCAAAAATCTTAATTCTAGGCCTACTAGTTTCCGAGAAAATGAAAATAAACCAAATTATGCCATACTTTTAGCTGAAAATATGTAAAAATATGTATGTTATTGTGCGATGCACATATTTTTTCTCAAAAACGGTAAGTCTGGCGTGGTTTTGACCATAACAAGATTTGTAGAGGCATTCATTACGAACATTTTAAACCAAAAATCTTAATTCTAGGCCTACTAGTTTCCGAGAAAATGAAAATAAACCAAATTATGCCATACTTTTAGCTGAAAATATGTATGTTATTGTGCGATGCACATATTTTTTCTCAAAAACGGTAAGTCTGGCGTGGTTTTGACCATAACAAGATTTGTAGAGGCATTCATTACGAACATTTTAAACCAAAAATCTTAATTCTAGGCCTACTAGTTTCCGAGAAAATGAAAATAAACCAAATTATGCCATA
The DNA here is from genome assembly GCA_930367185.1 of Myathropa florea. Classification (NCBI taxonomy): domain Eukaryota; kingdom Metazoa; phylum Arthropoda; class Insecta; order Diptera; family Syrphidae; genus Myathropa; species Myathropa florea. The sequence goes on along the minus strand of CAKNEX010000070.1, from coordinate 25,437 downwards.
CTTTTAGCTGAAAATATGTATGTTATTGTGCGATGCACATATTTTTTCTCAAAAACGGTAAGTCTGGCGTGGTTTTGACCATAACAAGATTTGTAGAGGCATTCATTACGAACATTTTAAACCAAAAATCTTAATTCTAGGCCTACTAGTTTCCGAGAAAATGAAAATAAACCAAATTATGCCATACTTTTAGCTGAAAATATGTATGTTATTGTGCGATGCACAAATTTTTTCTCAAAAACGGTAAGTCTGGCGTGGTTTTGACCATAACAAGATTTGTAGAGGCATTCATTACGAACATTTTTAACCAAAAATCTTAATTCTAGGCCTACTAGTTTCCGAGAAAATGAAAATAAACCAAATTATGCCATACTTTTAGCTGAAAATATGTAAAAATATGTATGTTATTGTGCGATGCACATATTTTTTCTCAAAAACGGTAAGTCTGGCGTGGTTTTGACCATAACAAGATTTGTAGAGGCATTCATTACGAACATTTTAAACCAAAAATCTTAATTCTAGGCCTACTAGTTTCCGAGAAAATGAAAATAAACCAAATTATGCCATACTTTTAGCTGAAAATATGTAAAAATATGTATGTTATTGTGCGATGCACATATTTTTTCTCAAAAATGGTAAGTCTGGCGTGGTTTTGACCATAACAAGATTTGTAGAGGCATTCATTACGAACATTTTAAACCAAAAATCTTAATTCTAGGCCTACTAGTTTCCGAGAAAATGAAAATAAACCAAATTATGCCATACTTTTAGCTGAAAATATGTAAAAATATGTATGTTATTGTGCGATGCACATATTTTTTCTCAAAAACGGTAAGTCTGGCGTGGTTTTGACCATAACAAGATTTGTAGAGGCATTCATTACGAACATTTTAAACCAAAAATCTTAATTCTAGGCCTACTAGTTTCCGAGAAAATGAAAATAAACCAAATTATGCCATACTTTTAGCTGAAAATATGTATGTTATTGTGCGATGCACATATTTTTTCTCAAAAACGGTAAGTCTGGCGTGGTTTTGACCATAACAAGATTTGTAGAGGCGTTCATTACGAACATTTTAAACCAAAAATCTTAATTCTAGGCCTACTAGTTTCCGAGAAAATGAAAATAAACCAAATTATGCCATACTTTTAGCTGAAAATATGTATGTTATTGTGCGATGCACATATTTTTTCTCAAAAACGGTAAGTCTGGCGTGGTTTTGACCATAACAAGATTTGTAGAGGCATTCATTACGAACATTTTAAACCAAAAATCTTAATTCTAGGCCTACTAGTTTCCGAGAAAATGAAAATAAACCAAATTATGCCATACTTTTAGCTGAAAATATGTATGTTATTGTGCGATGCACATATTTTTTCTCAAAAACGGTAAGTCTGGCGTGGTTTTGACCATAACAAGATTTGTAGAGGCATTCATTACGAACATTTTAAACCAAAAATCTTAATTCTAGGCCTACTAGTTTCCGAGAAAATGAAAATAAACCAAATTATGCCATACTTTTAGCTGAAAATATGTATGTTATTGTGCGATGCACATATTTTTCTCAAAAACGGTAAGTCTGGCGTGGTTTTGACCATAACAAGATTTGTAGAGGCATTCATTACGAACATTTTAAACCAAAAATCTTAATTCTAGGCCTACTAGTTTCCGAGAAAATGAAAATAAACCAAATTATGCCATACTTTTAGCTGAAAATATGTATGTTATTGTGCGATGCACATATTTTTTCTCAAAAACGGTAAGTCTGGCGTGGTTTTGACCATAACAAGATTTGTAGAGGCATTCATTACGAACATTTTAAACCAAAAATCTTAATTCTAGGCCTACTAGTTTCCGAGAAAATGAAAATAAACCAAATTATGCCATACTTTTAGCTGAAAATATGTAAAAATATGTATGTTATTGTGCGATGCACATATTTTTTCTCAAAAACGGTAAGTCTGGCGTGGTTTTGACCATAACAAGATTTGTAGAGGCATTCATTACGAACATTTTAAACCAAAAATCTTAATTCTAGGCCTACTAGTTTCCGAGAAAATGAAAATAAACCAAATTATGCCATACTTTTAGCTGAAAATATGTAAAAATATGTATGTTATTGTGCGATGCACATATTTTTTCTCAAAAACGGTAAGTCTGGCGTGGTTTTGACCATAACAAGATTTGTAGAGGCATTCATTACGAACATTTTAAACCAAAAATCTTAATTCTAGGCCTACTAGTTTCCGAGAAAATGAAAATAAACCAAATTATGCCATACTTTTAGCTGAAAATATGTATGTTATTGTGCGATGCACATATTTTTTCTCAAAAACGGTAAGTCTGGCGTGGTTTTGACCATAACAAGATTTGTAGAGGCATTCATTACGAACATTTTAAACCAAAAATCTTAATTCTAGGCCTACTAGTTTCCGAGAAAATGAAAATAAACCAAATTATGCCATACTTTTAGCTGAAAATATGTAAAAATATGTATGTTATTGTGCGATGCACATATTTTTTCTCAAAAACGGTAAGTCTGGCGTGGTTTTGACCATAACAAGATTTGTAGAGGCATTCATTACGAACATTTTAAACCAAAAATCTTAATTCTAGGCCTACTAGTTTCCGAGAAAATGAAAATAAACCAAATTATGCCATACTTTTAGCTGAAAATATGTATGTTATTGTGCGATGCACATATTTTTTCTCAAAAACGGTAAGTCTGGCGTGGTTTTGACCATAACAAGATTTGTAGAGGCATTCATTACGAACATTTTAAACCAAAAATCTTAATTCTAGGCCTACTAGTTTCCGAGAAAATGAAAATAAACCAAATTATGCCATACTTTTAGCTGAAAATATGTAAAAATATGTATGTTATTGTGCGATGCACATATTTTTTCTCAAAAACGGTAAGTCTGGCGTGGTTTTGACCATAACAAGATTTGTAGAGGCATTCATTACGAACATTTTAAACCAAAAATCTTAATTCTAGGCCTACTAGTTTCCGAGAAAATGAAAATAAACCAAATTATGCCATACTTTTAGCTGAAAATATGTAAAAATATGTATGTTATTGTGCGATGCACATATTTTTTCTCAAAAACGGTAAGTCTGGCGTGGTTTTGACCATAACAAGATTTGTAGAGGCATTCATTACGAACATTTTAAACCAAAAATCTTAATTCTAGGCCTACTAGTTTCCGAGAAAATGAAAATAAACCAAATTATGCCATACTTTTAGCTGAAAATATGTAAAAATATGTATGTTATTGTGCGATGCACATATTTTTTCTCAAAAACGGTAAGTCTGGCGTGGTTTTGACCATAACAAGATTTGTAGAGGCATTCATTACGAACATTTTAAACCAAAAATCTTAATTCTAGGCCTACTAGTTTCCGAGAAAATGAAAATAAACCAAATTATGCCATACTTTTAGCTGAAAATATGTATGTTATTGTGCGATGCACATATTTTTTCTCAAAAACGGTAAGTCTGGCGTGGTTTTGACCATAACAAGATTTGTAGAGGCATTCATTACGAACATTTTAAACCAAAAATCTTAATTCTAGGCCTACTAGTTTCCGAGAAAATGAAAATAAACCAAATTATGCCATACTTTTAGCTGAAAATATGTAAAAATATGTATGTTATTGTGCGATGCACATATTTTTTCTCAAAAACGGTAAGTCTGGCGTGGTTTTGACCATAACAAGATTTGTAGAGGCATTCATTACGAACATTTTAAACCAAAAATCTTAATTCTAGGCCTACTAGTTTCCGAGAAAATGAAAATAAACCAAATTATGCCATACTTTTAGCTGAAAATATGTAAAAATATGTATGTTATTGTGCGATGCACATATTTTTTCTCAAAAACGGTAAGTCTGGCGTGGTTTTGACCATAACAAGATTTGTAGAGGCATTCATTACGAACATTTTAAACCAAAAATCTTAATTCTAGGCCTACTAGTTTCCGAGAAAATGAAAATAAACCAAATTATGCCATACTTTTAGCTGAAAATATGTAAAAATATGTATGTTATTGTGCGATGCACATATTTTTTCTCAAAAACGGTAAGTCTGGCGTGGTTTTGACTATAACAAGATTTGTAGAGGCATTCATTACGAACATTTTAAACCAAAAATCTTAATTCTAGGCCTACTAGTTTCCGAGAAAATGAAAATAAACCAAATTATGCCATACTTTTAGCTGAAAATATGTAAAAATATGTATGTTATTGTGCGATGCACATATTTTTACTCAAAAACGGTAAGTCTGGCGTGGTTTTGACCATAACAAGATTTGTAGAGGCATTCATTACGAACATTTTAAACCAAAAATCTTAATTCTAGGCCTACTAGTTTCCGAGAAAATGAAAATAAACCAAATTATGCCATACTTTTAGCTGAAAATATGTAAAAATATGTATGTTATTGTGCGATGCACATATTTTTTCTCAAAAACGGTAAATCTGGCGTGGTTTTGACCATGACAAGATTTGTAGAGGCATTCATTACGAACATTTTAAACCAAAAATCTTAATTCTAGGCCTACTAGTTTCCGAGAAAATGAAAATAAACCAAATTATGCCATACTTTTAGCTGAAAATATGTAAAAATATGTATGTTATTGTGCGATGCACATATTTTTTCTCAAAAACGGTAAGTCTGGCGTGGTTTTGACCATAACAAGATTTGTAGAGGCATTCATTACGAACATTTTAAACCAAAAATCTTAATTCTAGGCCTACTAGTTTCCGAGAAAATGAAAATAAACCAAATTATGCCATACTTTTAGCTGAAAATATGTAAAAATATGTATGTTATTGTGCGATGCACATATTTTTTCTCAAAAACGGTAAGTCTGGCGTGGTTTTGACCATAACAAGATTTGTAGAGGCATTCATTACGAACATTTTAAACCAAAAATCTTAATTCTAGGCCTACTAGTTTCCGAGAAAATGAAAATAAACCAAATTATGCCATACTTTTAGCTGAAAATATGTAAAAATATGTATGTTATTGTGCGATGCACATATTTTTTCTCAAAAACGGTAAGTCTGGCGTGGTTTTGACTATAACAAGATTTGTAGAGGCATTCATTACGAACATTTTAAACCAAAAATCTTAATTCTAGGCCTACTAGTTTCCGAGAAAATGAAAATAAACCAAATTATGCCATACTTTTAGCTGAAAATATGTAAAAATATGTATGTTATTGTGCGATGCACATATTTTTACTCAAAAACGGTAAGTCTGGCGTGGTTTTGACCATAACAAGATTTGTAGAGGCATTCATTACGAACATTTTAAACCAAAAATCTTAATTCTAGGCCTACTAGTTTCCGAGAAAATGAAAATAAACCAAATTATGCCATACTTTTAGCTGAAAATATGTAAAAATATGTATGTTATTGTGCGATGCACATATTTTTTCTCAAAAACGGTAAATCTGGCGTGGTTTTGACCATGACAAGATTTGTAGAGGCATTCATTACGAACATTTTAAACCAAAAATCTTAATTCTAGGCCTACTAGTTTCCGAGAAAATGAAAATAAACCAAATTATGCCATACTTTTAGCTGAAAATATGTAAAAATATGTATGTTATTGTGCGATGCACATATTTTTTCTCAAAAACGGTAAGTCTGGCGTGGTTTTGACCATAACAAGATTTGTAGAGGCATTCATTACGAACATTTTAAACCAAAAATCTTAATTCTAGGCCTACTAGTTTCCGAGAAAATGAAAATAAACCAAATTATGCCATACTTTTAGCTGAAAATATGTATGTTATTGTGCGATGCACATATTTTTTCTCAAAAACGGTAAGTCTGGCGTGGTTTTGACCATAACAAGATTTGTAGAGGCATTCATTACGAACATTTTAAACCAAAAATCTTAATTCTAGGCCTACTAGTTTCCGAGAAAATGAAAATAAACCAAAATTCGCCATACTTTTAGCTGAAAATATGTAAAAATATGTATGTTATTGTGCGATGCACATATTTTTTCTCAAAAACGGTAAGTCTGGCGTGGTTTTGACCATAACAAGATTTGTAGAGGCATTCATTACGAACATTTTAAACCAAAAATCTTAATTCTAGGCCTACTAGTTTCCGAGAAAATGAAAATAAACCAAATTATGCCATACTTTTAGCTGAAAATATGTAAAAATATGTATGTTATTGTGCGATGCACATATTTTTTCTCAAAAACGGTAAGACTGGCGTGGTTTTGACCATAACAAGATTTGTAGAGGCATTCATTACGAACATTTTAAACCAAAAATCTTAATTCTAGGCCTACTAGTTACCGAGAAAATGAAAATAAACCAAATTATGCCATACTTTTAGCTGAAAATATGTAAAAATATGTATGTTATTGTGCGATGCACATATTTTTTCTCAAAAACGGTAAGTCTGGCGTGGTTTTGATCATAACAAGATTTGTAGAGGCATTCATTACGAACATTTTAAACCAAAAATCTTAATTCTAGGCCTACTAGTTTCCGAGAAAATGAAAATAAACCAAATTATGCCATACTTTTAGCTGAAAATATGTATGTTATTGTGCGATGCACATATTTTTTCTCAAAAACGGTAAGTCTGGCGTGGTTTTGACCATAACAAGATTTGTAGAGGCATTCATTACGAACATTTTAAACCAAAAATCTTAATTCTAGGCCTACTAGTTTCCGAGAAAATGAAAATAAACCAAATTATGCCATACTTTTAGCTGAAAATATGTAAAAATATGTATGTTATTGTGCGATGCACATATTTTTTCTCAAAAACGGTAAGACTGGCGTGGTTTTGACCATAACAAGATTTGTAGAGGCATTCATTACGAACATTTTAAACCAAAAATCTTAATTCTAGGCCTACTAGTTACCGAGAAAATGAAAATAAACCAAATTATGCCATACTTTTAGCTGAAAATATGTAAAAATATGTATGTTATTGTGCGATGCACATATTTTTTCTCAAAAACGGTAAGTCTGGCGTGGTTTTGATCATAACAAGATTTGTAGAGGCATTCATTACGAACATTTTAAACCAAAAATCTTAATTCTAGGCCTACTAGTTTCCGAGAAAATGAAAATAAACCAAATTATGCCATACTTTTAGCTGAAAATATGTATGTTATTGTGCGATGCACATATTTTTTCTCAAAAACGGTAAGTCTGGCGTGGTTTTGACCATAACAAGATTTGTAGAGGCATTCATTACGAACATTTTAAACCAAAAATCTTAATTCTAGGCCTACTAGTTTCCGAGAAAATGAAAATAAACCAAATTATGCCATACTTTTAGCTGAAAATATGTATGTTATTGTGCGATGCACATATTTTTTCTCAAAAACGGTAAGTCTGGCGTGGTTTTGACCATAACAAGATTTGTAGAGGCATTCATTACGAACATTTTAAACCAAAAATCTTAATTCTAGGCCTACTAGTTTCCGAGAAAATGAAAATAAACCAAATTATGCCATACTTTTAGCTGAAAATATGTAAAAATATGTATGTTATTGTGCGATGCACATATTTTTTCTCAAAAACGGTAAGTCTGGCGTGGTTTTGACCATAACAAGATTTGTAGAGGCATTCATTACGAACATTTTAAACCAAAAATCTTAATTCTAGGCCTACTAGTTTCCGAGAAAATGAAAATAAACCAAATTATGCCATACTTTTAGCTGAAAATATGTATGTTATTGTGCGATGCACATATTTTTTCTCAAAAACGGTAAGTCTGGCGTGGTTTTGACCATAACAAGATTTGTAGAGGCATTCATTACGAACATTTTAAACCAAAAATCTTAATTCTAGGCCTACTAGTTTCCGAGAAAATGAAAATAAACCAAATTATGCCATACTTTTAGCTGAAAATATGTATGTTATTGTGCGATGCACATATTTTTTCTCAAAAACGGTAAGTCTGGCGTGGTTTTGACCATAACAAGATTTGTAGAGGCATTCATTACGAACATTTTAAACCAAAAATCTTAATTCTAGGCCTACTAGTTTCCGAGAAAATGAAAATAAACCAAATTATGCCATACTTTTAGCTGAAAATATGTAAAAATATGTATGTTATTGTGCGATGCACATATTTTTTCTCAAAAACGGTAAGTCTGGCGTGGTTTTGACCATAACAAGATTTGTAGAGGCATTCATTACGAACATTTTAAACCAAAAATCTTAATTCTAGGCCTACTAGTTTCCGAGAAAATGAAAATAAACCAAATTATGCCATACTTTTAGCTGAAAATATGTAAAAATATGTATGTTATTGTGCGATGCACATATTTTTTCTCAAAAACGGTAAGTCTGGCGTGGTTTTGACCATAACAAGATTTGTAGAGGCATTCATTACGAACATTTTAAACCAAAAATCTTAATTCTAGGCCTACTAGTTTCCGAGAAAATGAAAATAAACCAAATTATGCCATACTTTTAGCTGAAAATATGTAAAAATATGTATGTTATTGTGCGATGCACATATTTTTTCTCAAAAACGGTAAGTCTGGCGTGGTTTTGACCATGACAAGATTTGTAGAGGCATTCATTACGAACATTTTAAACCAAAAATCTTAATTCTAGGCCTACTAGTTTCCGAGAAAATGAAAATAAACCAAATTATGCCATACTTTTAGCTGAAAATATGTAAAAATATGTATGTTATTGTGCGATGCACATATTTTTTCTCAAAAACGGTAAGTCTGGCGTGGTTTTGACCATAACAAGATTTGTAGAGGCATTCATTACGAACATTTTAAACCAAAAATCTTAATTCTAGGCCTACTAGTTTCCGAGAAAATGAAAATAAACCAAATTATGCCATACTTTTAGCTGAAAATATGTATGTTATTGTGCGATGCACATATTTTTTCTCAAAAACGGTAAGTCTGGCGTGGTTTTGACCATAACAAGATTTGTAGAGGCATTCATTACGAACATTTTAAACCAAAAATCTTAATTCTAGGCCTACTAGTTTCCGAGAAAATGAAAATAAACCAAATTATGCCATACTTTTAGCTGAAAATATGTAAAAATATGTATGTTATTGTGCGATGCACATATTTTTTCTCAAAAACGGTAAGTCTGGCGTGGTTTTGACCATAACAAGATTTGTAGAGGCATTCATTACGAACATTTTAAACCAAAAATCTTAATTCTAGGCCTACTAGTTTCCGAGAAAATGAAAATAAACCAAATTATGCCATACTTTTAGCTGAAAATATGTATGTTATTGTGCGATGCACATATTTTTTCTCAAAAACGGTAAGTCTGGCGTGGTTTTGACCATAACAAGATTTGTAGAGGCATTCATTACGAACATTTTAAACCAAAAATCTTAATTCTAGGCCTACTAGTTTCCGAGAAAATGAAAATAAACCAAATTATGCCATACTTTTAGCTGATAATATGTATGTTATTGTGCGATGCACATATTTTTTCTCAAAAACGGTAAGTCTGGCGTGGTTTTGACCATAACAAGATTTGTAGAGGCATTCATTACGAACATTTTAAACCAAAAATCTTAATTCTAGGCCTACTAGTTTCCGAGAAAATGGAAATAAACCAAATTATGCCATACTTTTAGCTGAAAATATGTAAAAATATGTATGTTATTGTGCGATGCACATATTTTTTCTCAAAAACGGTAAGTCTGGCGTGGTTTTGACCATAACAAGATTTGTAGAGGCATTCATTACGAACATTTTAAACCAAAAATCTTAATTCTAGGCCTACTAGTTTCCGAGAAAATGAAAATAAACCAAATTATGCCATACTTTTAGCTGAAAATATGTAAAAATATGTATGTTATTGTGCGATGCACATATTTTTTCTCAAAAACGGTAAGTCTGGCGTGGTTTTGACCATAACAAGATTTGTAGAGGCATTCATTACGAACATTTTAAACCAAAAATCTTAATTCTAGGCCTACTAGTTTCCGAGAAAATGAAAATAAACCAAATTATGCCATACTTTTAGCTGAAAATATGTAAAAATATGTATGTTATTGTGCGATGCACATATTTTTTCTCAAAAACGGTAAGTCTGGCGTGGTTTTGACCATAACAAGATTTGTAGAGGCATTCATTACGAACATTTTAAACCAAAAATCTTAATTCTAGGCCTACTAGTTTCCGAGAAAATGAAAATAAACCAAATTATGCCATACTTTTAGCTGATAATATGTATGTTATTGTGCGATGCACATATTTTTTCTCAAAAACGGTAAGTCTGGCGTGGTTTTGACCATAACAAGATTTGTAGAGGCATTCATTACGAACATTTTAAACCAAAAATCTTAATTCTAGGCCTACTAGTTTCCGAGAAAATGAAAATAAACCAAATTATGCCATACTTTTAGCTGAAAATATGTATGTTATTGTGCGATGCACATATTTTTTCTCAAAAACGGTAAGTCTGGCGTGGTTTTGACCATAACAAGATTTGTAGAGGCATTCATTACGAACATTTTAAACCAAAAATCTTAATTCTAGGCCTACTAGTTTCCGAGAAAATGAAAATAAACCAAATTATGCCATACTTTTAGCTGATAATATGTATGTTATTGTGCGATGCACATATTTTTTCTCAAAAACGGTAAGTCTGGCGTGGTTTTGACCATAACAAGATTTGTAGAGGCATTCATTACGAACATTTTAAACCAAAAATCTTAATTCTAGGCCTACTAGTTTCCGAGAAAATGAAAATAAACCAAATTATGCCATACTTTTAGCTGAAAATATGTAAAAATATGTATGTTATTGTGCGATGCACATATTTTTTCTCAAAAACGGTAAGTCTGGCGTGGTTTTGACCATAACAAGATTTGTAGAGGCATTCATTACGAACATTTTAAACCAAAAATCTTAATTCTAGGCCTACTAGTTTCCGAGAAAATGAAAATAAACCAAATTATGCCATACTTTTAGCTGAAAATATGTATGTTATTGTGCGATGCACATATTTTTTCTCAAAAACGGTAAGTCTGGCGTGGTTTTGACCATAACAAGATTTGTAGAGGCATTCATTACGAACATTTTAAACCAAAAATCTTAATTCTAGGCCTACTAGTTTCCGAGAAAATGAAAATAAACCAAATTATGCCATACTTTTAGCTGAAAATATGTATGTTATTGTGCGATGCACATATTTTTTCTCAAAAACGGTAAGTCTGGCGTGGTTTTGACCATAACAAGATTTGTAGAGGCATTCATTACGAACATTTTAAACCAAAAATCTTAATTCTAGGCCTACTAGTTTCCGAGAAAATGAAAATAAACCAAATTATGCCATACTTTTAGCTGAAAATATGTAAAAATATGTATGTTATTGTGCGATGCACATATTTTTTCTCAAAAACGGTAAGTCTGGCGTGGTTTTGACCATAACAAGATTTGTAGAGGCATTCATTACGAACATTTTAAACCAAAAATCTTAATTCTAGGCCTACTAGTTTCCGAGAAAATGAAAATAAACCAAATTATGCCATACTTTTAGCTGAAAATATGTAAAAATATGTATGTTATTGTGCGATGCACATATTTTTTCTCAAAAACGGTAAGTCTGGCGTGGTTTTGACCATAACAAGATTTGTAGAGGCATTCATTACGAACATTTTAAACCAAAAATCTTAATTCTAGGCCTACTAGTTTCCGAGAAAATGAAAATAAACCAAATTATGCCATACTTTTAGCTGATAATATGTATGTTATTGTGCGATGCACATATTTTTTCTCAAAAACGGTAAGTCTGGCGTGGTTTTGACCATAACAAGATTTGTAGAGGCATTCATTACGAACATTTTAAACCAAAAATCTTAATTCTAGGCCTACTAGTTTCCGAGAAAATGAAAATAAACCAAATTATGCCATACTTTTAGCTGAAAATATGTATGTTATTGTGCGATGCACATATTTTTTCTCAAAAACGGTAAGTCTGGCGTGGTTTTGACCATAACAAGATTTGTAGAGGCATTCATTACGAACATTTTAAACCAAAAATCTTAATTCTAGGCCTACTAGTTTCCGAGAAAATGAAAATAAACCAAATTATGCCATACTTTTAGCTGAAAATATGTATGTTATTGTGCGATGCACATATTTTTTCTCAAAAACGGTAAGTCTGGCGTGGTTTTGACCATAACAAGATTTGTAGAGGCATTCATTACGAACATTTTAAACCAAAAATCTTAATTCTAGGCCTACTAGTTTCCGAGAAAATGAAAATAAACCAAATTATGCCATACTTTTAGCTGAAAATATGTAAAAATATGTATGTTATTGTGCGATGCACATATTTTTTCTCAAAAACGGTAAGTCTGGCGTGGTTTTGACCATAACAAGATTTGTAGAGGCATTCATTACGAACATTTTAAACCAAAAATCTTAATTCTAGGCCTACTAGTTTCCGAGAAAATGAAAATAAACCAAATTATGCCATACTTTTAGCTGAAAATATGTAAAAATATGTATGTTATTGTGCGATGCACATATTTTTTCTCAAAAACGGTAAGTCTGGCGTGGTTTTGACCATAACAAGATTTGTAGAGGCATTCATTACGAACATTTTAAACCAAAAATCTTAATTCTAGGCCTACTAGTTTCCGAGAAAATGAAAATAAACCAAATTATGCCATACTTTTAGCTGATAATATGTATGTTATTGTGCGATGCACATATTTTTTCTCAAAAACGGTAAGTCTGGCGTGGTTTTGACCATAACAAGATTTGTAGAGGCATTCATTACGAACATTTTAAACCAAAAATCTTAATTCTAGGCCTACTAGTTTCCGAGAAAATGAAAATAAACCAAATTATGCCATACTTTTAGCTGAAAATATGTATGTTATTGTGCGATGCACATATTTTTTCTCAAAAACGGTAAGTCTGGCGTGGTTTTGACCATAACAAGATTTGTAGAGGCATTCATTACGAACATTTTAAACCAAAAATCTTAATTCTAGGCCTACTAGTTTCCGAGAAAATGAAAATAAACCAAATTATGCCATACTTTTAGCTGATAATATGTATGTTATTGTGCGATGCACATATTTTTTCTCAAAAACGGTAAGTCTGGCGTGGTTTTGACCATAACAAGATTTGTAGAGGCATTCATTACGAACATTTTAAACCAAAAATCTTAATTCTAGGCCTACTAGTTTCCGAGAAAATGAAAATAAACCAAATTATGCCATACTTTTAGCTGAAAATATGTATGTTATTGTGCGATGCACATATTTTTTCTCAAAAACGGTAAGTCTGGCGTGGTTTTGACCATAACAAGATTTGTAGAGGCATTCATTACGAACATTTTAAACCAAAAATCTTAATTCTAGGCCTACTAGTTTCCGAGAAAATGAAAATAAACCAAATTATGCCATACTTTTAGCTGATAATATGTATGTTATTGTGCGATGCACATATTTTTTCTCAAAAACGGTAAGTCTGGCGTGGTTTTGACCATAACAAGATTTGTAGAGGCATTCATTACGAACATTTTAAACCAAAAATCTTAATTCTAGGCCTACTAGTTTCCGAGAAAATGAAAATAAACCAAATTATGCCATACTTTTAGCTGAAAATATGTATGTTATTGTGCGATGCACATATTTTTTCTCAAAAACGGTAAGTCTGGCGTGGTTTTGACCATAACAAGATTTGTAGAGGCATTCATTACGAACATTTTAAACCAAAAATCTTAATTCTAGGCCTACTAGTTTCCGAGAAAATGAAAATAAACCAAATTATGCCATACTTTTAGCTGAAAATATGTATGTTATTGTGCGATGCACATATTTTTTCTCAAAAACGGTAAGTCTGGCGTGGTTTTGACCATAACAAGATTTGTAGAGGCATTCATTACGAACATTTTAAACCAAAAATCTTAATTCTAGGCCTACTAGTTTCCGAGAAAATGAAAATAAACCAAATTATGCCATACTTTTAGCTGAAAATATGTAAAAATATGTATGTTATTGTGCGATGCACATATTTTTTCTCAAAAACGGTAAGTCTGGCGTGGTTTTGACCATAACAAGATTTGTAGAGGCATTCATTACGAACATTTTAAACCAAAAATCTTAATTCTAGGCCTACTAGTTTCCGAGAAAATGAAAATAAACCAAATTATGCCATACTTTTAGCTGAAAATATGTATGTTATTGTGCGATGCACATATTTTTTCTCAAAAACGGTAAGTCTGGCGTGGTTTTGACCATAACAAGATTTGTAGAGGCATTCATTACGAACATTTTAAACCAAAAATCTTAATTCTAGGCCTACTAGTTTCCGAGAAAATGAAAATAAACCAAATTATGCCATACTTTTAGCTGAAAATATGTATGTTATTGTGCGATGCACATATTTTTTCTCAAAAACGGTAAGTCTGGCGTGGTTTTGACCATAACAAGATTTGTAGAGGCATTCATTACGAACATTTTAAACCAAAAATCTTAATTCTAGGCCTACTAGTTTCCGAGAAAATGAAAATAAACCAAATTATGCCATACTTTTAGCTGAAAATATGTAAAAATATGTATGTTATTGTGCGATGCACATATTTTTTCTCAAAAACGGTAAGTCTGGCGTGGTTTTGACCATAACAAGATTTGTAGAGGCATTCATTACGAACATTTTAAACCAAAAATCTTAATTCTAGGCCTACTAGTTTTCGAGAAAATGAAAATAAACCAAATTATGCCATACTTTTAGCTGAAAATATGTAAAAATATGTATGTTATTGTGCGATGCACATATTTTTTCTCAAAAACGGTAAGTCTGGCGTGGTTTTGACCATAACAAGATTTGTAGAGGCATTCATTACGAACATTTTAAACCAAAAATCTTAATTCTAGGCCTACTAGTTTCCGAGAAAATGAAAATAAACCAAATTATGCCATACTTTTAGCTGAAAATATGTATGTTATTGTGCGATGCACATATTTTTTCTCAAAAACGGTAAGTCTGGCGTGGTTTTGACCATAACAAGATTTGTAGAGGCATTCATTACGAACATTTTAAACCAAAAATCTTAATTCTAGGCCTACTAGTTTCCGAGAAAATGAAAATAAACCAAATTATGCCATACTTTTAGCTGAAAATATGTAAAAATATGTATGTTATTGTGCGATGCACATATTTTTTCTCAAAAACGGTAAGTCTGGCGTGGTTTTGACCATAACAAGATTTGTAGAGGCATTCATTACGAACATTTTAAACCAAAAATCTTAATTCTAGGCCTACTAGTTTCCGAGAAAATGAAAATAAACCAAATTATGCCATACTTTTAGCTGAAAATATGTAAAAATATGTATGTTATTGTGCGATGCACATATTTTTTCTCAAAAACGGTAAGTCTGGCGTGGTTTTGACCATAACAAGATTTGTAGAGACATTCATTACGAACATTTTAAACCAAAAATCTTAATTCTAGGCCTACTAGTTTCCGAGAAAATGAAAATAAACCAAATTATGCCATACTTTTAGCTGAAAATATGTATGTTATTGTGCGATGCACACATTTTTTCTCAAAAACGGTAAGTCTGGCGTGGTTTTGACCAGAACAAGATTTGTAGAGGCATTCATTACGAACATTTTAAACCAAAAATCTTAATTCTAGGCCTACTAGTTTCCGAGAAAATGAAAATAAACCAAATTATGCCATACTTTTAGCTGAAAATATGTAAAAATATGTATGTTATTGTGCGATGCACATATTTTTTCTCAAAAACGGTAAGTCTGGCGTGGTTTTGACCATAACAAGATTTGTAGAGGCATTCATTACGAACATTTTAAACCAAAAATCTTAATTCTAGGCCTACTAGTTTTCGAGAAAATGAAAATAAACCAAATTATGCCATACTTTTAGCTGAAAATATGTAAAAATATGTATGTTATTGTGGGATGCACATATTTTTTCTCAAAAACGGTAAGTCTGGCGTGGTTTTGACCATAACAAGATTTGTAGAGGCATTCATTACGAACATTTTAAACCAAAAATCTTAATTCTAGGCCTACTAGTTTCCGAGAAAATGAAAATAAACCAAATTATGCCATACTTTTAGCTGAAAATATGTATGTTATTGTGCGATGCACATATTTTTTCTCAAAAACGGTAAGTCTGGCGTGGTTTTGACCATAACAAGATTTGTAGAGGCATTCATTACGAACATTTTAAACCAAAAATCTTAATTCTAGGCCTACTAGTTTCCGAGAAAATGAAAATAAACCAAATTATGCCATACTTTTAGCTGAAAATATGTATGTTATTGTGCGATGCACATATTTTTTCTCAAAAACGGTAAGTCTGGCGTGGTTTTGACCATAACAAGATTTGTAGAGGCATTCATTACGAACATTTTAAACCAAAAATCTTAATTCTAGGCCTACTAGTTTCCGAGAAAATGAAAATAAACCAAATTATGCCATACTTTTAGCTGAAAATATGTAAAAATATATATGTTATTGTGCGATGCACATATTTTTTCTCAAAAACGGTAAGTCTGGCGTGGTTTTGACCATAACAAGATTTGTAGAGGCATTCATTACGAACATTTTAAACCAAAAATCTTAATTCTAGGCCTACTAGTTTCCGAGAAAATGAAAATAAACCAAATTATGCCATACTTTTAGCTGAAAATATGTAAAAATATGTATGTTATTGTGCGATGCACATATTTTTTCTCAAAAACGGTAAGTCTGGCGTGGTTTTGACCATAACAAGATTTGTAGAGGCATTCATTACGAACATTTTAAACCAAAAATCTTAATTCTAGGCCTACTAGTTTCCGAGAAAATGAAAATAAACCAAATTATGCCATACTTTTAGCTGAAAATATGTATGTTATTGTGCGATGCACATATTTTTTCTCAAAAACGGTAAGTCTGGCGTGGTTTTGACCATAACAAGATTTGTAGAGGCATTCATTACGAACATTTTAAACCAAAAATCTTAATTCTAGGCCTACTAGTTTCCGAGAAAATGAAAATAAACCAAATTATGCCATACTTTTAGCTGAAAATATGTATGTTATTGTGCGATGCACATATTTTTTCTCAAAAACGGTAAGTCTGGCGTGGTTTTGACCATAACAAGATTTGTAGAGGCATTCATTACGAACATTTTAAACCAAAAATCTTAATTCTAGGCCTACTAGTTTCCGAGAAAATGAAAATAAACCAAATTATGCCATACTTTTAGCTGAAAATATGTATGTTATTGTGCGATGCACATATTTTTTCTCAAAAACGGTAAGTCTGGCGTGGTTTTGACCATAACAAGATTTGTAGAGGCATTCATTACGAACATTTTAAACCAAAAATCTTAATTCTAGGCCTACTAGTTTCCGAGAAAATGAAAATAAACCAAATTATGCCATACTTTTAGCTGAAAATATGTATGTTATTGTGCGATGCACATATTTTTTCTCAAAAACGGTAAGTCTGGCGTGGTTTTGACCATAACAAGATTTGTAGAGGCATTCATTACGAACATTTTAAACCAAAAATCTTAATTCTAGGCCTACTAGTTTCCGAGAAAATGAAAATAAACCAAATTATGCCATACTTTTAGCTGAAAATATGTATGTTATTGTGCGATGCACATATTTTTTCTCAAAAACGGTAAGTCTGGCGTGGTTTTGACCATAACAAGATTTGTAGAGGCATTCATTACGAACATTTTAAACCAAAAATCTTAATTCTAGGCCTACTAGTTTCCGAGAAAATGAAAATAAACCAAATTATGCCATACTTTTAGCTGAAAATATGTATGTTATTGTGCGATGCACATATTTTTTCTCAAAAACGGTAAGTCTGGCGTGGTTTTGACCATAACAAGATTTGTAGAGGCATTCATTACGAACATTTTAAACCAAAAATCTTAATTCTAGGCCTACTAGTTTCCGAGAAAATGAAAATAAACCAAATTATGCCATACTTTTAGCTGAAAATATGTATGTTATTGTGCGATGCACATATTTTTTCTCAAAAACGGTAAGTCTGGCGTGGTTTTGACCATAACAAGATTTGTAGAGGCATTCATTATGAACATTTTAAACCAAAAATCTTAATTCTAGGCCTACTAGTTTCCGAGAAAATGAAAATAAACCAAATTATGCCATACTTTTAGCTGAAAATATGTAAAAATATGTATGTTATTGTGCGATGCACATATTTTTTCTCAAAAACGGTAAGTCTGGCGTGTTTTTGACCATAACAAGATTTGTAGAGGCATTCATTACGAACATTTTAAACCAAAAATCTTAATTCTAGGCCTACTAGTTTCCGAGAAAATGAAAATAAACCAAATTATGCCATACTTTTAGCTGAAAATATGTATGTTATTGTGCGATGCACATATTTTTTCTCAAAAACGGTAAGTCTGGCGTGGTTTTGACCATAACAAGATTTGTAGAGGCATTCATTACGAACATTTTAAACCAAAAATCTTAATTCTAGGCCTACTAGTTTCCGAGAAAATGAAAATAAACCAAATTATGCCATACTTTTAGCTGAAAATATGTATGTTATTGTGCGATGCACATATTTTTTCTCAAAAACGGTAAGTCTGGCGTGGTTTTGACCATAACAAGATTTGTAGAGGCATTCATTACGAACATTTTAAACCAAAAATCTTAATTCTAGGCCTACTAGTTTCCGAGAAAATGAAAATAAACCAAATTATGCCATACTTTTAGCTGAAAATATGTATGTTATTGTGCGATGCACATATTTTTTCTCAAAAACGGTAAGTCTGGCGTGGTTTTGACCATAACAAGATTTGTAGAGGCATTCATTACGAACATTTTAAACCAAAAATCTTAATTCTAGGCCTACTAGTTTCCGAGAAAATGAAAATAAACCAAATTATGCCATACTTTTAGCTGAAAATATGTATGTTATTGTGCGATGCACATATTTTTTCTCAAAAACGGTAAGTCTGGCGTGGTTTTGACCATAACAAGATTTGTAGAGGCATTCATTATGAACATTTTAAACCAAAAATCTTAATTCTAGGCCTACTAGTTTCCGAGAAAATGAAAATAAACCAAATTATGCCATACTTTTAGCTGAAAATATGTATGTTATTGTGCGATGCACATATTTTTTCTCAAAAACGGTAAGTCTGGCGTGGTTTTGACCATAACAAGATTTGTAGAGGCATTCATTACGAACATTTTAAACCAAAAATCTTAATTCTAGGCCTACTAGTTTCCGAGAAAATGAAAATAAACCAAATTATGCCATACTTTTAGCTGAAAATATGTATGTTATTGTGCGATGCACATATTTTTTCTCAAAAACGGTAAGTCTGGCGTGGTTTTGACCATAACAAGATTTGTAGAGGCATTCATTACGAACATTTTAAACCAAAAATCTTAATTCTAGGCCTACTAGTTTCCGAGAAAATGAAAATAAACCAAATTATGCCATACTTTTAGCTGAAAATATGTAAAAATATGTATGTTATTGTGCGATGCACATATTTTTTCTCAAAAACGGTAAGTCTGGCGTGGTTTTGACCATAACAAGATTTGTAGAGGCATTCATTACGAACATTTTAAACCAAAAATCTTAATTCTAGGCCTACTAGTTTCCGAGAAAATGAAAATAAACCAAATTATGCCATACTTTTAGCTGAAAATATGTAAAAATATGTATGTTATTGTGCGATGCACATATTTTTTCTCAAAAACGGTAAGTCTGGCGTGGTTTTGACCATAACAAGATTTGTAGAGGCATTCATTACGAACATTTTAAACCAAAAATCTTAATTCTAGGCCTACTAGTTTCCGAGAAAATGAAAATAAACCAAATTATGCCATACTTTTAGCTGAAAATATGTATGTTATTGTGCGATGCACATATTTTTTCTCAAAAACGGTAAGTCTGGCGTGGTTTTGACCATAACAAGATTTGTAGAGGCATTCATTACGAACATTTTAAACCAAAAATCTTAATTCTAGGCCTACTAGTTTCCGAGAAAATGAAAATAAACCAAATTATGCCATACTTTTAGCTGAAAATATGTAAAAATATGTATGTTATTGTGCGATGCACATATTTTTTCTCAAAAACGGTAAGTCTGGCGTGGTTTTGACCATAACAAGATTTGTAGAGGCATTCATTACGAACATTTTAAACCAAAAATCTTAATTCTAGGCCTACTAGTTTCCGAGAAAATGAAAATAAACCAAATTATGCCATACTTTTAGCTGAAAATATGTATGTTATTGTGCGATGCACATATTTTTTCTCAAAAACGGTAAGTCTGGCGTGGTTTTGACCATAACAAGATTTGTAGAGGCATTCATTACGAACATTTTAAACCAAAAATCTTAATTCTAGGCCTACTAGTTTCCGAGAAAATGAAAATAAACCAAATTATGCCATACTTTTAGCTGAAAATATGTATGTTATTGTGCGATGCACATATTTTTTCTCAAAAACGGTAAGTCTGGCGTGGTTTTGACCATAACAAGATTTGTAGAGGCATTCATTACGAACATTTTAAACCAAAAATCTTAATTCTAGGCCTACTAGTTTCCGAGAAAATGAAAATAAACCAAATTATTCCATACTTTTAGCTGAAAATATGTATGTTATTGTGCGATGCACATATTTTTTCTCAAAAACGGTAAGTCTGGCGTGGTTTTGACCATAACAAGATTTGTAGAGGCATTCATTACGAACATTTTAAACCAAAAATCTTAATTCTAGGCCTACTAGTTTCCGAGAAAATGAAAATAAACCAAATTATGCCATACTTTTAGCTGAAAATATGTAAAAATATGTATGTTATTGTGCGATGCACATATTTTTTCTCAAAAACGGTAAGTCTGGCGTGGTTTTGACCATAACAAGATTTGTAGAGGCATTCATTACGAACATTTTAAACCAAAAATCTTAATTCTAGGCCTACTAGTTTCCGAGAAAATGAAAATAAACCAAATTATGCCATACTTTTAGCTGAAAATATGTATGTTATTGTGCGATGCACATATTTTTTCTCAAAAACGGTAAGTCTGGCGTGGTTTTGACCATAACAAGATTTGTAGAGGCATTCATTACGAACATTTTAAACCAAAAATCTTAATTCTAGGCCTACTAGTTTCCGAGAAAATGAAAATAAACCAAATTATGTCATACTTTTAGCTGAAAATATGTATGTTATTGTGCGATGTACATATTTTTTCTCAAAAACGGTAAGTCTGGCGTGGTTTTGACCATAACAAGATTTGTAGAGGCATTCATTACGAACATTTTAAACCAAAAATCTTAATTCTAGGCCTACTAGTTTCCGAGAAAATGAAAATAAACCAAATTATGCCATACTTTTAGCTGAAAATATGTAAAAATATGTATGTTATTGTGCGATGCACATATTTTTTCTCAAAAACGGTAAGTCTGGCGTGGTTTTGACCATAACAAGATTTGTAGAGGCATTCATTACGAACATTTTAAACCAAAAATCTTAATTCTAGGCCTACTAGTTTCCGAGAAAATGAAAATAAACCAAATTATGCCATACTTTTAGCTGAAAATATGTATGTTATTGTGCGATGCACATATTTTTTCTCAAAAACGGTAAGTCTGGCGTGGTTTTGACCATAACAAGATTTGTAGAGGCATTCATTACGAACATTTTAAACCAAAAATCTTAATTCTAGGCCTACTAGTTTCCGAGAAAATGAAAATAAACCAAATTATGCCATACTTTTAGCTGAAAATATGTAAAAATATGTATGTTATTGTGCGATGCACATATTTTTTCTCAAAAACGGTAAGTCTGGCGTGGTTTTGACCATAACAAGATTTGTAGAGGCATTCATTACGAACATTTTAAACCAAAAATCTTAATTCTAGGCCTACTAGTTTCCGAGAAAATGAAAATAAACCAAATTATGCCATACTTTTAGCTGAAAATATGTAAAAATATGTATGTTATTGTGCGATGCACATATTTTTTCTCAAAAACGGTAAGTCTGGCGTGGTTTTGACCATAACAAGATTTGTAGAGGCATTCATTACGAACATTTTAAACCAAAAATCTTAATTCTAGGCCTACTAGTTTCCGAGAAAATGAAAATAAACCAAATTATGCCATACTTTTAGCTGAAAATATGTAAAAATATGTATGTTATTGTGCGATGCACATATTTTTTCTCAAAAACGGTAAGTCTGGCGTGGTTTTGACCATAACAAGATTTGTAGAGGCATTCATTACGAACATTTTAAACCAAAAATCTTAATTCTAGGCCTACTAGTTTCCGAGAAAATGAAAATAAACCAAATTATGCCATACTTTTAGCTGAAAATATGTATGTTATTGTGCGATGCACATATTTTTTCTCAAAAACGGTAAGTCTGGCGTGGTTTTGACCATAACAAGATTTGTAGAGGCATTCATTACGAACATTTTAAACCAAAAATCTTAATTCTAGGCCTACTAGTTTCCGAGAAAATGAAAATAAACCAAATTATTCCATACTTTTAGCTGAAAATATGTATGTTATTGTGCGATGCACATATTTTTTCTCAAAAACGGTAAGTCTGGCGTGGTTTTGACCATAACAAGATTTGTAGAGGCATTCATTACGAACATTTTAAACCAAAAATCTTAATTCTAGGCCTACTAGTTTCCGAGAAAATGAAAATAAACCAAATTATGCCATACTTTTAGCTGAAAATATGTAAAAATATGTATGTTATTGTGCGATGCACATATTTTTTCTCAAAAACGGTAAGTCTGGCGTGGTTTTGACCATAACAAGATTTGTAGAGGCATTCATTACGAACATTTTAAACCAAAAATCTTAATTCTAGGCCTACTAGTTTCCGAGAAAATGAAAATAAACCAAATTATGCCATACTTTTAGCTGAAAATATGTATGTTATTGTGCGATGCACATATTTTTTCTCAAAAACGGTAAGTCTGGCGTGGTTTTGACCATAACAAGATTTGTAGAGGCATTCATTACGAACATTTTAAACCAAAAATCTTAATTCTAGGCCTACTAGTTTCCGAGAAAATGAAAATAAACCAAATTATGCCATACTTTTAGCTGAAAATATGTAAAAATATGTATGTTATTGTGCGATGCACATATTTTTTCTCAAAAACGGTAAGTCTGGCGTGGTTTTGACCATAACAAGATTTGTAGAGGCATTCATTACGAACATTTTAAACCAAAAATCTTAATTCTAGGCCTACTAGTTTCCGAGAAAATGAAAATAAACCAAATTATGCCATACTTTTAGCTGAAAATATGTAAAAATATGTATGTTATTGTGCGATGCACATATTTTTTTCTCAAAAACGGTAAGTCTGGCGTGGTTTTGACCATAACAAGATTTGTAGAGGCATTCATTACGAACATTTTAAACCAAAAATCTTAATTCTAGGCCTACTAGTTTCCGAGAAAATGAAAATAAACCAAATTATGCCATACTTTTAGCTGAAAATATGTATGTTATTGTGCGATGCACATATTTTTTCTCAAAAACGGTAAGTCTGGCGTGGTTTTGACCATAACAAGATTTGTAGAGGCATTCATTACGAACATTTTAAACCAAAAATCTTAATTCTAGGCCTACTAGTTTCCGAGAAAATGAAAATAAACCAAATTATGCCATACTTTTAGCTGAAAATATGTATGTTATTGTGCGATGCACATATTTTTTCTCAAAAACGGTAAGTCTGGCGTGGTTTTGACCATAACAAGATTTGTGGAGGCATTCATTACGAACATTTTAAACCAAAAATCTTAATTCTAGGCCTACTAGTTTCCGAGAAAATGAAAATAAACCAAATTATGCCATACTTTTAGCTGAAAATATGTATGTTATTGTGCGATGCACATATTTTTTCTCAAAAACGGTAAGTCTGGCGTGGTTTTGACCATAACAAGATTTGTAGAGGCATTCATTACGAACATTTTAAACCAAAAATCTTAATTCTAGGCCTACTAGTTTCCGAGAAAATGAAAATAAACCAAATTATGCCATACTTTTAGCTGAAAATATGTAAAAATATGTATGTTATTGTGCGATGCACATATTTTTTCTCAAAAACGGTAAGTCTGGCGTGGTTTTGACCATAACAAGATTTGTAGAGGCATTCATTACGAACATTTTAAACCAAAAATCTTAATTCTAGGGCTACTAGTTTCCGAGAAAATGAAAATAAACCAAATTATGCCATACTTTTAGCTGAAAATATGTAAAAATATGTATGTTATTGTGCGATGCACATATTTTTTCTCAAAAACGGTAAGTCTGGCGTGGTTTTGACCATAACAAGATTTGTAGAGGCATTCATTACGAACATTTTAAACCAAAAATCTTAATTCTAGGCCTACTAGTTTCCGAGAAAATGAAAATAAACCAAATTATGCCATACTTTTAGCTGAAAATATGTAAAAATATGTATGTTATTGTGCGATGCAAATATTGTTTCTCAAAAACGGTAAGTCTGGCGTGGTTTTGACCATAACAAGATTTGTAGAGGCATTCATTACGAACATTTTAAACCAAAAATCTTAATTCTAGGCCTACTAGTTTCCGAGAAAATGAAAATAAACCAAATTATGCCATACTTTTAGCTGAAAATATGTAAAAATATGTATGTTATTGTGCGATGCACATATTTTTTCTCAAAAACGGTAAGTCTGGCGTGGTTTTGACCATAACAAGATTTGTAGAGGCATTCATTACGAACATTTTAAACCAAAAATCTTAATTCTAGGCCTACTAGTTTCCGAGAAAATGAAAATAAACCAAATTATGCCATACTTTTAGCTGAAAATATGTATGTTATTGTGCGATGCACATATTTTTTCTCAAAAACGGTAAGTCTGGCGTGGTTTTGACCATAACAAGATTTGTAGAGGCATTCATTACGAACATTTTAAACCAAAAATCTTAATTCTAGGCCTACTAGTTTCCGAGAAAATGAAAATAAACCAAATTATGCCATACTTTTAGCTAAAAATATGTATGTTATTGTGCGATGCACATATTTTTTCTCAAAAACGGTAAGTCTGGCGTGGTTTTGACCATAACAAGATTTGTAGAGGCATTCATTACGAACATTTTAAACCAAAAATCTTAATTCTAGGCCTACTAGTTTCCGAGAAAATGAAAATAAACCAAATTATGCCATACTTTTAGCTGAAAATATGTAAAAATATGTATGTTATTGTGCGATGCACATATTTTTTCTCAAAAACGGTAAGTCTGGCGTGGTTTTGACCATAACAAGATTTGTAGAGGCATTCATTACGAACATTTTAAACCAAAAATCTTAATTCTAGGCCTACTAGTTTCCGAGAAAATGAAAATAAACCAAATTATGCCATACTTTTAGCTGAAAATATGTATGTTATTGTGCGATGCACATATTTTTTCT